>VZRU01012350.1:0-23469 GCA_013398155.1 Pedionomus torquatus
GGTTCATTTTACCTCAAACCAGGACAAGTACCAAGTGGCAGAAAAGTAGTAAAAGTAGTTCTTCAGGAAAGGCTGGTATAGGAATCTATTTGCAAAAGCATTACAGTCACTGCTTTTTAAATATTCTTTTTTTAAAAAAAAAGAGAAAAACCAAACATGTAATTCCTAAGCAGATCTAAGCAAAGGAGAATCGTCTCCAGGTGTAGGCTAGAGTTCACCAGCCTTCTAAGTACATTAGGGCTCCTGTATACCTTTATCTCCAAAATTATGTATGTTTTTAATATGGAAGGTGAAACTAATCAGCTCTACTGAGTTCAGCTTGGAGATTTGGGATTTGTTTGAACTGCTCACCCCAAGTTCAGCTCTGGAGCTGCAAATCTGTGTGGATCTGGAATAAACACAGTGACTGGTTAACAGGCAAACTCTGTGTATTCCCTTGTGGACTGCAGCTTGTCTGCGTATAATCTATGCAAAAAGGAAAATCAAAAGGAAAATATTTTTCACAACAACGCTCAGGGGAATTAATGAGAGAAGAAACAGTGGAGCTGTTCTTCCAGTCAGTGTGGTTGCTCTCTGTGAACAGATGTACAGTTTTCTTTGCACTCTGTAGTACATTCAGAGGAGTCATCCTGCTTCCTTGTACCTTGGCAGAGGGAAAGATGGCACTTTGCTGTGGTATATACAGCTCCCTCCAGGAGACTGAATGGTATTTAATTTTTTAAGAGCTTATTAAAAGCAACTGTGATTTAAAGATACGGTTTCAATCCTGAGATGGTTGAATACACTCCCAAGTGCACTTTGCACTGCGACTCCCCATCTTCCAGTTGTCCCCAGTCCAAGCTGTTTCTCAGTCAGAGGAAAACCTGGCCAGGCTTAACTGATAGCACGTGGAAAGATGTTTTGAAAGGGACAAGTTAGAGGGAGGGAGGGTGATCAGAAGAAGCAGTCCTATGTGGCTACGATGCTATCTAATGCATCAAGACATTTGGATACTGCCATCAACATCGGTGGCAAAGTAAGTAAACAAGCATATAGAAAAGAAGGACCAAGGTATTAATACTCATGCCAGAGTTCATTGCACAAATTACTTAGTCTTTTACGGAAACAAGGGTCTCAAAATGTTGCCTACATCAAAGGAAAGATGCACTTTGATGGATTTTGGAGGGTCATTTTCTTTCAGAAAGCAGCATGTAGTAAGTGAGTTACTGACATGTCAGTAATTCAAAGGAGTTTTGCATTCCTGCTGTGAAGCTGAATGACAACATAATACAGTTATTAAGGGAAAAAAGGAAGCCTCAGTCCTAGCCCTTATACACTGTATATTCTGTAACCACAAGCAATGCCGAAAAAAGACTCATACATCAGAAAACCTTGAATTTCTACTGCAGTGCTCAAAATGAAATGAAAGCAAGCAAGTGAAAGATTTTAGGTGCAAATTGGCTTGCTGGGTTTTTCCAGCCAAACTTTTGGAAATGGATTTGTTCCAGAAGAGATTAAAAATAACTTTACCTGTGTTGGTTTTCAATCTTATGAAAAATAAGACTTGTAAATCACTGAAAGAGTAGACTGAATCTCTTTACCTTTTTTCCTTCCCCCTCCATCTGTCTCAACCACCTTTTTCCAGGTAAACATAGCTGCAGAGGAATACAAAGTGGGGGAGAAACCCACAACCGGTTAAATAGTGTTTTTTACAAATTCGAAAAAGCCTTAAAAAATACTTTTTCCTCCAAACTTTTCAACCTACTTTAAACAATTAAAAAATGAGCTGTGAATGCTTGATACGAAAAGCAGGCTCACAAGTCACGCAAGAATAGACTGCACCTAAAGGCATTAGGCCACGCTGTCACCCAAGCAGTATGGGAGCAATGCATCCCAGTTTGCTCTGGCCACTGTTAAAGTGAATTTCAGTCCAGTCCTTGTGTTGCTAGTGACAAGAGAAAACGTGCTGTTGGAGGAGGTGTAAAAGACATTCACACACCCTCCCTAGGACCCCTGGAATAGCTCAGTAACCCTGGTCTGAATTTATAATCCATCATTTGGTTTTCAAAATGGAATGTGTAGAGAAAAGGGAGGGATGCAGTGTGAACCACTTTACTGAGGTTCAATTATGTTGGGTTATATTCTGCCTTATACATGCAAGGATGGAAAAATGAACAGTAATGGTGTGAGTGCAACTCTGTATTCCTGCGTTGTTTCTCCTTCTGCCAGAAAGAAACAGGACTAAGAATTGGCAACGAATTACAGGAAACAAAATCACAACTTTATGGTTTTCTTCAGCAATTAAAATTAATGCAAATTTTGCCAAGATTTCACACCTTAAATAACAGCTTTGCTGTAGTTACCTCATTATTGCAGCAAGTGATTTTGTTTAATTTTTTTTTTTTTTTCAAAAAGGGAAACAACAACCAAATTGGCAACTTTGGAAAAGCATCGACATTTACAAAATGGCAGCCAGCCCTACATCTACAGGATTGCTAATGACATGGGTTAGGACCTTCAGGTTTTCCCAGAGAACATGTTGTCTTGTGGTATTTTTTGCCTAACTAGTGAGAGTAATGGAAAAAGTGTGGGGATAAGCTGTTCGGATAACTACTTGCCAGCTATCCAGTTTTATAGTTATTTGGAGCAATCTGATACGTATTCTTCTTTGTGAATTGTATTTCTCCCAATAGAAGAGACTTTGGGTAAGGCAAATAACATTTTATTTCACTGTCAGCCTAATTCATCCATGCCTGGAAAAAAAATGTCAGTTGTCTTTGGAATTTTTTATCAACTTTACTGATATTATCTTTTTTTTTACATAGTTTTATCAGAGCTGACTAATGGCTATGTGCTAAAAAGAAGTCGTAACCTGGATGATGATAGTGTATAGGACTCCAAGCCACAATTATTTGTAGAAAATAATCCCAAGCTACTAATGTAATGTCTGGAACTGTGAACACCCATGTTCAGATACACCAATCTCATAACTATGTGTAATAACACTAGCAAGCAGGAAATCACTTCCCAGAAGTGAGCAGCAGTGCAAGAAATTGAATGTGGGAGTCACAGGTCCAGATATCTCTGGTTACTGCGGATGTAGACCTGGAGCTTGGTCTTAGAAATCTGCTGCTCTCCCTGACTGTCAAAGCCTGGCTGATGCCCCGAGAGAAGACCAGAAAGGTGAAATCCAATGGTCATCGTTGGTCTTGCTCTGAAATGGTGCCCCATGGGATTCCTGGACACATACTGCTCTACCTGCCGTCCTTGCTATATTAAAAAAAGGATAAAAAGAAGACCCAGGGAACTACAGGTCAGTCAGTCTCAGCTCCTGTGCCTGGCAAGATCATGGAGCAGATGCTCCTGGAATCTCTGCTAGGGCACATGGAAAAGGAGGTGATTGGAGACAGCCAACATGGCTTCACCAAGGGCAAATCCTACCTGACAAATTTGGTGGGATTTTATGATACTGCCACACTCTTGGTAGACAAGAGCAGAGAAACAGATGTTATCTATCTGGACTTATGCAAAGCATTTGACACTGTCCTGCATCATATCCTGGTCTCAAAACTGGAAAGTTATGGATTTGAGGGATAGAACACTCAGTGGATAAAGAACTGGATGGATGGCTGCACTCAAAAAGCGTTGTGGTCAACGGCTCGATGTCTAAGTGATGAGTGATGGTCTTCAAGACTCAGTACTGGGACCAATGCTATTTAACATTTTTGTCTGAGACATGGACAGTGGGAGAGAACGCACACTCAGCAAGTTTGCTGATGACACCAAGCTGCTCGGTGGCACGGTTGACATGCCAGAGGGAAGGGACGCCATAGACTATTGCAAATTGCATGAAGTTCAACCAAGCCAAGTGCAGGGTACTGCACCTGGGACACAGCAATCCCAGGCACAAATACAAGTTGGGTGGAGAATGGCTGGAAAGACTTAGAAGTGCTCGTGGATGAGAAGCTCAACATGAGCCAGCAGTGTGCACTGGGAGCCCAGAAAGCCAACTGTATCCTGGGCTGCATCAAAAGAAGGTCACAGGAGGTGATTTTTCCCCCTCTAATCTGCTCTTGTGAGGCTCCACCTGGAGTACCATGTCCAGCTCTGGAGTCCTCATCATAGAAAGGAGATGAACCTGTTGGAATGGGTCCAGTGGAGGGCCACGAAGATGATGAGAGGGATGGAGCACCTCTCCTATGAGGACAGGCTGAGAGAGCTGGGGCTCCGGGGAGACCTTATAGTAGCCTTCCAGTATCTGAAGAGAACCTACAGGAGAGCAGGAAAGCGACTTTGTCAGGAAGCATAGTGATAGGACAAGTTGTAATGGTTTTAAACTAGAAGAAGGGAGATTTAGATTGGATATTAGGAAGAAATTCTTTCCTGTGAGAGTGGTGAGGCACTGGAACAGGTTGCCCAGAGAAGCTGGATGCCCCATCCCTGGAAATGTTTAAGGCCAGCCTTGATGGGGCTTTGAGCAACCTGGTCTAGCGGGAGGTGTCCCTGCCCATGGCAGGGGGTTTGGAACTCAATGATCTTTAAGGTCCCTTCCCACTGTAACCATTCTGTCATTCCATGATTATTGCCAAGGAATACCTGGCATTTGTTTTTTCTTGTCTCAGCTGAAAATCGTAAGTTCAGGGCAATGCAGGCACCTGAACTTTTATGTGGATTTGCCTGGGGAAATAACAAAACCAAAGTAGCAGTTCATTTTAATGCTTTCATGATGAAGTTTTCTATCATCATTGAAGTGAAATATATTTTTAAATTTACTTCTGCTTTAATTTAGCTCCCCTCTTCCCATATCAAAACGTTCAGTTTGATTTTCAATTAAAAAAAAATAAATAAAAAATGCAGAAGCCTCTTAACTCCTTGTTAAGAGAGGAGCTGAGGAATTGGACATCCCAGACTGTGGTATTGGAGGGGAATTGCTACTTGAGGCTATTTGCTGCTGCAAAACTTCCCATTTTAAAGACCCTGTGAGGAGTGCTGATACCATCAGCCAGTAGGGAATCCTGGGCAATGCAATGCTGCTTCAGCGTTTCATTGGATTCCTGGTGTTGCCAGCCCTAGGAGGACATAATGGTGCAGAACATATAAAACTCAGATTTAAATATGCTATATACTGAAAATGAACCAAGCAACTGCTGTTCATTCCACCCCAGTAAGCAGTAAACTTCACACTATCACAAAATAATAATTACCTGTTTGTGGTTGTCACGTGTACAGCAGAGACAGAATTGCATCAATAAATATTTGGCAACTTCAAGCATGACTGACAGCATTTTCCAAAAATCCTGGCATGTTTATGTAGAATTCAGCATGTAATACCAGGGAGGGCTACTTGTGTGAGATACACAGTAGAGCTGTAATGTACAGATGTTTATATTTTAATCACAGTGAATTAAGGAAACATTGTTCTTCTGACTTAGTTGTGGATGTTCTTATAAAACAAATTGCTGATAACAGGGAAGAAAAATTGGAGTAGTGCTTCATGGTTTGAGAACTAGACCAGGAGAAACTAGAGAAAAGATGTGTCATGCTGATGGGTTTCACACAGTTTTGAGCAAGAAGCAGCTGAGTTTGCAAGTGGGTCAGGGGAGAGCATCAACTTGTTTGTCTAAGGGCTAAGAATTAAGCAATGCCCAAAGCAGCCTACTTTGGCTGTCTCACTTCTGCTCCTCATGAATAATTCTCAGAACATCAAGTCTGGTTCTGTAAGCTGCAGAAATACCCCCAGAGCATGTCCACAGCCTCTGAACTGTGGCAAATGTGGTAGTGGGGAGCTGAGCCTACTGCTGCCTGTTCACATGCATGGGCCTTTGCTTCAAGATCAGCCTTTGGAGCTGTTTCCAGGTCTCTTGTCTTCTCAGCCAATATCATCTATCAAATCTGTCATATAGTGACCATGTCTGTAAAATTATCTTTATCAATGATCTGGATGAAGGGATTGAGTGCCAGTAAGTCTGTAGATGATAGCAAGTTCAAAGGTAGTGTTGACCTGCTTAAGGGTAGAAAGGCTTTGGAGAGGGATCTGGACATGCTGGATTGATGAGCCAAGGCGCGTGATAGGAGGTCCAATAAGGTCTAGTGTGGGGTGCAGCACTTATGTCACACTAGCCCTATGCAATGCTACAGCCTTGGGGAAGAGCAGCTGAAAAGCTGCCTGGTGGAAAAGGACCTGGGGGTGTTGATCGACAGCTAACTGAACATGAGCCAGCAGTGTGCCCAGGTGGTCAAGAAGGCCAACAGCATCCTNGCCAACAGCGTCCTGGCCTGTATCAGTGTGGTGAATAGGACTAAGGAACTGGTTGTCCCCCTGTGCTTAGCACTGGTGAGGACCCATCTCAAGTACTGTGTCCAGCTTTGGGCCTCTCACTACAAGAAAGAGATTAAGGTCCTGGAGAGTGTCCAGAGAAAGGCAACAAAGCTGGTGAAGTGTCTAGAGAACCAGTCTTATGATGGGCAGCTGAGGAAGCTGGGTTTGTTCAGCCTGGAGAAAAGGAGGCTGAGGGGAGACCTTATCGCTGCAGAGAGGTAGGGACTGGTCTCTTCTCCCAAGTAACAGGCAAGAGGACAAGAGGAAATGGCCTCAAGTTGCACTGGGGAGGTTTAGATTTGATATTAGGAAAAAATTTTACATTGAAAGGTAGAGCTTAGAGAAATAGTTTAGTGATGTTTTTTGTCAGTGTTAGGTTGATGGTTGGACTAGGTGATCTTGAAGACCCCTGCCAACCTAGGCAATTCTATGATTCTATAATTTTGTACTTGTTTAAGTCCTGGGCTGCAGGTCCCCAGGTGAAGGGTTTGGTCTCTGTGCAGTGACATACTAAGCTAGTCCTCTGTAACTGTATTTTATTTCTGAACACTACTTCAGACTCTAATTTTGAATGCCATTATGTGAACTTGCAGCTTGAAGAATATTTTCATGTCAAGAAAATGTCATTATTTCAAGAATATTTCATTTCAAGAGTATTTAAAACATCTGGTACTTCTCTTGGATATAAACCATCATATTTGCAGGGCATTGAGGTGGCAGAAGAAAATAGGGCTGGTCTTTATTTTTTTCATAATTCTTATTTTATCCTGGTAATGTGATGTCCATAATTAACAACAATGTTGTGGGGTTTTGTGCATAACTAGAAGCTGTTAATTAGGCAACTGTAGGAGAATAATAATGGAAAGTGTAGGAGGGAAGCAAAGGGATCGGTATTGATGCTTTGTTGTACTTGAGTACCTCTCAGTAAATAGGTACAGGAAAAGAGAAACGACTATCTGAAAAGGGTTTGTGTTCCAGCGCCTGTGTTTGGATCTACTCAATAGATGGATGTATTTGTACCCTTATGAATGCTACAATAGCAACTGCCCTCCTTTTTTAGCATGCTAAGCATGCTAAAATTGTTAATCTTGCTAAGTATTATAATGTCTAAGGGAAAAGAAGAATGAGGTGTCCTGCTGGTAGGTACTGTACAAACCCTACCCAGCTGCGTAAGGCAGACAGTGAATGTGGGAAATGGATATGATATGATACAATTCCTGTTTTTAGGATGTAGTGGGAATACTGATGTAGGTTGGTAGTAACATGATTAGGGCATTTTGGAGCAGGGCAGGGAAAAAAATCAAATTGGAATAATTGTTTTTACTTTTTTATACAAAAAGCCAGTCAGAAATTCACATCAAAAACTTTAAGGCATTTTAAAGGGAGGAAAAGCCCTCTTGGAAAAAAATAAAAAAGCACATTCAGATATTTTTAAGGCAGAGCATTTAAAACTTTGGGTGTTGAAGCAGTATTTTCTTCAGAGATGTGCCTAGATGGCCCAACAAGCCATTTTATTCAAAAAAAGTTTGCTACTTTTGTTTTGCTAAACCTCTCTGTCTTCCTTTGCCTCCCACTCTCCTTGCCCTCAATTGGAGCTGATTGTAAACTTTTATTTCAGAGTATTTGCTTCATTCAGGAAACTTCAAGACCATTTACATAGCTTTGCTTCATACAGGAGATCTAGTTCAGTCTCCAGATGAATGTCTGTGGACTTGTGAATTTCATATATCCCAATCTGTTCTTTCAGCCACACCATGAAGACCCTCTGGAGCATAGAAGAAGCACGCAGAACAGTGATTTCTGCCCTGCTCTTGGTGGTTAGAGCTCCCAACTCCCCATGACTCACAGATGTTTCAACCCCTTGTGCATGTATGTGTGAGTAAAATCAATCGTAGTTCAGATAGGAGAAATGTTTCATTTTACCTCTAGTTTAATATACTCTTTAACTGCAAAATAACAGAAAAAATGTGTCATGAGAAGCATGATTCAGAATGAAAATAAAACTACTGGCTCCAAAGTACACAAGAGTCATGATAGAGAAAGCTTTTTACCCACGACAATAATGGATGGCACAGACTCTTAAAACACAGTCACAAGAACTGAATGCATTTTCTTTACTGTTTGTGAGGTGGATGTTTAAAGATTCATTGATGAAGCATAACTGATGTGATCAAAAATACATAAAACCACTCAACTAACAGGGATAAAGGCATTGGAAACTGGGTTAATAATACTTCATTGTATTTAGAGCTGTTTTGAAATCTAACTTCTGTTCGTAAAATACTCTGCAGTTTTAAGATGAAAGCATGAGATATTCTCAGTGAAAGAATATTGAGAAGATTGTCCCTTAGCGATATGCCACCAGAAGTATCTCAGCTGATGACCTGGTGGTCGTTATCCCTGAGACAAAGTTTGTCTTGGGACCTCAGGAGCGGGTATAAGTCAGAGTACGTCCTACCCTACGCCAGCCAATACCCTCCATTCTTTCCTTTTCTATGTGGTTCACACAGCCTTTACCATAGGTTTGGTTGGACCCTGTTTCAGCTGATCTCTTCTGGTTGCAGCAGAGCAGGGTGGGGTGCATCTTGCCTTCCACAAAGGCAACTGGTAGGTACTTAGTTTGTTTTGCACAGGAGTAATGGACCAAGGTTTAAAACAGGTCCAAAGAAAGATAAGAAGTTGGTTTCTCCCCAGTGAAAATTTCTCCTGGGACAGAAGTAGCTTGGCTTCTCCCTGGAGACCCTGGATGGTCAGATCAATGTGCCCTGAAATACCTACACTACTAGGCCTTTTACCTACTATAATAGGTATACTATATATAGGTATAATATAATATAGGTATAATAAATTATAATTAATACCTATATATATTATATATATATATATAATAGGCATAGTATATATAATACCTACTATACTACTAGGCCTTTTGCTTTGTTACTCACCCTTCTGCAGCAGTCTACTTCTTGCTGGTGACACTTGAAACAACCACATCAGCAATACCATACAGGCAAATTCGCCAGATACTGGAGCTAGTCTGGTTTCTTGACCTTGGTTGAGCCTCTTGACACACAAAGTAGTGTGCAGGTAGTAATCAGAACAGAGTTAGTGGTGATGCAGAAACACCGACACCTTGTAATCACCCACGTAACAGCTCTCTTTTCCTTGATGTATCTGCATGGTCCTTTGCTTGCAGAGGCAAATCAAGTCCTAGGTCAGGGATTGGGATGATGTGCAGTGGTATCTCCAGATGCAGCAGTAATTTCTACAATGTATTTCACTTTGGTTTTCATTTACATATTTTCTTTTAAGAAAGAAAAAAATCATTATGATTACCCTCAAAGAATGTGAAGTGCATCCCTTAACATGGCTAGTGGCTCTCTCTATACTTTTATGTCTGAATCATGAGATGGTGTGGCCACACATGACCTTCCAGGTTTGGATGTTGTTTTTTTGTTTGCAACGTGGGAACAAATGTCCCCTCTTAGACATCTTTATTACTGGTTCTCTCTTACATAACCATTGGAAAGAAGTTGTGGCAAATAATCTTCCCTCTGCTTCATTCCCTACACATGGAACTGATTTGGGGAAACAGTGCTTTCTTAGGACTTGGTATCCTGATGTTCCTGGACGAAGGGATCACCACCCTGCGTGCAGCTGACTTTGTTCTGGGGTGGGCTTGTTGGCATGACCAATGATGCTTGAGGTGGGGATAGACACAGGCTCCATGCCACTGCTTTTTTTTTTTTTCACCTGAAATGTCTCTGATTTATCTTTTCTCTTTTAGATTAAGTGTATACGCAGGTTTTATACGCAGGTTTTGGACTCCACCAGTCTATGCTCTGTATTAAGCCAAATCTGGTGCCAGGCAGGAACTGGGGCACCAGAAGAAAATCACAGAGTTTTGAAGGTCAGTGCATAATGTCACTCTGCAAACACTGGCACAGCAGCCAGTCCAAGAGATAAAAGACAATCTTTCTCTCTCCTTTTTTCTTTTTATTTCTTTAATTCTCAGAGTTAATAATGGACGTAGTGACTGAGGCAGTCTATAACAGCAAGTAAATATTTCATCACAAAAGTACCAGCTGCACAGGGAAAGGTGCAGGCAGTGACAGAAGGATGCTCAGTTTTGGAGGAGACTGGAGACTTTTCTCCTTCCCATGACCATTTAAAGATGCTCTGTCTTCCTGTGCATAGTAGCATAGGCTTGGAAAGCAGCTGCCTTTCCTATACCTTGCTGGGAACAAGAGGGCAAAGCAGCCATGAACAGCAGCTCAAGTTTTGGGGCTATTCAGACACAGCCTGCCAGTCTGACCCTCTGGCTCTGGAGTGGTTTGGGCAGTCGGCCAGAGAGAGCTGCTGCTCTCAGCTTTGCTCTGTATAATAAATGTGCTCTGACAACACACCAACTGCCTTATTTGCTTGTAAGGACAGAATCCCTTGGAGAGCCAGTCTCTGGGGCCAGCTAGAATTATGCTGACTTCCCCGGGCAAATGGAGCTAGTTGCCATGCTCGACACGCTAGTTTTGCCTTTCTATCTTTTGCTCACTTTGAAATGGAGAGAGCATGTGCAAGTTCGGGGAAGCAAATTAGCCAAGGGAAGTCTTTTTCTAACTGTCTTAATTAAGCATTAATAAAACTTGTCATTGACTCTCCCCTGCAGTTATCAGTCAGTCAATGGTATACGGTATTTCAGTCAATCATCTTCCCTTCAGGGTCACTGAAGGACTGTCCCAGTCACACCAAAGGCAGTGGGAGCCAGTTCATCGACATCATTGGACTCCCTTTGGTGCAATTGCAAGACAGTAACTGAATGGCATTTCTGGGTTTGGTTTCAAGAAACAACGAGAGCCTGAAGAAGTTTGGTTTCTTTAGTTTCCCACTCTCTGTGAATGCTGTGAAATACAGGAACAAGCACTCTGTTCTTCAGACAAGAATGGAAGCAGACAGAGGCTGAAGCTCATGTTTTAGCAGAGATTTTCAAATGTATGTTCACTTTCTAGGAGCGAGCACATAAATCAGCCCTGCTCCTGGCTGCTGGTCATTGCCTCCTACAGCCTCTCTCTACCATATCTTGGGTAGCCCAAGCACTGCCTGATGGGATTGTGCGTGATTCTACAGGGTCAGCATTCCTGGAAGGTGATGGTACTGTAAGTGTGATAACAGACCTCCTTTCATGTGCACAAAAGGGAGATTTTATCCAGCAACCTGCTTTAATTTGGTTTAAAACTGAAGCTAAAGCCTCTTCCGTTACTCTATGCTGTTTGTTTAATTCTCCATATTACTTAACATTCTACTAAAAGTCTCTCTTCTTAAATGCTTATTGAAGCAAGCCAGAAATGCATAAAACTCCTAATGTAATCAGCAATAAAAATAATTCCAAAAACCTATTACTTCATTAAAATGGAAAGACGTGCAAATTGCACAGAAGCAAATTTGCTTACAGGTACAATCCTGGTGCAGCACCATTAATGGTAATTGACTGTTATGACTGGGGTCAGGGATGACTCTACCTCAATCAGGACCCACTTCAGGAGAAAGACATTCAGCTTCTGGCAGTAGTTTTGTGTTTACGGTGTTTGTTTGGTTTGATTTGGTATGTTAGGAACTGGTGAGTCCAAGGCTTCTTATTACTACTTTTTAAACCAAACCTAGAAACAGTGAAGTACCAGTAATGCCTTTCCTTGATGTTACCCCATCCTTACTACCACATTGCCTTCTTTGTACAAGCAGTGTCTCCAGGAGATAATTTCTTTCCCCTCTTCTCTCCATGAAGAAGCAATTCCTTTTTGTCAACACCACAAGAAGCATTTTTCAGCTGTGGCAGCATCCTGTAGCTAAGCAACAAATGCCATCCCCAAACAAGAAATCAAGGTGTATGGGAGAAAAAACCTGCTGCGTGCATTGTGGAGCAATCCAGTGAAAGTTGATGCATTATAGTTTCTTTTTTAGCATGAAGCAGAAGTATCACTCTGCCACATCTTGAAAACAACCCATTCTCTGAGTTGTTCCATTCTAAGGGCTTCTGCTATATCTTTTTGCATTAACCAAGAGAATTTTGGTCCTGCCTTGGTCCAGAGAGAATTCCAGAGGAGTCACCTGGGCACGCAGGGCTGAGAGCATCACTCTGATTTCTTCTCTGCTGCCTGCAGAAGATGGCAAACTGGGACATGAGTGCGAACTATGCCCTTGGCAAACCCAGGAAAGAAAGAGCAAGGCTGTGTGAGCACTGCACCCAGGGCTGGGACAGTGCTACAGCACTGCACCTGGAAATACTCTGGGACTGTTGCCTCCAAATTCTGAAATCTTCTGTGTGAGAAAAAAATTACTGGTATACTTAAAGCCACAGGTCTTGCTGGGTAGCAGCTGAGAAGTTTTTTGGTTGCTTTTGGGTTTTGACCCATGTACTTAAACCATACTCTTCACACAACTTGGTTAAGACCAATTAGCAATACCAATCTATGCAGCTGTGTCTTAAACATCTCCTTCTACTTGTTTCATTGTCCTGCTCACATTTTCTTTTCCCTCTCCGACATCTATTTCCTTGACTGAATGGATTGGAGCACACTTTCTCTTCAAAAGGCAAGTGATTTTTAGCTGGTACCTTATTTATGGCCTAATGTGTTTCATTATAGAAGTTGTAATAACCTTTCCATGTAGTGTACATTTGGCTTTTCACTCGCTTATTAATGAGAAAACAAAGTTCACCGTGTTAACAGAGTAAAAGCATCTAATGGGCACAATCCCTTGCATAACTGACTGATGGATAGGTCAGGAATGGTACTGCAAATGGTAACAAGCAAATAATAAATGGTATAATGAGATGTTTTTGAAATCAGATGTTTCTCAAACCAGATTTGTTTGACTTATTCTAGAGAAGATATTCAGAATATTATTAGTATGAGCTTGGAAGAAGGCTTTGTAGCAAAAGAATTAGAGCTAAGCAGACTTTTGTGGCATTATATTTAGAAATTTGCTAGGAATATATTATTGACTGCAGTCAATAAACATGATGACCAATACATCAGCAACATTTAACGAGGATGCTCTGGATCAACAAATAGCCTTAGCGTCCAACCAGGGCTTACTTGTTTGTTTGTGAACCTGCATCTGAGAGCAAAAATTTTTGCTAAGAAACATGCTTGGAATAGAGTTCAGTCAACAGAGTATATTAAATACCAATACTGTCCCCAGATAGTGAATCACTGCAAAATGTCATTTGAAAAACTGCATCTAATGCAAGTGCATAGAGAACAGCAAGCACCTGACAACCACTAGCCTACTGGACACAGCATGATTTTGCTGCAGAGCGCTGTTCCCTTTGGCAGCCTTATGGGGAGGAGAGAAACAGCTATTGCTTTCTCTAGCCAAAAGGAGATGTGCCCCTTTGGGCACAATGGAGTGATAACAAAGGTGGCAGAAGGCCTTTATTGAGGGGAATAGTCACACTCATACCTTCTAAAATCCTGATGGTGATAATCTATGGCCACATTTGAGAGCCATAGCAAAGGTAAGCTGTCCTTCAGGGGTGGAAGTGATCTGCACACCTGTGTTGTCCATTGGATCCTGAAATTAATTATAATAATACTAGCAGAGAAATGGCTGGCAACCTTACTGTGAAGATCCCACATCACATGAGTTGCCCTTCTGCCCCTGGATAAGTTATGTCATGTTTGAAAGAACTGCAAAGGTTTTGGTTTCTTTATGTTATGTATGGAGGGGACTCCTACTCCTTTTTGGGATCAGACTCTGCTGGCACCAGCCAGTTCATCAATGGAGCTGTGCTTACTTATAGCAGTCTATCTTCTGGCGCCCTGTGTAGTAAACTCCTCAGAAACAGCTACTTTCCCTTTTTTCATCTTTACTTAAAGCTTTTCCCCAGCTCTGGGAAGCTACCATTCCTGACTTTCTCTGGCCCTCAACAGAGAAGTTCATTCCTCACTTGCCAAAGTGTTAAGTAGTTTCTTTAAGCAGTGCTATGGAAATCATATATCTGCTGCCTCGTCAGGCCATGTGGAATTATGTATTTCTTCTTCAAAGAAGTCCTTGGAACTTCACAAGGTTTGTACCAGGTAAGGGGCAGGTCTGGCATGACCAACAACTGTGCCTTAGCATGGCCAAGGTGGAAAAGAGGGAGACTTTCCAACGAGGGCAAAAAATGAAATTTTGCATATCGAGAAACTTCCGCTCCTCAGGCTTAGAAAATTGCTCTACTGTTTCTAAACTCTGCCACGCACCCTGCACACACACACACACCCGCCATACACTCAACAATGGCTGCTTTGAAAACGGGCTTCTTGGGCAGGCGGGGAGGCACTGACCTCATTTCCAGCACACATCCCCACTCAGCCTGGCATGGCTTTCTGGAGCTTTCTGTAATATATATAGCCATTTCCCTGGCTTTTCTCAAAATAATAAGAGCATAACATGCCTCAAATAGTGCCTGATGCAGCTGCAAATGCTACCCTCCACAGGACTGCCCCGGATCTCAAGAGCTGCTGTGGACAGGGTGACATATGGAGGAACTGTGCCAAGAATAGGGTTTTTTTCTCTCTAATCTTGTCTTCCTGACTATTTTGATGTCTTCTGGGGACTGTGTGTATGGGGGTAGAGGGGGGATTGATGATGTTGATCTGGTTGGGAGAGCTGCTGCGTCTCCTTTCACCATGGTAACAAGGAGTAATTTGTATGCAGTGGGGATGGGAAGGCTTGTAGTGTTTTATTAGAAGGGGTTGAAGACATCTTGTGGAAACTCTTTGGTCAAGAGGAGCAGAGGAGGAAATTGCCCTTTTGCTAGATCCCTGCAGCTCCTTGCTTTGCAGAAGTGGAATTGTTTTTCCCTCAGCAGGTACAGGGTCCTGTCAGTGCTAGAATAACAAATCAGAGAAAGTAGCTGCCCCTGCAAGTGGGAGTAAACACCCTCCCTCCTCCTAATTTGCTATTTCCAGGTCTTTCAAAGGAGTGCACATGTGCACAGGTCCAGAGTAGTCACATTCTATTTGCTGCCTAGTGGGATTTTTTTTATTCTCATTTTGTAACCTTTCACTCTCCTCATTTTCCTTGATTATTTAGAAGTCTGTCCTCCAGCCCGGCCCCATGCACTGCTGGAGGCTGCCGGGGCTGCATGCACATGGCAGCAGCTGGGGGAGGAGGCAACATGGTGGCCTACGACCCCTGCCCCAGGCACCCTGCCCTCGAGAGAGAGAGGCAGGTTTTTCCTAGCACCCCTGGACTGGGATAACTGGGAGTCCTTTGCTTGGAGACCTGCAGGTGGAGCCAGGATTGAGGCAGCTTCCAAGTTCACTAACTGCTTTGGCTTTTCTTTTGGGGCTGGAAAATGGGGGGTCCCTGGGGAGAAAGGGTGAAAAATAACCTAAGAAATACTCTTTGGCGATATTCCCACTGTGGTTGTTCAAACACTGATGATATCACCTGGGAGGCTCGTGGCCAAGGCTCAAGCAATACTCCTACAGGGTTTGTGCCAGACCAGCAATCCCAGGTGAGTTTATTGTGCAATAATAAATCACAACTTCTTTTTCAAAGAATGTTCCCCTTCACCCCCTTTTCCTTTCCTCCACTCTGCTTCCCTCAATTGCACCCTGCACTAGCAAAGCAGAGGATCGAGCTGCAAAGATTTACTAGCACAAACACCTTCCACTATTAAAAATGGTTCATTAACTGGGACAGGACTCTCCTCTGGGGAGAACACTGCCAAGCACTTTAAAATGTCGCTTTACAAAAATTAGAGCTAAAATATGAAGCAGTTCAGTTTTTTACCACTCAGCTGTAATCTCCTTTTTATGCTGTTTGTTCTTTGGAACTGGATAGAAATCGACTCTCTCCCTGGTCTCCAGCCATTCTTTTGTGTTGGCAGTAGCTCTAATTATGCACCAATTAACCTTAATTAAACCAATTCCTGTGTAACTGCACATGCAGACAATGCACCGAACAAATGGCCTGACAAATATTGTCACTTAAAGGGCATAAAACCACATCAAATCCTTAACTGGAAAGTCAGATTGTAAATTGTTGCAGATTTGTAGCTCTTTGTTCTTAACATGATCTAACAGGAGTAGTGGCCAAACACCCTGAAAGCTCCCAAAACCTTGGCTGAATTAATTTTCTCATGCTGCTGAGGCCAAAATATATTATTTGTGTAGGAAAAGGCATTGATGGAGCATCCTTTATTGTAGCAGCTGGCAGGCATCAGAATGGCAACCCTAGGTAGGGAGCCATCAGGTTCACCTTCTAGAGCCTGCATGACTTTGGGCAGATTGCTGGATTATTTGGCAATTGCCGCTGACTTTTGCCTGGTTGTTTATACAGAAAATGCTCACTAAAGCTGGGACTGTCCCTCATGTTATGCAATGGAGCTGTGATTTTGTTGGAAATGGGATGGTTTGCACCCTGTAAGCAGTAACACAGGCAACAGATGGTGCTTATACATACAGTTACTCCAGGTTTCTTCTGAAAATGCCATGCAAACTTCCTTCATTTTATGATGCAATATTTTTTTTGAGGGAACTGCTGCAAAGAGCACAGGTTTTATCTTAATTTCCCTGAGCACAACGAGCCCCTGGGACTGCTGGTATATGGGCAGAGTCCTTGCCAAAGGCATTACAAGCCTCCAGTTTGGCCTGGTTTCAAAGTCTAATATAAGGGAAATAAGTTAGACTGAGTAAAACCCCAGGCTCTGCAACACTTGTTTATCCTCCAATTAAAAGAAAAAAAAAAAAAAAAGAAAAAAAAAGATTGCAAGAGCTCAAGGTTGGTTTGCAGCAGAGCAGCAAGGAAAAATGTCAGAAATATCATTGAATTCAGGATTTTGTCTTCCCTGCTGTTTGTTAAATGTGTTTAGTTGGGGAAAAAAAATAATATAAAAAAATCCCTTCAAATCCTTTAATATGTATTGACTTTCTGGTGGTTCAGTTTTATGCTACTGAATGCATTCTTTTCTGTAGTTAATCAAACAGGCTCTAGGCATAGCATTTTGTGGTAAAATATTCTGCCTTGTGAATACTGCAATTAAAAGTAAAGCTAATTAAACATGTAAATCATGCCCATATAAATTAGTTACTAACATGTTCACTTGGCCATTGGCACTGATTGCAGTGGGAACGGGGATTTGACAATTGGTGTGCCTGTGCTGAGAGCCTGCTGCAAGGAACTGCTTGGGAAAGGAGGACACATGACTGCGAATACACATAGGGTAGTGGGATGAGGGTGGTGTCCTACAGTCAGACACAGCCCTGTTGGTGTGGAGCTGAGGGGAGATGGATGGCAGAGGATATTAAAACAAACCAAGATGGGGATGTGAGACAAAAATTTGCTCTGGGAGAAGAGCTAGGGGCAAATGGCCTGGTGTGAAGAAAAAAGAAAGAGGAAGGAAAAACCTTTTTCAAATGAGTGAACAACAGAAAATGTGATTTGGCAGCTGGGCAAGTGTGTGAAAGCCCAGCTGAAATATTGGTGGGGGCAAAAATTGCTGCCAGCTGTGGAGATGGTGCTATTCCCAGAACTGCATGCAGAACCAAGATTTTTTCCCCCAAGAGCAAAATATTTTCTTCTAAGCCAACCATCAACTTGCATTGCATGGTGAGAAAACCCTGCCATGTGCAGGAGGGCACAGAGGAATTCCTGTAAGCCGTTCAACTGGTGGCTTTCCATCTCCATGTTCGTGTGCACCCTGCACAGACACAACAAAACTTGAAAAGCATCAAAGGACATCCAACTTACTTTTCATTAAAGACAAAAAAAATGGGCACCTGGATGGCACTCAGCAAGGCCAAAGAGATGGGGGCAGATGGCTGACCACACTCTGGGCTCAAGGATCTGGGGAAGGTGCTTCTGTAAAGCAAAAGAGAGATGTCAGGCTGAGTGGGAAGCCACAGACAGCTGGGTACAAAATGCTGAGTGCTGAGCTATTTTTTTTTCTTAAATAAAAAAATAAAAATTGTATGCACTTCTTACAAGAGCTGGGGCCATGATATTAAACTGCACATTTTATGACTCACACCTGTTTGAAGGCAAGAGCCTGCAGATACTAGAGAGCAGGGCTCATTTTTCTGAATGTGCAAGCTGAGGCTCAGGAATCATCTGCTCAGCAGGACTTGGGCTCCAAGCTGTCTTCTGCTCAAAAGCAGCCAGCACCACCTCCCCTTCTCCCTGGAAAGCACCTGTGCTGGCTACAGCAGCAACTTGTCCTCCTGCTTGGGATTGGACCAGTGAGCAGCCACAAATGGGAGTAGCCACAAGATGAAGGAGGACGTGGCTTCTAATCAAATGGTTGGGTTTTTCCCCTGGCTGGCTTCAGTCTGTACTGCCTGTTGTTTTACAGTACGCTGGCAGGGGATGAAAGCTAATGGTTCTTACTAGAACACCAATGTGAACAGTGGGGATAAACTGTGTACTGTTTCTGTGAGTCTAATCATGAATTTTGTCTCTTGTCCACTATCAGTGATGTATTTTTCCTATGGCAAACTCTTGAGTACTAGTGGACTGTCTGGTAGCAAAGGAAAAAGTAGCAATGCAATTTCCAGTATCTCTGGGCAAATTTACTTATAGCTCCTGTGGCTATTTAATTTTAGTATTTCACAAATTTTTGCCAGCTCAGGCTCAGAAGACACAAGGAAGAGGCTCCCCACAAGCTTATTTTAACCACAGACCCTTATGGGTGAGGATCTAGCTCTGCAGTGACAAGATCTACACATCTTTGTGGGATTCAAATGGAGTCAGGTTAATTGCAAATCAAGTTGTCAAGCAAGTCCCCCAATATCTCTTTCCCTCCCACAGTACAGTTATCACTGCAGGCAGCTTTACCATTTGCATCCCCTGTGCAGTCATTAAAGAAGTTGCAAATATGCCAGCCTGAATGTATCACGCTCACCCTGAGCCTTTTCATGCTCCAAAAGAAATTCCTCATACCTTCAGCAGAAGTCTATGGATGAGCAGAGAAGAGGAGCCTGGGGAAGTCACTGGTGCTGGCTATGGGGTGTCTGGGCATGTGTCCCAGGATCTGTCCCACAAATACAAGCTGGAGGAAGAACCTGAGAAGCAAATGTCTCCCCTAAATGTACCTGGCTGTTTGCAGACAAACAGGAGTGATGATCTCCTTGCAACATCAAGACCTAAAATTCTGCTCTTCTGGAACAGGTATTTTGGGTCACCTTGCATAAGATACTTAATCTTCTCCCTGTGTTTCCATTCCCCAGGTGAAAGACAGAAATAGAAACACTGCCTGCCTTCCAGCAGAGTAAGCGCATTAAAGATTGTGAGGTGATGGGAGCCCTAGAAGTGCCTTGATGGAAGAGATTCATTTGAATACATTTGTTGTGCATTACTCACTCAGCCTTGAGTTTTAATCTTCTCCTCCTCTCCATCATTGTAATCTAAATTTCCTTGATCTCTCTCACTAGAGCTCAGACCCAGTTTAATCCCTGCCTCGTTTGAGTGATTTCTCCAATTTCTCCTTTAGCCAATGGTGAGGCTTATGTTAGCCCTCATCTGTCCTCACAGATGAGGACACAGATGAAGTCTATCACAGGAGAGGCACTAACGCTCCTTTTGCAAGGAGCACCAGCAGTTTCTCTGGGAGCTTGCACAACTTCTCTGAATAATTTGTCTTCTGTTTTTCCAGTCCAGTGACTCGTGTTTCACAGTTTTTTTCCATACCTGCTGAACCATCTTGTGTTTGGGGGGTTGGACGCTGTCAAAGAGGCATCAGGCTGCCTTCCCTTTTGTCTCCTGTGGGATGTTGTGGTCCAGTCAGAGGTGTGGGGGGGACCTCTTACTCATACTGATAGAAGCCCTGTATGTTGCAGAGGTGCAGCTGGCAAGCTGGGCGAGCAGCAGTACCAAAGCCCCCGGGCCTCGCATTGCACATGGTAGCCAAAGCTGTTCTGCTTTCTACACCATTGGGCTTTCAGCAGAGATGAGTGCTCAGGATGCTTCTGGGTGGCAGGAAGGCTACATCTTATTTCTGAAGGTTTGTTATCACCATTGGGGCTGAAGCAGGGGTTCTGCTTTGCAAGTGTCTTTGCAAAAGGTGATTTTTATTTTTTTTTATATATACCTTGAGTGTCATTCTTGCACGTTGAGCAATGCTGCAAAAATCATTTTCTTCCACGGCAGGTGCTACAATGGGACTTTTTGATTTGTTGTCTTCCAGCTTTGATGTATGTTTTTCCAGAAGGGTTATTGTTACTCTATTAGCAAACAAGTCCTTGCTCACATAGGCAGAAATGTGCAGGAGGCATATAATTCCCAATTTATTAGCTTGGTTCACATGATGCTATCAAGAATTGATTATAATGCATTAATGGCATTAGCAGTACCTTCCTATCATAACAACAGTATTTACTGTCAGGAACACTATTTGTGCAGCGGTTGTGTTACACCACAAATAATTATATTACTTACATTCAATTTGTATCATTACACAACGCAACTGTGCCTGGTGCATAATATCATTTTTCATTAATGCCCAAGGCAAAAGAGCATCACATAAATACCTTCCTTGGCACTTTTCATTTGAAATGATATTCTACTAATTATTAAAATGTAGATCAAAAATGACATATCCCAAATATTAAAAATATAAAAAGAAAAGTCTCTATTGTATTAGTAGAGAAAGAACACTAGTTGAAATTCATTGCTCTGAAAATGATTGCTCTCCAAATTTAAGGAGATGTCAAGTTTGGTAAGCCCAGAAATGACAAATCTTATTTTCCTGCATTTCTCTGCAATTTTCCTGCAATTCTGTGTGTCCTTGTCACAATAAACTGCTTAAGTGAGTTTTAGAAAGCAGTGAAAATTCAGTTATTTTTATATGGCCCTGCAATACGACGACAACACCATCCTGGTCTTGAGGGACCAGCACCTCTGCTCCACCGTAAGTGTGACCCTGACACAGAGACTGGCTGTGAATAGCACTGCAGAGGGGACAGTCTGTGTAAGAGTAACTGGGCCAGTGGTCCCTCCACAGAGGCCTGTTGCATCTTGCAGCTCATGGAGGGCTGCTGAGATGTTCAGTAGGCTCCTCTGGGTATAACTGTGCATGGCTATAGCTGAAATTAGGGCTCCTACAACTATGTAGAGCTCCTTACAAAGGCTGTTTAGGAAAGGACCTGTGTAGCCTTTCTGCATAGGTGACAAGGGGAGCACATAGTAACAAATTGGGTAATGAGATATTTCACCATGTGAGCATTAAGTCTCTTTCATTTTTGAAAGTCTTCTGCATGGGATCTACTCCAGTAATAGAGCACAGTCCTCGTAACTTCACCTGAACTACCCACACACTATAGAGGGACCTGCCAAAATCTCCTAAAACCTCAACAATAAAAAAATGTACCTTGACCCATGTAGTCAAACTTTGTTTGAAGAGGTCTCTATTCTGAAGGCTGTTAGTGACATACCAACTGGGTTTTGGTCCCAAGAATACCTGGTAAATGGCATATAATTTCAGTAGAAAATATTTGCAAACATTTTTGCCTATTAAAGAGAGTTTTACATTCTGTGAGCTGGGGTACTGGTTGCAAAAAATGGATGGTGGAGGCCAAGACAGAAAAGGGTGAGGTCCTGACAGAAGCTGTGGGATGCTGCTCATAGAGGGTATGTGATTGTTTCTACCTAATTGCCCAGAGAAGTTGTTGAGGCCCCATCTGCCGAAGTGTTCAAGACCAGGTCAGATACGGCTTTAAGCAACCTGGTCTAATGCGAAGTGTCCCTGCCCATGGCAGGAACTAGATTATCCTTAAGGTCCCTCCCACCTAAACCATTCTATGATTCAAGGAAAAGAAGAGCTTGGAAAAAATGCACCAGATTTCTCTGTGCTTGTGAAAACAAATCTATGAGATGCCAAATTTAAGATAAATTATTTTGGAAGCAGTTAAGGCCACATTATATCACCTGTGCCATGCTGTGGGAAGGAAGAGATTTTGAAGAGGCTATTTGTAAAATAAGGTTCCAGGGATTGAGGTCATTTGTCACCGCAGCTTATGGTGACTAGCTCCTTTTGGTGTCAGCAAGTGAACATGGATATCAAAGTCTAACCTGTGCCAAGGGTTGAGTGTCAAGTCCACCTAGTCTTGTGAGACCACTGTATTTGAAAGGTTTGAGGAAATTCAGAAGGGAATGAGATGGATTTAAATAAATTAAAGAACTTTTGAGCATTTCCAGGAAGCAGCAGCATTTTCAGCTTTAAATATACGATGAGGTAAAGAAGGCAGAATGCAGATGGAAAATAATTGCACATAAAACTACCTTTTTTTTAAGACAGTTACAAATACATAGAGATAAGACATGGCCTATCACTAACTTAGGATGTAGTTTCAAAATAGAGATTTTTAACATATTCCTTAAAGAACTCTAAAACTAATGGCAAAAGCCAGATGAATTAGCTATTTTATCTGGCAAGCTTCCATGCAAAATTTCCTGCTGATGCTGGCTCAGATAGATGGAGATTTGCATGGAGGGTGGGGTTGGGGGAAGAACAAAGTGCCATAGGGCTTTATTGGATGAGCCTTGAGAGGTTTCTGCAAGCTTCTGTCACAAGGTTTATGAACCTTGGGCTTGTTAACTTCAATGTAGTTTTGTTCGGTGTTTTAACCCTGCTTTATTTCCTGTGGTCCAAATGACACATTTACACATCCTCAGAAAATTTAGTGGGAACCTCTTCAAACGATGTATGACTCTGCACAAGTAACGGCAGAAACTTGCTGGTTTTACCTCAATATATGAAAGGTTTTGAATATTGCTATATGAAGTGCTTTTCTCTTGAAACGTCCTCTTTGGTTAGATCATGCAAATTTAGTGCTGGCTGTTGCTTCTGTAAGATGAAAAGTATGAACAACTCATGAATATTTCATAATTTGTTTCTGCACTGGTCAGAAATGGTAATTTGAGCTCTGGAGTGTAGAGATTCAGCAAAAGAGACTAGGACACTCAGAGGATAGAGATAGAAAAAAGTGCTTTTGACAAGATTTTTCCTTGCCAGTGCAGACAAGTTGCCCAAAGGATGTGAAACTGGGATAATCTATTGAGAGCACACATTTGGGCTGTGCTACTGAAGTGATCCTTGATCTGCAATATATTTAATGCTATAGTTTATAATGCTATATATAAAGTATATATAATATATATAAAATAGAATTTTTTTTTTCATTTGCCTGTTG
>VZRU01012350.1:23564-66242 GCA_013398155.1 Pedionomus torquatus
CTGAAAGCTCTGTGTCACACAAGATCACAAGCGAAGCATCATACAGAAGAGAGCCTTGTCCTCGTTCAACCAGGTCCTTGTTCACACCAGGCTTGACGTGCACCAACATCTTCCTCACAATGTGAGTGCTGCCTTGGAAAGGCTGTGAAGTGGAAAGTGTCAGCAAAGGTGCTATAACTAAACATTCATTGGCCTTGATTCTCCTCTTATGGCTTCTTTTACCCTTTGCCATAATGTCCATAGCCAGCTTGTTCTCTTTTATGCAATTTGCCATCCTATGAGAGACCCGTGGGGCTAGAGTTCAAAAGCAGCGTTCTTCTTTTGTAACCAGTTTGTAACAAGAGGAAGGCAGAGGAGAATCTCCACCCTTGTTTTGGATGCAGTGTGAAACATAGTGACAAAAGATAAGAGAAATATTGAGGTGCATGATGCCGCCTTTGCCTCAGACCAGTTGTTTTCCAGGTACCCAGCTCCCCAAGATGGAAGACAAGGACGAGGAGCAGAAGGCAAGTGCAGGGTGCTGCACCTGGGGAGAAATAACCCCCTGCACCAGTACAGTTGGGAGATGACCTGCTGGAGAGCGCTGTGAGGAAAAAGACCTGGGAGTCCTGATGAACAACAGGATGACCATGAGCCAGTAATGTGCCCTTGTGGCCAAGAAGGCCAATGGCATCCTGGGGTGCATCAGGAAGAGTGTGACCACCAGGTTGAGGGACATTATCCTGCCCCTCTACTCTGCCCTGGTGAGGCCCCATCTGGAGTACTGTGCCCAGTTCTGGGCACCTCAGTTCAAAAAGGACAGGGAACTGCTGGAGAGGGTACAGCAGAGGACTACAAAAATGATTAATGGCCTAGAACATCTTTTTTTACAAGGAAAGGCTGAGGGACTTGGATCTTTTTAGTTTAGAGGAGAAAAGACTGAGGGGGGATCTGACCAACACCTATAAATACTTAAAGGGCAGATGTCAAGAGGAAGGGGCCAGTCTTTTTTCAGTGGTGCCCAGTGAGAGGACAAGAGGAAACAGGCAAAAACTTGCACCTAAGAAGTTCTATCTAAACATGAGGAAGNGCAACCTTGTCTAGGGGGGAGCTGCTTTGGCAGGGGAGTTGGACTAGATAATTTCCAGAGGTCCCTTCCAACTCCATATCATTCTGTGATCCTGTCTAATGAAGCCCACGTAGTCCAAGGAAAAATGGTTAGAGACCTACTACACTACTTAGACACACAAAGTCTATAGGACCAGATGGGATCCACCCAAGGACACTGAGGGAGCTAGCAGAAGTGCTCACTTTCCATCATTTGTCATTAATCTTGGCTAACTGGAGAGGTCCAAGTGGACTGGAAGTTAGCAAATGTGATGCTCATCTACAAGAAAGGCCAGAAGGAAGATCCTGGGAACTACAGACCTGTCAGTCTGACCTCAGTGCCCAGCAATATGATGGAGCAGATCATCTTGAGTGCCTGTATGCCTGTATGTACACTCATCCTGTATGTGCATCATATGGCATATACAGGACAACCAGGTGATCAGGCTGTCAGCATGGGTTTTTGAGATCCAGGTCCTGCTTGAATAACCTTATCTCTTTCTATGACAAAGTGACTCACTTAGCAGATGAGGGAAAGGCTGTGGATGTTGTTTACCTGGACTTTAGCAAAGCCTTTGGCACTGTTTCCCACAGCAATCTCCTGGAGAAACTGGATGCTCACGGCTTAGACAGGTATACTCTTTGTAAAGAGTAAAAAACCAGCTGGGTGGCCAGACCCAAAATGTTGTGGTAAATTGAGTTAAATCCAGTTGGATGCTGGTTACAAGTTCTGTTCTCCAGGCCTCAGTGTTTGGGCTGATTCTGTTTAATATCTTTATTGATGATGTGGACAAGGAGGTCAAGTGCACCCCACATTAAGACTGCAGATAATGCCAAGTTGTGTGGGAGTGTTGACCTGCTTGAGGGTAGGAAGGCTCTACAGAGAGATCTGGACAGGCTGAGGCCAGTAGTATGAGGTTCCATGGGGTCCAGTGCTGGGTCCTGCACTTGGGTCACAACAACCCCATCAGCATTACAGACTTGGGGAAGAGTGTCTGGAGAGCTGCCCAGCGGAAAAGGACTTGGGGGTGGTTGACAGCCAGTTGAATGTGAGCCAGACATGTGCCCAGGTAGCCAGTAAGGCCTACAGCATCCTGGACTGTACCAGGAACAGCAAGGTGTGGCCGTCAGGACTAGGGAACTGATCATGCCCCTGTACTTGATGTGTAGATGTGTAAATATGGTGCTGAAGGACATGGTTTAGTGATGGACCTGGCCATGTTACGTTAACGATTGTACTTGATGATCTTACAGGTCTTTTCCAACTTAAACAATTCTATACTTCTATGAATAATTTCTATGCCAGCTTCAAACTTTCCCAAATATTAAGGAATCTGGGTTTGGGCCACATTATTTTAGGAGTGAGAAATGCCACTGCTCTATGTTCTGGCCTAGCACCAGCACTTAAATTGTTGTTTTCCTGTATTGAGGAATTCAGAGTTTCTTTTCTTTTTCTTTCTTTCCCCCCCTCCCCGTCTTAAGAAATACTGATGGAAATCCTGTCCTGCTGTTCACTCAACTCTGAATCTTACAGAAACATTTTAAGTTTCTAATAAAAGGGATGGTTATAATTTTTTTAAATTACCGTTTCTACAAATTTCCAACTGGCTTCTTTTTTATTGTGCATTTCTCCAGCAAGAGGAGAGAGAGAGATTCTGCCCTAAGCAGATGAAGCCTTTTTTCAGTAGTTCAGATGCTGATTCTCCATCTCTTCAGCATCCAGAACAGGCTGGCTGCAGTGGACTCAAAGTTGTCTCATCAGACTTGCGTTTCAGCATTGCCACCTGAAATGTTATGACAAGCTTTTAACTTCTGAGCAGTGGTGGATGGAAATGTGTCACTGCTTTAGGAGCAGCACAGCACAGGCTGCCAAATACAGTTCATGCTGCAGTGGTGTCAGCCCCTCCAAGGCAGGCACCCATCCCAGCCATGGTGCTCAATGAACGAAAAAGCCAGGACTCTTCAGGTGGCTTGAACAGACCTGAGGCAAATAATTTTCTGCGTGAACTACAACAAGTAAGAAGCTGGGGACTAAGCAGGAAGCTGGGAGACATTTTTC
Source organism: Pedionomus torquatus (assembly GCA_013398155.1). NCBI lineage: Eukaryota > Metazoa > Chordata > Aves > Charadriiformes > Pedionomidae > Pedionomus > Pedionomus torquatus. The sequence continues at coordinate 26,710 of VZRU01012350.1, forward strand.
AGGAAACAGGTGTTTATGGATTTACAGTACCAAGACTATCTGTGCAATAACCATAAAGGAAGATGTTGGAACTAGAAATTTCCCATGGGGACAAGTTGGTTAATAGGGTCTTGTACAGACCCTGCTGGTTCATCTGTGTTTATTGCTACTAGTCATGAAGGGGAAAAAACCCATCAGTCTGAAGAAGCTCCTGGAGATGAGCTTATACTTCAGAGGGCTTCATTGGAGAGAGCTACAGAGCAAGCACTGATGCCCTTTTCATGGTCTCCTAAGTGCTCATGGATGAGAAGCTCAACATGAGCCAGCGGTGTGCATCGGCAGCCCAGAAAGCCAACTGTATTCTGGGCCACATCAAAAGAAGCGTGACCAGCAGGTCACGGGAGGTGATTCTCCCCCTCAACTCTGCGCTTGTGAGGCCCCACCTGGAGTACCATGTCCAGCTTTGGAGTCCTCAACTTAGAAAGGACATAGAACTGTTGGAATGGGTCCAGCGGAGGGTCACAAAGATGATTGGAGGACAGGCTGAGAGAACTGGGGCTGTTCAGATTGGAAAAAAAAAGGCTCGGGGGAGACCTTCTAGCAGCCTTCCAGTATCTGAAGGGAGCCTACAGTAGAGCAGGAGAGGGACTCTTTGTCAGGAAGTGTAGTGATAGGACAAGGGGTAATGGTTTTAAACTGGAAGAGGAGAGATTTAGATTGGATATTAGGAAGAAATTCTTTCCTGTGAAGGTGGTGAGGCACTGGAACAGGTTGCCCAGGGAAGTTGTGGATGCCCCATCCCTGGAGGTGTTTAAGGCCAGGCTGGCTGGGCTTTGAGCAACCTGCTCTAGTGGGAGGTGTCCCTGCCCATGGCAGGGGGTTTGGAACTAAATGATCTTTGAGGTCCCTTCCAACTCTAAACATTCTATGATTCTATAATAACTTGTTGTGTGTTTACTATCTTGCTGCTCTATATCCACTTGGGCACACTGCAGCAATGTAGCAAAGCAGGCTTTTCGTGACAAATTGCCCCTGCTTTTCCTGCTGACCAGTGCATTGCTGTGGGTTTTTCTCTGCTGTGGTGCTGCAGTAGCTCTGCTGTGCCCTCAGGAGATGGTCAGCTGTAAAAGAGCTGGTTCTCAACACTGCCAAGCACTCCTGGTGCCGAGCCCATCCCACTCACTGCCATTGCTTCACTGAAAGAAGAGTTAAACCAGCTTTGTGTTTTGTGAGTTTGGGATACACTCGGGAGATGCCTTCAGTGGTGATAGCATCCATGCAAGTGTTTAGATACACACTTTCAGTGCTGAGCAGCTGAGATTCTCACCCATTTTCTCTGGAGCCTTAACCTGAAAGTACAACTACATCAGTTAATACAGCAGACTCAGTCTGTGTTCCTACAGCTGAGACCTCTTTGGCAGTCAACCAGGGTGGCCTTACCTATGAGTGAGTTGGCATAAGCCAAATCCATGCCAGGGAGCGTACTCAGCACAAATCCAGCATTGGATGACCCTCCAACAGTGCTCAGACCCTGGGCATGTTCAGCACAGATGTGTTCTTAGAGAAAAGAATGGGCCATGGGGACTCTGTATACTGCAAACCCCTATACCCATATGCAGCATGAGAAAGGCAGGTTGCTCATGGAAAAGTTTAGAAGACAAACCACAGGAAAAAATCTCACTGCTTTCTAGAGTTTTGGGAAGGAAAAGGCCTTACTCCCTGCTTCCAGAGTAAGTCTTGGTATGGGACCTCATCCTGGGACAACTCTGAGAGCTACTAGAATGGCACCAGCCTAGAGCAACCATGGTAGATCTCAGCTTGTGTGTTGCTGGACCATTTCATGGCTATAGCAGGCAGATAAGATGCTGAAAAAGGAACAGGTGGCTCAGCTGCACCTTTTCAGCAATGACTGTGTTGGTTCTTCTACTCTTGCTGCCCCAGTCCCCTGTTGGGTGGGGTCTTTGCTGCTCCTTTCTTCAGGCCATTAGGAGGAAGGCTGATCTTGTGGGATAGCTCACATGCTTTTGTATCAGGAACAATGACTGGTGTTACTCAGGAGAAGTCATAGAACCAGAGAATTGTGTAGGTTGGAAGGAACCTCCAAGATCATCAAGCCCAACTGTTAGCTTAACACTGCCAAGTCCACCACTAAACATGTCCCTTAGCACCACACCTACCTGCCTTTTAAGTATCTCAGGGACTGTGATTCAACCACCTCCCTGGGCAGCCTGTTCCAATGTTTGATAACCCTTTCTATGCAGAAATTTTTTGTAATATCCATCCTAAACTTCCCCTGGTGCGACTTGAGGCCATTTCTTCATGTCTTATCACTTGTGATTTGGGAGACCAGCCCCCACCTTGTTACAACATCCCTTTAGATAGTTCGTGTGGATAAAAAAGAGAAAATGAATCCCTAATCTCTCAGGGCTCCCAAAACTAGCCTCTGTAGTAATGGCTGCATCATTGCAACACTGCTGGCTTTCTCACAGCCAAATGTTAGCAGCTGAGTTATCTTCATTATGATGGGCTTTTCTGTGATTGTATGTTTTGATTGAATATTTCCTGGGTCTAGTTCAATTTTCTGTCAACACCAGTCTCAAGCTGAGCCTTGGAGTCTTCTAGTGAGGTCAAGAAGTTACCACAAAATTTAGAGCAAATGAGAAAAAAGAAACATTGGTGACAGGTTGCTTACAATCATAAAGAACAAGAACCATCCTCACTGGTGGGCTGCCCTTTTCTATCTGTAGTCTGTCCTACAAAGTGGATGGAAGATAACTCACTGTCAGATTCCTCCACTGTACCGATAAGAGGGGTTTTAATTTATCAGTGCGTTAGCTTGGCACTGCAGAGCAATATTGAAATGATGACTCCGCTCATTCCAAACCTCATTCCAAACTTAAATAAACGAGCTGAGGATTCATTGTTCTTTGGATGAAGAAGAAGAAGAAAAAGAAAAATTGAATGTTTGTCTTGAAGTTTCCCATATTTAATACCCACAAATATTTTGTTCTGATGCCATCTAGCCCCCATACAAGAAAATGCATAGTTTTCCCGGTTAATCTCCTGTTTCTCAGGAAAAAAAAAAAAAAGAAAAAATAAAAAAAAAAAGAAAATTATCATCTCTGCAGATGGGAAAGCAGAGGCAAAAAAAAAAGGGCAAGAGACCTGTTCTACAGAGCTGGAAAAAGATCACATCACTGATTATTAAAGTAGTAATTTGATCACACGACCTTTAACTTTGAGGGTGGATTAGTTAATGATGCAATTAGCAAGGAAAATACCCATAGTGCCACTTGCAATGTGCTGGGCTAATCTGTCACTTATTTTGTTATACATCTGTCTACCTACAGCAGGAATCAACACAGTTCAGATTTTTTTTGTCTATTTATATCATATCCTTTGAAGTTAAAAAAACCCTTTATTGGCTCTTTCCCAGAGCCCCAGCATTCAGGGCAGGGCAGGATGGACTTTGTTCTCATCAGCATGATAGTGTTTAATACATGTTAGAAAAATAGACATTTTTTAGTTTTATTTCCTGAAAGGAAACGATTGACTTTTTATATAAGGTTGTCCTGCCTTTCTGCTCATTAGATCCTCCTTAAAAAATTCTGTGTGCTTTGGCCAGTGTTAACCAAGCTTGCTGGAAGCATTGAGCTCTCAGCAGTAATTATTTTCATGTGAGTTTTGTGTAGTTTAGTTACAAAGAGAGGCAGAAGAGAGTGCCACCTACAAGGAGATGTCAGAAAGACTTTTGGAAATGAGAAAAAGTTGGGAGGGCCTGGGTGAAAATAAAAAACACCAACATCCCTGCCCCCACATGAAAAAACGACCCCATCATCCCAGCACAGTGTCTATGGGTGGTTGGTGCCCTTGTACTTTGCTGAGAAACTCCTGAAGATGGCCTGGTCTACATTTCCAACCATATTAAACCTAAGAATCCATTCATATTAGAAATGGCTCAAGCTGAGGAAAAGACAAACAAAAATAAACATTTTGATAGCTCAAATTTCAGTAAGAAAATTAGGGGTTTCTGTAGGTGTACAAACCTTCTCCAAAACTTCTGAGACCAGAGAGTTCTTCCTCTCAGTCTTAGACTAGTCTCCTGCAGCACAGACTGATTGGAGAGAGGCAAGGAGTGCTTTCTTTTCTTGATGTTTTGCATTTTAACCATAATGGGCGGTGATACAAAGTGAGAGCAGGATCATGGATGCTCTTAGGTTTTCACTGAAGGCCTTTGAAGGCTGCTAAAACCCCCACAAGTGGGGTTTCTAATTGGGCCAAGGAAACAAATGCCTGTGTACTAATCCTATTAGAGAGGGAAACTTAAGCCTGGTTATCTGTCAGCATGAACCCAGGTCTTCGCCACGCTGACCTCTTAGCCAAAGCTTCCTGCTGTGTATATTGTATCATTAAGCTTACGAGTGGAGCAAGGCTGCATTAGCTTTTTCCATGGTGCTGCCCAGACCAGCTCCAAGCCACGGATGACACAATGGCAAACACAGCATAAGCTCACCAAGGTCACCATCTCATTGCAGCCAGGTTGGGTGTTAGTATAAGGAGGAAAGAGCTTCACCATGTCCTTATGACAGTCCTGCTGTCACCTGCATGTCATCACAGAGGGGACACAAAAACCCACTGAGGAAACTGCCATCTCCTGCCTCAAGTTTTACTTGGAAGCAGGGGCATCAGCAACCACTTTGGGAAGACTGCATTTGATGTCCATCAGCTGCACTCTGTCTTACGGGAAATTGAATACACCAGATTTGGGTTGATCCTGAGCAGAGCACAAAAAAGAGAAAGGCAGAAGCCCGTGTTGCAGGCCAGATGGATCCAGGCAAAGCTGATTTGAGGGCAGACATGTCTAACAACAATTTATTTTCTACTAGAATTGTATGTTGACAGATTTCAGATCTCTTTCTAAGTCCCAATATCCTGATTGAAAGTGCTATGTCTTTATCAGACTGGTTATGGCCCTTCTGAAATGTAAGTTTCACTAGCTGCATCCAAACCTTATGCTTTGTTCTTAATTAAAGCAGATTGGACCTTTGGGAAAGAAGGGGCTGAAAACCATTTCCTAAAGCACTTTCTACTTGAATTTCATTTTGAGATAATATACCTGGAGAATGATACAGCAACTAGGATGGAGACAAATTTGAGTTTGGTGAGTCAATTATACTTTCACAGTGGACAGTGAGGGGCAGTGAGAAATGCAGGAAGCTCAAGTGATAAGCTCAAGGTAGCCTTAAGGGTTTGACACAGTGGTTTCACCCTTCAGAAGCATAAGGCATAAAATTAAAGCCACTGTTAAGTAACTGACACATTCCTTTTATTTTAGAAAAGCTTAACGCTGCTTTCTTCAATCATTTTGGAATGTGAGCTGAAAAAAAGCCATTCAGGCTTAACCCAGAGGGAAAAACTGCCTGCCTCCCCAGCATAACAAATACCGTTTCAAACAGAAGTGAAATCATCTCTCATAAGACAGGCTTTACAGTGTTGTGCCATAGACTTTCTGCTGCCACCTACGCAAGAAGCCATCAGGCAGGAAATAAGGACATGAAAAACAGGTTTCTGCAGTAGTAAAGCAGAGCTGGTTATGGGTGATGCAGGATGATGCAAGCATGAGCTCTGAGGAGGAAAGTGTAGGTATAGCTGAGTCACTTTCCTCCAAGCACTTTCAGCCTGACTTTAGACATAAAATTGTCATTTTGTAGTGGTTGTTTTCTACTGTTAAAATACTTTCTCAGCACATCATCTCTTATGTAAATGATACAACCTGGGTTCATGCTGCTGCTGGGTAAAGCACAGTCCTCACCTGCCTCCAGATGGGAGATTTGGCTTGTTCAGGTGATGCTGCTGATGAATGAGAAGGGATAGAAATGTTCCCTCAGCAGTACATCTAGATGGGGATGTTTTGGGGTATCTTTCCTCCTGCATTGCTTACTTCCAAGAAAACTGCAGAAAAACTCTTTCTGTTCTTTTCCCCATGACCTGCAGGTACCCTTCAAAATGTTTCATGGTTTCTGAATTCAGCCCTAGAGCTAAGGATTTAGCCCTGTCTCCAGGATGGTGGTGAGACAGTCAAGGTAATGACCTGCCCTAACTAACGCCATGGGAAAACTAACGCTTCCCAGCCCTCCCTGCAAAGGCCACTAGCAGCATTGTCCTGGAGTATCACTTGCTGCCCTGGAGTTGAGTTGCCCAAGGGATCCTCAGGCTCAGATATAGAGTTGTTTACATGTTTTGTTGCCAGCTTCTCACGTGAACTTTTCTACTTCAGTGCTACCTTGGGGACATGGCTACCTTGGAGAAGCATGACACGCTGGAGAGAGGAAAGGCTGCAGTGTGCAGTAAATGGCTGGGTAAGTGCTTGCTTTCCCCTCTCCTCGCCCTCAGTGCATTGAACTTACCTAGTGCCATAAAATAAATGTGCTGTGCCAGTTCTACCCCTGAGCGCCTCCTCCTGTGTAACAAGAGTCTCAATAAACTGGCTGTATGATCCTGTTGGATCAGGAGGGTGGTTGTGGAAAGGAGGGGAAGGGTGCAGATGGGGCATTGAGCACTCCTATGTCTTTGCTCCCATATACCCGAGAAATGAGGAAGGTTCAAATGGATTAGCTGTCCTGAGTGATGATGAAGTCCAGATCAGGTTGAATACAGAACGTAGTGGGGAAACTGGAAGACCTTTTGTATGGTCCTTAGGATAAAAATCTCAATTGTTTGATTGTTTAAATGTGGATAAATTGCATGGGCAACCTAAAATAACATCTTCATTACAGTTTTGGCTGATTTGAGTGACTACATTGCAAAGCAGGTGGCAGAACAAGGTGGTGGATATTATGCTTATTTGCACCTGCTGTGGATTTGGCCCACTGCAGTAATCATGGAAAGGATAAAATGTAGTTTTTTGTACTTCTCCTACCCCCGTGGCTTCTGAATGGTTTAGTAGATACACAATGAACAGCTGTGAAGCAAAACGTGTTTGTACCTGCCAGCAGCAAATTCGTGAAGTTGGTGCCTTATGAATGCCAAATTACCCTGAACCAGGAGAATCTGTAGCAGATACAGAGCAGAAAGAGAAACCCACAAAGCTTGGGGGGTGAAGAAACAGTTCTAACAGTAATAACTGTTGAAGCCAGTCTGAATTATTCTCCTGTTCATTTCTTAAATCTTGGCTTTCCTGATATTGCCTGTGCCACTGATGACAATGTAATGGGATGTATGTGGTGGGAAGGCTGCATTTCTGAAGCCTTGGCTTTATCCATTTGATAGGAAATGAAAAATGAATCTTAACCAGGGGCATGCAAAAGTTAATTGGAACAACATGGCTTGTGTGCTATTCTGCTTGTACGCTCTAACTCACATCAAGTTCTATCTACCATGGTCACTTTAAGGCACGTGCCATGCTAAGCCGATTGGGTTATAGTACTTACTCTGCAAGGAAGAGAGCTTAACAAAGGATATTCATCATTAAATGAATTTTTCATCTCTGCTGAACATATCTGGTGACAAGAGAAATGTAATCATGTGAGGTATCAATTGTCCTTTACTGCTGGCAACATGACTTGTACCTCTTGCGTGTTACCTTCTCCCATGCCTTTCTTCTTGGGAGGAAGAAAAATGTACGCAATTTTTTATTTTGGACAGCGTAATTTTTCTTTAGTCTGGAAATGGCCATTTCTAGAACATACCTTGCTGACTTCTCATTTCTTATGAGGTAAAAAACTAAAAATATCACTGGTACATCTGTGTTGCCTTGGGATCCCAAGTGCTTGTTGAATGGATAGAGATGTAGGCAAGTGGGGCATATATCTACCATACTACCTTGGAGTTGCACTTGCAAGGAATGGGTGGGCTTTGCAGTGCTTAACTGACTATAAAGCCTAGTGGTACCAAAAACCAGCACATCTCTCACTTTGGGCACAACCTGGCAGTGACATCTCTAGCTCTCAGAATCATGTAACAGCAGAGTCCACAATGACCTTTCTCTGCTGGGTTGGGGAGATGAGCTAGCATCTGGTTGAAAAGCAGGGAATGATCCAGAAATAAGGACACTGCCAGCCTGCTGATATCTCTCCCTGAGCAGCTAGCTGCTTTCCAGAAATCAGTTGCTGCATGTGTGTTCTTTGGCTGATAAATAGGTGTGTAGATCCCCTAGTGTTTTCTTTCTGGTGTCTTTTCAGACCCTTCTTCTCTGTCTTCTGATCTTGCTGTTTGTAGATGAATTTCTAGCCTATGGGACCTAATCAATTCAGAGTCCCCAAGATAATACCGAATGAGGCAGGTTTGCTCTAGCCAGGTCAGACATCCAAGTACCTCATCACCTTTCTTTTACCCAACCCTAAAATAATAGCTAGTACTCACCAGACCTAAAAGAAAGGATCTTGTATTGGCTCCCACTAGATGCCTAACTGAATTGAACTAGTTGGTGGCATTATACTCTGAGTCTGCACAACAGTCCCATTTTTTGAGCCTCTCAGGCTGTTTGGTCTGGCAAATATTAAGGTAATCTTAAAAATCCTTGCTACTTAATGAGCAAAGTATGTGGCATCTAGATGGAAATTTAATGAGAGGAGGCTGAGGCGCAAAGCTGACAAAGCAGTGACCTTTCCTCTGTGGTGAGCCAGACTGAGATCATGCAGAGGTGCTGAGATTAATGAACATGTTGGTTCCAGCCAAAAGCAAATGGGCATTATTTATGTCATAGGGCTATTTTATTGGGATGCAAATTTCATAGCACTGAACTCTTTGCTCAAGAGAAGCCTTGAGCTGAGCCAGCACAAGGAATCATTGAATTATCTGCAATTCCGAACACGAGCATGCTCCAGGGTCAGGGCTTGAGCAATCCATCTGAGTATGGGGTTGGTCATCTGATATGATTTATCAAATAACTCATTGAGGAGGAGTATGGGTTTTCTGGTATTTATTTTTTTTATTTTTTTTTAAATTTCTGTATTTTTGCCCCACAGCCTCCTCCCAGACACACTGATGCATTACAGTCTAGCCAAGGGGTCTGTGAGGTGGGTGGGGAAGGGGCTGACAGGCCATACCCAGAAGATGGTGGTCAATAGCTCATTTTCAAACTGGCAACTTGTCACAAGTGGGTTCCCTTAGGGATCCATACTGGACCCAATGCTGTTTAACATCTTCACAAGTGATCTGGATGATGGGATCAAGTGCACCCTGATGAAGTTTGCTGATGATACCAAACTTGGGTGGAGAAGCGGCCACTTGGGAAGGGAGAGCCACCCTGCAGAAAGACTTGGAAATGCTGGAAGAGTGGATGAACAAGAACCTTATGAAGCTCACCAAGGACGCATGTAAGGTCTTGCACCTGGAAAAACATAATTCATGAGTACAGCACAGACTGAGATCTACCTGGCTGGGGAGCAGCTCTGTGGAAAGGGACCTGGGGGTCCTGATGGACAATCAGCTCAATATGAGTGAACAGTACCTGCAGTGTCTACTGAAGCCAACAAGATGCTGGGTTGCATCAACAAGGGCATCACAAGAAAAGAAAAAGAAGTCATTATCCCATGATATAGTGCTTGTCAGGCCACACCTGGAATACTATGTTCAATTTTGGTCCCTGCTATGCAAAAAAGATAAGGAGAGGCTGGAGAGAATTCAGAGAAGAGCCACCAAGGTGAACAAAGGACTGGTAAGCCTGCCGTATGAGGACAGGCTGAAACAACTGTTTCTTCAGCCTTGAGGCAAAGAATGCTTGGGAGACCTTATCACCATGTTCCAATATTTAAAGGGTGGCTACGAAGAAGATGGAAACACCCTATTTACAAGGAGTCACGTGGAAAAGATGAAGGCTAATGGGTACCATTTACTCCTGGGGAGATTCTGACTGGACACAAGAGGAAATTTTTTCACAGTGATAACAATTAACCAGGGAAGATTATTTCAGTGGAAAGTGGTGGACTCCTCAACTGGACATATTTAAAGCTCAACTGGAGAGGGTGCTATGCCATCTTGTTTAGATCATGCTTTTACCAAGAAACGTTGGACCAGATGATACTTGGTACTGTCCAACCTGGTATTCTGTGATTCTATTTCAGTTTACAACATGAAGTAATCTGCATATATTTTAGTAAATAAATAAATATACACCTATACTAATAAAGAAACCATTATTACCAGGAATTCTGAGCTATCCAGAAGACTAAAGTTTTCCCATTGTTTAGGTGTTGTTTATAAAATGCTAAAGCTTTGGCCTGATTTGTGTTTAAAAAGAATGATTTTTCTGCTAAATTACCTGACCAAATGTGTTGTAACCTAGGAAGTAAAAAGATCTCTGAAGTTCATTTGATGCTCATATTTGTTGCAATGTTACTTCTGAGCTTGACACTGGGAAATGAGAGCACAGGTTACCTCTGGTGACTGCAGAGTTCCCTCCTGGGTGGCAGTGGGCTACCGGCAAGGGGAAGCCATGCCACCAGCAAATAAGGCAAAGAGGGGCGTTGAAAGACAAAAAATAATTTAACAGCTTTAAAACTAATTTTTAAAACTCCCAGCCTGGGACATGAATAGAGTTCAAGGAAATAACACTGAAAACAAGAGGCAGCTTTAAGACTAGAAGCAAGGAGGTGAGGTGCCAATAGGAGAGGGGTAAAGGGAGAAACACAATGTGGAAACTGGTCTTCATGCACTGAGTTAGTCTGAAAAACTAGTACAGGGAGAAAACCATTTGGAGTGGGTGGGACAGAAAGGTATGTACTGGAGTGTACTCATAATTAGCAAGTCATCTGCTCTCAGCTACAACTGCTGAAGGTCCATCGCCAGTCTGGCCTTGGTCTCTGTAGTTCCTGCCTTCCTGTAGCCATTTGATTCTAGCTAACATTAGATTTAAAATAAAAATAAATGAAGCTGGATTTGATGCGTATTGAATGTTGGCTTTTCAAGCCTACTTACATGAACTAAAATTAAAAAAAAAAAGGTAAATTACTTATCTGGCATTGACTCCCATCCCTGGGATATCCATACCAGAAAATAGATGACCACTTGTTAAGGTCCTGTCTTGTTAGAGTCAGATGTTGTTAGGGAATTTAAGATTAGCCTTTATTTACTCCAGACTGCTCAGACCTTGTTGGGAAATGGCAAGAGATCAGACTAGAGGATCAGAACAGTCTCCTTTGGCCTATTTGTCCTGTATGAGTAGGGGGATAATTATCTTCTCCTTAAGCCCTTCTTGGCTTTAGACTGGGTTAAAAAAAANTCTCCAAAACATCAAAGTTAATGAAATTACTAATGTATTTAAGAAATAAAATCGCTTGACATAGGGTCAAGTGAGTCAGTTCTCCATGTTCTGGTGGATGGGGAGGGAGGGCAGGGGGAGGCAATGCTCTGGGCAATGCTCAGCCAAAAAAATTGCTTCGGTATTTCTGAAAGGCACTGAGGTGTGCCTTGTACATGGCTTCATGTTCTCAATGCCTAATTAAGCACAAAGTCTGCAGTTTTGTGGAGATGATCTACGGGTCTATGTCTGAGTCGTACCACATGTCCATTTCTTTTAAAGGGTTTTAGTTCCATGAATTAAGTCACTTCAGTTTTATACATGTTAAAGGAATTCATTTAGGTGCAGCAGGTCATTTCTAGAAACAGCAGTTTCTGTGGCAGGAGTCAGGTTTTTTTTGGGGTTTCATAAAGATTAATCTGCTCTTTTAAAGTGCTAATCCTTCCATCTAAGATGACATGAGAATCCAAACCATCTTTCTATTATGCCCCATTACCTAGATACATAAATCTCATCAGGAAAAATCGGCTTCCAGCAGCTAGAAGTGATTCATTTTTGATGCAAGCAGAGTCCGTGCAGGTTTGACATGAGGTTTCAGCAAGGTAGCAGGAATTAAAGGGCACATTTTAAGATGATGAGACATTTGGATATCAGGATTCTTAACATTACAGTGTAAATAATCTCTTACTACTCCATTAAATAAGAGGCTTTCAGGGCATGCAGGTATTGTTAATGACCACCTCCTAATCCTGCCTTTCATGGTGTGCTGATACAAGGTCTCCTGGTGATTTTTGCAGACCACAACTATTTGCAAGTTAGGACTGCACAGAGAAGGGGATGCTAATCTGAAATGCAAAATGAGAAGCCAGCATTTATAATGAACCCTTGCTGCCATTGCTCAGTGATACTTATATACTCAAAGATAAAGCTGCTGTGAAGAGGGAGGAAGAAAAAATCCTTTTCCAGCTTTAACCAGAAAAGAAGAGGAAAATGTGTTGCTAACAGATAGTAACATCTCTATTAGTGGCACAAAGCTGAGTCCAGAAGACCTAGATTTTGGAAGGATGTTGAACTCCTATAAAGGCTTAATTTTAGGCACTGTCAGCACTCCCAATAAGGGTCTGGAGTTTTTTTTCTCTTGTGAAGAAATTAAATAAGTATATAAAAACTAGTTAAACCCAGCAAATATTTGCAGTGACTGAAAGCAGTGCCACACTGGAGGAAAGCTGATAAATAGCATTCATTTAAACTTGCAATTAAAAGGGGAAAAAAAGAATCCCTTCATTTGATGCTTGGAATGGTTTCACACAGATGGTCAAAACTGACAGCACATCTTGAGGGTATTCTTTGCCATACAGTGACAATTGCTGGGCCCTTGCTGCTGAAGGAAGACAAAATAACTTCATCCCCTCATCATGCTTAGCTGTGGCACCACTTTTCACCTTTCAACAAATCTGGCTCCTGGTGATGTGCGATATTTGGGCTGCAAAGCCCTGGCTGCAAAGGTGGCGTCCTGGGTGATGACAGTGCCGGGTAGGATGCTTCTGCATGCTGGGCTTTGTACGTCTGTGTAAGAAGCTAAGAAATTGCTTTCTCCTAAGCCTGGTTACCATCTGAGAGGTTTTATTTCAATGTTTGTTAGTTAGTTTCTGTGCTTCATGTATTTTAATTACTCAGATGATAAAGCAAAGCTTTTATGATGTTCTAATTTGAAAGTTAAAAGCACTCTTTTCATGAGGAGGTAGTAGCAATTTGCCAGTCCAGTTGCTGTGGTCCATTCTGGGGCTTGTGTCAAAGTGCCCATGAGGTGTTTTGTTTCTTACTGCTGCAATGGTCTCACTGGCAGAGAGACTCCATCCTTTGCTGGGGCATCTAAAAGAAGTGTAGGGAAAAGAGCTCAGAGTCCTTTTTTGATTAAAGTGCTCTTCCACTGATGCCAAAGGAAATGGAACCTCCTGGCTACATCAGCAAAACTCCAGTTTGCGGAGGATGAAAATGGATGATGAACAAATTAATAATGAAGATCGAAAACCCACCACTGTTTCATGTGCTTTGAACAACAAGAAGTATCTTGCCTATCCATGCTAATGCTAACTCAAGTACCAAAATGAAGCTTATTCAGGCAGTTGTCTTTCAAGGGCATCAGTCTGTGAGATAAAGCTGTACCAAAGCTGACCACTGCCACTCAGTTATGCAATTCGGGGGTGGGGGGGGTTGGAGGGGGGTAGGGTGTGCATATAATCAGTGTTTCCATTAAAGCATCAATTCAGCCCAGCTTGCCTGGAACCTGCAATTCCTGATGGATATACAGACCTCTCTTTGTCTGTTCAGTGGTTCCATTGTTCTGGCAAGGTCTTGCTTATTCCTCCTCAGTCATTCTGGGGAGATACAAAACCTATCTTTGTCTGTATGGCAACATGGGGAGGGTGGAAGATACCGCACTCATGGCTTTTTCCAGCACAAGAAGCAGAAATGTCCTCTCATTAACTCCATAAAGAGCAAATAGTTGGAGGCTGGAGGCATATTTGGAAGAAGTATAGCTAGGTTTGCTCTAGTCTTATATTTTTCTTGAAGCATCTGGTTTCAGCTTTGTTAGAGATTTACATGTAGAGCTATGAGGATGTTTAAGCAGATTCAGCTCTTAAAGCTAATTTCTTAAAGCAGAAAGTATCTGCTTTTTGTTTTGGTAAGGATCTGGAGACTTCTTCCTGCCTTGCACCATCTATGAACTCTCCATCCTCCCAGAGTAGTCTCTTAAAATAAACCCTGCTGATAGACCTAGTGTCTTGTTTGTTCCCTACTCACAAATCAACTGCACACAAATTCCCAAATACTGCTGTAAGTAGGTGCCTTCTGAGATCCTGTCCTTTGGGCTTGGGTTGTGTGGAGAAGGGTATGTGAAAAGTAAGCAGCTCTGAAGCAGACAAGTTAATCTCCTGTCTGTTGAAGAGTTGGATAAAGCAAAGCTACATCTAAGTTTTAACTTAATCTTAACTTTCCATTATTGAGTGAACCATATGGACAAAGCCTTAGTGTAAAGTTTATTAGTCTAATCTATGCATAGGCATATATGGAGAATAGCCAAATATAGACTCGTTGGAGAAGGGGAAATAAAAATGAACCTGGCACTGCATCCTGGCCTGGTCGCCTGCCAGCACGGTCTCTTCTGGGTGACACACCTACAGGAATGGAGGTTGCAGAGACCCCTTTGCTCTTTACGGCTCAGACGGAGGTGCTGCAGTGGGGTGGGCTTGGCCCAAAGGGTGGACCTTGGCTGGAAAAAGTAAAAAGTGCCTAGAACTAGTGAGACCTGGTCAGAGATACTGTGTGTATTTGTAAATCCACATCACATGGTATTTTACAATAACCATGAGGGCTTTGGTGAAAGATGTCACAAAGCAGTGCCTGAGGAAGGGCAGTCCAAAATATGGTGGTGGACAGTCATATCATGTATCAGGACAGCACTAGCTGATGGCACCAGCAGTGATTTTAAATCTTAAACACACAATGGTGTCTTACCAATAGGTTCTTTTCAGGGGAGCTGTAGACTCAGCAAGCTTTGGAGGCTGGGTTGGTTTTCATTCTAAAGATGTATAACTTTGCACTAAGCAGGAGGCTTCCTGGAGCCATTTCTTAGTGTCTGTGTTTGTTTGGATCAGAACCAGAGGTACCAGTATTGTGCATATCTTTCCATCCTGTACTTACAGTACATTGAATCAAAGCTACAAAAAATATTGCAGGGAAAAATGACTGGAATGAAGAGAAATTCCAGAATCAATAAAAACCTTTATTTAGAAACCTGAGGCTAGAGGAGAAAGAGCAAGTGTTCTTTTGAAGGCAGAAAAGGTTAGACAGACTGATTATTAAATGCAGAAAATTACACTCAACCTTTAGAGGCATAAATGGGGTGCTATGTCAGGAGTTTAATCATCCCTCCCATTTTCAGCACTTTGTTTGGATTAAAAACTCCATCAATAGGATGTCCTGGGTAAATAAGGCTGGGTCAGGGGCACATTTTCTGCTCAGTGAGTGAGTTAAATATAGAAAGATGTTTTTTCACCTTTTGAGGAGAGCTTTTCCAAAGGAGGAGGTGTAGGAGCTCTGACTCCACTCACCAGTAGTGCCTGTTGTACGTCTCACCCTCTCTGCCTCTTTCTCTTTCTTTTATTTTTCATTTCCAAAGGTTTCTTGAGCTTTTCTGTGCTATGTACTCAGACATGAGGTCTCCTTTCATTAGGGGCTGAGGCAGGGCTGTGCTGCAGCCTCCAGCACCTGTGACAAGTTGAATAACTCATGGCAACGTACAGGAGGTGAAGGTCACATGAGGCTGGCAGGCTTCTGAAATCAGCGGTGAAACGCTTCTCCCCTCACCTCACAAAATGCCCTCAGGTGATAAAGGAAGGCAAAAATGTTTCCATGGAGTGGGCTACTGTGCATCCTAGTCAGGGACAAATACATCAGCTGGGAGAGGAGTGAGGCATCAAAGCAAAGAGCAAAGCCCCGTGTGCTTCAATCTAGGGCAGCTTCATCTGCTGCCTCAAAATGCTGGAGTGCTGTTCCCGGCTTCTCCATGGTGAAAAACAAGTAGAATTGAAGGGTTTCCAAGAGAGCAAACATAAATCAGTAGTCTGAGTTCCACACTCTCATTTTTATAATTGCAGGGTGAGTTACTTTGGGGTTTAATTGTGCACTGGAATATTGCAGCACTAAGGAATTGGTGAGCAGTCTCCATGGAGGGGGAGCAGCACTCTTCAGTGCTAACTACAGGAGAGCATCAGCAATGTCCTGTCTTGCAAATTGCTTTTTTATTTCATCTTCCTTAAAGTCTGTGTACATTGGCTACCCTTACAAGCAGCACATCTGATGGAGCTAATGAAAGGAATACAGCAAAATGAAAAACACCGCTTACAGCTCACTGTGTAGGACTTTCCTCTTGTAGCCTTCGCTGGGGTCCCATCCCTGTTTTCTGCTCTGTTACAGCCTGGTCTGGCACCTTTGGAATAGCAGGAGGTTTATTTGAGCATTTATTGACTGAAGTGTAAATCCTCCCCAAGTGCCACAGGCATTTCTGACATAAACAAAATGGAAGTAGTGAATTTTGAATTTGCCACACAATGCCAGTGTTACAGAAATTGAATCACTTCTGTGCTGCAGCATCTTAGAGTCTGACTAAGGTTTCCCATCCACTGACTGCCGCAGCACCTTCCTACAATAAGCATCTGTCTCCATGCATCATGCTGCCCTGCCAGCACCATCCCACCTTCCTGGTCGCAGCATAATCTGAACTAGAAACTTGCCATGTTGCTGCAAAACCAAACTGTGCTAAGATTTGGAATTTGGCCATGACAGCAACTAGAAGAGGCTGCAGTGGTGGATGGCAGCGTAGCTAGTCCTGGAGCATTGATGCATCAGGACTACCTGCACAGAGCAGTGCTGAGATATTGTGTCTGCTCATGTGCTGCTTTAACAGTAGGATTTTTTCCTTAAGAGAACACATTCTAAATATCCAGCACAAATTCTTGCAATGAAAGACAACAACAACAATATCTCAAAAGCTGTTCCTCTATTATTCAAACAGCAAAAAAGACAACTACAGAGCAGCACTTCAAGGTTGTGTTATTCATTTACAGGGGGAAATGAAGAGTCATAAAGCCTTTCAGTGAGCTTGAGCATGTACTGTTGTGCATTTCAGGATGTAAGCTTTTGCACCCTGCGACAAGAGTTTCACCGAAGGACATGTAGCTGCAGTACTGCTGCTTGAATTTTTTCTGCACAGGAGTCAAGGAGCCACAGCCTGACCCACCCAAATTGCAGAGGATACTGCGGAAGACCCCATTAAAGGAGGGAATCCCCCCTGTCCCCTCCCTGGAGAGGGCAGTAAGGCTTGTCTTAGTATCACCCCTTTAAAAATCACTCACAAATTGTTTTTCATACAAAGTAATTGTGTCTATCCTATCTGTGCCAACAAGGAAATTCAGCCTCCAGATTACAGAGAAATGGTGTGTGTCATCTAGACTTGTCTTTCCTCAGACAGATGAGGGGTCCAGAAATGTTTCCCAGGTGTTTTAAAAACTTATCAGCCTTTCAGTGCCAATTCTGAGAGCTATTGAAGGGAGAAACTGCTCCAAGCAGTAGATCACCAAGGTGACAACATGCCCAGCTGTGGATTTATTCAACTCATCAAAAGACGCTTCCTTGCAGCTAAGTGGGGAAACTGAAATCTGCAGCTTAATGGGTAATGAGAATTACTACAAGATTAGTCTGCTTTCCTGCCAGTGGGAATGTGCCCCAAGAAAAGCAAACCCTCAGTTTGCTCTACCTGCACCTGTTTCCAGGAGGAAAGGATCTGAGTCTTCAGCTGCTTCTGCAGTGAACAAATGGTGCTCTCCCTAGCTGATAATTTCTCTACTGCAGCTGATTATGTGTCTTGTGGCCTTGGTTTTTCATAAAATTAGGGGATCAGACTGCTTCTGAATCATGTTTATGCTGTGTATTTGTTACCAACTCTTCTGGCTCATCAGGAAGCCAGTACTCCTAACATTCATTAGTAGTAGGGTAAAAACCTCCCTGCCCCCACGGTTTTCTGTAGTTAACAGAGTTGGACAAAAACACTACCTCTTTGGTCTGGATAAATCAGAAATTCCCTTTGACTGAGCAGCTGACAAGTTGAGTGGTTTATTGAGATGACAGAGTAAAGGCCACTTTTAGGGTACAGGCAGCTTTGAAGATGCAATATCTGCAAACCTCAGTGTTTAAAAAGAGACAGAGACTTCCTACGCAGTCCTTTAATCTTCTTTGGTTTCAGCAGCTGTGCATCCAAGAAGCGTTAAAGGCAAGTGATGAGTTCTAGTGGTTCAATGCAGAAGAACCACAAGACACCAGTTCTCCTGCTCTTGCTGATGTGTTACTTGAGGATTTGTGATGTCAGAGAAATCATATATATCTGCAGATCACCTCCATTCCCAGTGTTACAACAGCTGAAGCCATGTTCAGTACTTCTCAGATCTGGAGTCTGCCCATTTCCAGAGTAATTCAGGCTCTTCTGGAACCTTTCTGGCACAGAGCAGTGGAGCACACTTTACTTTTCTGGCTTCTGGACACCAGTAGTATAAACACAAACATAATTTGAAAGCATATGAAAATATATGATTGCAAACATAGCTTGTCATGTCAGGTTTGAGGGACCTCTTCAAAGCCTCCTAGTTCTCAAAAGCTTTCTGGTTGAACTAAGCTGGTAAGTGTGAAGGTGAGCATCTCCTAATAAATGTGGCTGGATTACTGTGAATTAGCATGCAATTTCTCCATTAAAATAACTGTAGATAAGGTTCCTCATGTTGTCACCTTAATTGCAATGTCAATGGTATCTTTTCAGTGTGGCTGGCCCACTCCACTTTTCACTGCTGTGGATTGATTTCATAAAAAGGACCTGTTTCTACAGGGAACCTGAATGCAAAATGGTAGAGGGAAAGTTAAACTGCATTGGTAAGGTGGGTTTCTGGATAGGCGGTTGGAAGTCCTATTGCCCCTATTCTGGTGGACTAAAACTTTAAGAGAGGCTTGGTGGAGAAGGTGAGAAATGCAGGTGCACACATTGGATCTTATTTTTCAGTCATTCTATAACAGCTTGAGGAGGCTTTTTGGTCTCACTTTTCCTACTCATGAGGTGGAACATCTTCTTCCCATATACCAATGTTAGTGTGGCATGAACTGAAATAAGGAGGAGAGACCTACTTGTCCTAGTTTAGAATTTTCTTATTTAGAGTTTCTGGACAGAAGACCAACTGTTAGCCTGTTTTCTAGGTGTAGGTTTTGCAGGAGGAAACCACATGCAGTAAGTGCAACATCCCTGAGGTTCTGCATGCGCACAGGCCAACTGTGAAATGCCTCTGCAGTCAGTTTGACAATTCTCAGAAGCAAAATACCTTGCAGGCGGCTACAGATGCACCTTCACACAGATTTCTGTTAATAGCTCATCCAAAAATGTTTTTCATTGGCTTGCATATGTCTAGGCTGTCAGACCAGTATCTACAGATTTGTAAGAATTTCTAGCAAAGGATTGTCCTTATGAACCAGTAAGGTCTTTACATTTGAGCATCATTCCTTCTGTTGACTGAATAGTGATGCTTTGCAATGCAGAAATGTGATTTGTGCAGAAATGGGGTCTTATTTCTGAGTCCACTTGGGCATAGAGGCTCTTGCTGGAGAGGGCCTAATTCTTGAAAGAGCATGAGGGTTTGCATTTGGAGCAGTGCCTTGAGAACTGATGGGGATCAGCAGAGCTTTACAGAAAAATCTGCCCAGTGCCCATTCGCATTTGTCTGCCTTTAGCAAAAGCCATCAAATTAATGCTATTTCAAATTCTCACTTAGGCATTTGTAGGTATAATTGCATAAAGCACTGTGCATTAAATTGATTCCAAATCTATGCTTGGATGTAGTCTTCAGAATGATTACATATGTTAGCCTATTTCCAAAATACATTGGCCACTGAATATCCAAAGCTATTGTGGTTTTTTTGGTTTGGTTTGGATTTTGTTTGTTTGTTTGTTTTTGCTTGAAAGCATCTTGAAGAAGGATTTGTCTTTACATGCCTTCCCACTGCAGTTTTGGGGCCCAGTGCTGATTTCAACCAAGTTTAGCTACAGAGCCGAAATCATAAATATATCATGTTTCTGCACGGGTCATGGAAAATAAAGGGCAGGTTTGGCCACAAGGAAGGTGCTGGGGTGCCAGTCAGATCTTGCCTGCTGGACACAGACACATGGGACTATGGGGACACCCCTACCTAGGGCAGGAGATCGTGTTGGCATCATATCCTGCTGGACTGCACTCCCAGCTTGTCTGTTAAGTGATTTTTGAGGCTTACCTGGTTTCACTGGCCAAAGATCCTTCTTTGGAGGCACGTGCTGCTTTTATTTCTCCCAGGTCCCATCAGGTTTCATAGCCTTATGTATTTTTAAATCAGTCTTTGACATTTGAAACTCTGTTCCCCTACAAGGTGACCTCCTAAACCCCAGCTCTTCAGAAAGCCCAAAGGGAACATCTTTTGCCAAGGATGAAGCTCTTCTGGGTTTGTAAGCAAAGCATCGGGGTTGATGACTGTTAGTGAATGCTGTGTTCAGAGAAGTGCTCGATCACTTTTGCAGAGAAGGAGTGAATCAGGATATGATGAATCACTAAATGTTCACTTCCAAATGCTGCTTGGAACATAAACATTGTGCATAAATTCCTCCAAATGCTAACATCTTTGTCCCTGTATATGTCTTCCCTCCCACCACATCACTGCAGCTCCAGAGTATAATCTCTCTTAGTAGCTCAGTCTTGTTTTACTTGGACATTTATGCTCACCTTTCCCTTATCTTTGAGGATTCTTTTTAAAATTTTGGTATTGTGTATAATTCTTGTTTAAAAAACAAAACAAAACAAAAGGCAGATGTACCACTCGCAGCCAAGTTGCACGTAGCCAAAAGGAGCAATGGCTGGTGCTGGAGTAGGCCCTCTCCAAGGCTGAAAGGCCTGTCCAGTCTCTGCAGACAGCTTTTTTTGTGAATTTTGGTACTGTGGAGGTCTGGAAAGATAGCCAGTCACTTGCTCACAGTTGGATCAATTGTTCTTATAAATTGTTCTTTCAATTCTTCAGAGTAGTTTTAGATTTATCCTCATGTCCTCCAGTGTCTGTTCTTCCAGTGTTTCCATATTCAACTCCTTTTTCCCCAGCTGTTCCCTTCCAACCTCACTGCATTGGTGTGATGGTCAGTAGCTGCAGGCAACACCATTCACCGAGATACAGCTCTGACATTGCCGTGTTAAAATTGGTCATGTCTTTTTCCCTTCTCTGATAATGATGATGCAGAGCAACATACAGGTGAAACACATGGCAGGCAGAGGATTTTTATCTGCTCACATGATTTGATGTTTAATACATGAGGCAGAACCCCAAGCACTTGATCACAATGTCAGGGTAAGCCACAATAGAGCATGTTGACAGCAACGCAGCAGCTACACGACAACTAAAATCAATCTGATGTATGGAAGGGTTTAATACCTCTAGCAGTGACACTGCAACTGTGCTGAGCTCCAACCTGGGCCTTAATCCCTGATCTGTGGGAAACATTTATGTCAGCTTTCCCGGAGGCTGCGGTTGTTGGAGAGGTTGCTCTTGATGAGCACGGGGTGGTAGTTCTGCACTAGAACTTGTTGAACTGTCCCCCCAGTAAGTGATGGATTGACGAAGGATTGAAAAGAAAAAATACTGCCATGTCTTTGTTAGCCTTACTTAAATCAATCAGAAGACAGCCTCGCCTAAGATGCCTGTTGGTGACTTTTTTTTTAATAAAGCAAAATGTTTTCACTTTATAAATAAACATGCTATGAAGAGGGCTTTGAAGGAAAGACAAATGACTAGTTAATATTTGACTTTCTGTTGCTAAATCCATAGATGGAATGTCCATATACTGCCTTGTTTAATATCACTCATGCCTGACACAAACCATTAATGACTCATTTGGTAATCTTTATCAGCCATCTGCATCAGGAATGTTTTTGACCAAATGATGCCCCCCAAAGCAGGAGTGAAAGAAAGGAGTTAAACTTCTTGGCAGGAAAGGGAAGGCAGGAACCAAGCAGCAAACAATTGGCACCTGGGCTCCATTGAAGACTAAAAGTGGAAAAAAATGGCTTAATTGAAAAATCTGCCCATTGTGTGTGAATGCTAGTCTCCAAGGGAAACAAACAAACCTATTCAAAAAGGGGAAGAGAAAAAAGCAAAGTATTGGAAAATCCTGTGCTGCTGTGCAGACTTGGGGTATTTAACTCTTCCTGTCCCAAGGCTATGGGTAGAAATATCTTTCATAACTAAAACACTATCTCCCTTGTTAATACATTCAGTTGGATCAATGAATAATTTCTTAGCTCCTCCTGGCATCTTACATCACCAGCTGGAGCTGCTGGTGTCTCCCAGGACAGTGTTGGATGCATGGAAATCTCCGATCATGGTGGGGACAGGTGAAGGGGTGGTCCTTGATTTCTTTTCTGTCTCACAAGTGTCATAAAAATATGAATCTCTGGTTTTGTCTCAAGTCAGTGTTGTTTGGGAGATCACCACAGGGTGCCTAGGAGTGTTTTCTATACATTTCTACTTTAAATTAACTTTAATTAGAACTTTGTCTAGAGTTTGCAGATTTATGCTGCAGAGCAGGGCAACAGGGGCTTGGTTTGCCCCTGCCATCAAATCTCAACCTTCCTCAGTACTAAGTTGCTGAGATCCCCTTGAAGACAGCTTGGGAACCCTCACATATTATTCCTGAACCTGATCCATACTGAGGATTTCTCACAGCAACAAGCCTGATGCTCTCTGGTGTGTGCACACTTTGCTTTTTTGGATTATTGGCTAGTAATAATGTCTTATTTACACAGGGCTTGATAGAATTGCTGCTTTGATAAATATTGGATAAGCTAGAGTTGTCACTGTGTCTTTGGACAAGCAGCTTTGTGCCAAGCCCTAAATAGTGCTGGGTGGCTGCAAGATATAATTTCATTGAACTATCATATCCATTCTTATTTTGCAGAGCACTTAGGTGCTTCAACCCTGTTGTCTGCCATATGAAATGTCGTAGCTCTAATGGCATTGGCAAACATTTCCTCAAGCTTGTGCTCTGGGCTTCAGCAGGCAAAATGCTATTTGCAAAAAGATATAAGCCCTGAGTCCTCAAAGAAGTCAGTTCTTCCCATAACAGTAGATGTCCCTCATGCTGTTTATTCTGCCTGTTAGCTTGACATTTATCCAACTGCTGAAGTGCTCCTCATGCATTTTTTACAGTTATGGTTGAATATGACTGATTTGCAGGCTTTTTTAAATCTGACTCTTTGGGGTGTTCTCCGTGTTTAACCTTGCTATTGAAAAAAGTCTAATGTGAGTGGTGTCAAAGGCTGGTGATGGAGCTAGTTTGAGACTATTCATAGTTGAGAACATAAGACTTTACCTTCCAAATTTGGCAAAATGAACATGAGGCACTTGGGTTTGTGGTGCTGTAAGGTATCTCCAGCAGTGACTTCACTGGACAGTGAATTCCATTGTTCTGAGGGCACAGTATTACTTTTTTTAATGTAGTATAACTTATTGTTTCAGGGGCTTTTTATGATATACCTAGAATAGATTCTTTTGTTTTGCTGTTTCTTCTTTAATCTGTTCTTGGCAATGATCCAGCAATTGTGCTGATTCTGAGGTCTCAGTGCATGAAACAGTGGTGGTAGAAGATTGCTATTATACCAGATTTCTCTGGTTGTGTTTGGAACTGCTGCAGCATCTTTGTGATGTTCAGGTATTTGTCTTATTTCTGTTCTAGTAAGCTTGAAGGCAGTAGCATAATTTCAGAGGTTCAGAAATCTCCATGCATATGCCCCAAAGGGATGCGGCCCTCGAGGAACCAGAAAGGGCCCATCTTGTGTATAAGCCCCAACAATATCTCCACATTTCTGTGCAGGGGTGCTGCTGCTACATCTTTTTTTAACTTGAGATTTCCCATGGTTTGAGCACTCCCCAGAAACTCAGAAGCTCTGGGTCTCAAGCTTGCTCCATGGAAAGCGCCTCCATTTTCCATTGCATCATTATATTTTAGATGTATCTCTGGTGCCCCAAAGCTGCAATATCTTGGCCATATTTTCTCTCTCTTTCATGACTAGAAAACCCTTAATTATGCTGCAGTCATTGCCAAAGCTCTAATGGGAGAACCGCCTTCTACCCCAAGTGTTTGGCAGCTTGGGGTGGTGGTTACGAATGCCCTGGGATGTTTCTGCTGGGGTCTCTCCCTCTCTGTTCAATGTCCTGATGGCTGGACTGGGCTACTGGAGCATTCTGTCCTCTAAACAGGCTTCCAAAGGTGTCCTGCTTGTGGGGACCATATTGGTCCCTTTGCCTAGCAATCTCCATGCTGTTGAGATGCAGGTGTGGGAGTTGGGAACGAGCGCAAAGAATGTTTGTAGAGAGGAAAAAAAAGGCTTTTCCATGGACTGGAGCTTGGATAACTAGATGGCTGCCCATTCAGAGAGCTAGTTGCCGACAGTCCTACTCCAAGGGGTCTTTTTCTCATCTATCTTTAATAGAAAGTCCATAAGCCAGAAGTTCGACTTGTAGCATTGCAGAGATATGTCACCTGCCAGTGACTGTAATGCTCTTTGCAGACTAGCCCCAGGCCCTGCTCTAACATTATCATCTTTCATATTGTTAACAAAAATAATAGTGCCACTGTGTCAGGAGTTCAACTGGCTAAAAGCAGCCTGCAGAACTGTTGTACATGCCTGCCTTTTTATTGTAATCTAAGACTTTTCACAGCATTGAATTATGAAATCACTGCTGGCAGAGGCGGCAGCACAAGCCTGTCATGGAACTGAAAGCCCTGATCTTGTTTCCTGAGCCACGGATTTAATGCCTATCTGTGTCACACATAAAGCAGGTGCAAAATCAGATCCAGATGTGTCCCCATCACAGAGTTGCTCTGTATCTGGAAAAGCATGGAAGAAGCCCAGGCATTGGACAGCATGAGTGGTGTGGGCTGTGGTGCTTGAACACAACTGGGAAGGAGAGAAGGGTTTAGCTGTTTGCTGAAGCATCTGCCTATGCTATGTGTTCCTCTAGTTGGTACCATCATCCCCTTATCAGCCAAGGTTTTACCTTGAACTTCCAGAAAGGCATTGGAAGGTTTCATTCTCATTGGGAATACAATGTTATTAGAAAGATTTTTAACTAATTATATTCAGGCTTCAAAATTCCACAAGAAAAAAAGACCACAAATTCACATCTGCATCAGTGTCATACACAGCTCACTCCTGATGCCACTTTAGGACACTGCTCTCTTGGCCCTTATGGGGCTCAAGGAGAAGGTCAGGGCAGGACTGAGCTCAGCATGGAGGCAGCAATGGCCCTGCCAGTACAGCAGCAGATTAATATTTCAGAGGAGACAAGTGAGTTGTGACTTTGTGGCAGATTAAACCAGCTGATGTCCCACATGCTCTCATAAATGATTCTGTATCTGGTTCCTTCGCATGCCTAAAAGGCAGCTCTAATCTGTATTCATCTCAAAAACAAATCAAATGGGAAAATGTATCAATTTGATATTGTACTTATTTTCATTAAAAGTAAAGGATTCTCTCTTAGGATGTAACGGCAGTGCACAGTGTGCAGCTTGAACATGCATTATTAATGCCACCTATTTGGCTACAGCTCTAGAAAACAACATGAAGAGGGAGTTAGGGTTGAGTTCATGGGCAAAGAACACCACAGGGATACTCCAGCCCCAACAAAACACACACTCAGGAATTTAAATCCAAACCTAAATTTAAGTTGCTAACATTTTAAAGAGAAGCACAAAAATGTTAAGGCATAAAAATGCAAAAATAAGCACCCAAGCCATGTTAATTCTGCCCTGAAGTAGTTATGAGTAGAAAACCTAATTTTGGACTATTCTCTCTCATTATATAGTTTCCAACTAAATTGACTTATTCATTGTTAATTGTCTGATTTCAAGAATTGGCTTGAATCACAAAATTGAAACAAAAGTTGTTTCCAGCCTCAACTATCTGAAAACAAGCTTGTTCTCCAGATTGTGGGGCTTGCTATTGCTTATTCCTCTCACCAATATGATATTACACCATACACTCTCTTCCTCTTTTATGATATGCCGTGACACAGTACTTATTAAAGAAGAAATGAGAAGTTCATACACAGAGGATTCTAAGACATAAAAATGTTATGGATAATAGCGCAATAGTTGTCCCTTCTTTCTTCTTTTGGAATTTTTATAACATATAAAGTTTTAGGAGCTGTTTTGTCTTTAGTATAGTAGATGGTCTGAAGACTTATGCTGCCCACTTCGTTTCGCAGAGCCTGTCAATTCACTCTTCTGTCCTCAGTGCGAAATGCAGGTCTGTTTGTTCTGCAAGGCCACTGTCTGAAGTGTGTCACTGCAAGGTGACCAGCTGTAACCTTCTCCAGGCCCTCTGCCAGGCGGCTGCTGCCATGCACTCTATTGAGGAATTGGAGCTGAGGGCAAAAGATACTCATTTGGTGAGGCTTAGGAAGTAGACAAGAGCCTGCTGTTGCTCCTCACCCATTGATGTGGTTCTGGAGTGAGGCAATCAAGCTTCAAGAGCCTTTGTCTTCCATGTTCATATTTATAATTCAAGCTGCTGTGTTAGTTGAAAAGCCCCTTGATAGGGACCCCCGATCAGGGAATGGATGTGAATGGACCAGGCAGATGTCAGTAGCACAAGGCAGGCATTCAAAAGTTCCTTGGCACAAGAAGGTAGGAATGTCCTCCCCCACTTTCAGTTCATCCCTGAACTGGTGCCTGTGGGCAGGAATGGAGCTGTCTTCCCCCTACCCCTAGGAGATTCATAACCTGAAGTGTTTTGTCAGTCTGTTAACCCCCAACAGGATTTCTCTGTGTTTGCAGCACTCAAGTGCTGCTCTTGGCTCTACGCAAGCACCTGCATCTCAGCATCCCTGGATGCCTCAGATCTTCTCCCCACCCTGTGAAGAATGATCTTTTCTTGCTTTTTTTTTAATTTGGCTCTTACTAGTGTTATCCAAAGGCACCTCTTTCTTGTGTTGGAAGAGAGAGTGAGCAACTGATGTCTCTTCGTCTGCTCTGTGCCACTTGGGGTTGTGCTCTCATACTGCAGTTGATGAGGGCTGGAGAAATATGTAGGTGCAGGAAAATGGGCTGCCACCACATTTGACCTTTCATTGTTCTGCAGGAGCTACAGCTGTGGAAATAAAGAATAACCACAGCTATAGCATTTCAGCAGCTGCTGCTGACAGGGCTAATAAACACCATTTTTTAACTGCTTCTTGGGAAAAGTAAAGTGTGTTTCATACAGGACACAATGCACAAAATATGGTTTCCCTGAAAAACTTATGGCCATAAACTGGAAATTAAACTTATCAATGTGATTGTGAAAGGGACGAGTTTTACTCATGGCTTAAATGCAAAACTTCAACAGAGAAATAAGCAGGGCACTATTAAGATATCTCCCTGCAACCGGTTACTAAAATTAAGAAGACATCCAAAAGCAAATTATGAAATTGATTTTTTAGATATCTAATAATTTTTGAACAAGAGTACAGCATTTTAATTCTGAAATAAGAAGTTTAGTGCCAGTTATGTGTTTCTTAAGGTATGTTAAAGTACAAGCTGCTGGAACTATAGGTTTCATGAGGGTCTCAGTTTGCCTTTTTGTTTTGTTTTGTTTTGTTTTGTTTTCTCTTTCCTTTTTATCTTTTTCCTTTTTTGTTTTTAAGTTTCAGGATTTGTGAAAAAAGCTGAAAATGTGACCCAAATGTATGCCTGCAAGGCTCAGGCATGTCAGAACAAATAAAAGACACCTCAGCTAGTTATTTCTATTTAAGTCACAGCACTTTTGGAGGCTTGTTTTGGCACGAACAATTAGTTCCTCTGTGCTTTTTCACCTTCTGCAGAAGCAGTGGGAGCTTTACAAGTACTGTTTTATAATCCTCAAACAACCTACTAATGCTTTCGTTTCCCATCAATTTGTTGCCAGGCACAAAGGGGTTTAATCACAAAATGATTGATAACTCTATTTAAACAGAACATTAGCCTAATGACGTATAAAACTGTAGCAGAGTTGTTAGCTTATGTACAAATTTATTCCTTAAACAGAGACTGAAGTTGCCTTGTCTGGCATCTGAATCACTTCGCTAATCTCTCTGCAAATTTCTCCTTTGCATTAATCTTCTGCTGATGAACACTCATTAGGCACACTGCAAGCACTCAATTGGTGCCTATGGCTGTTTCTGTCTTCTTGGGAGGCAGTCAGTGGTGTAAGAAGTGACCTAGATGGTAGGTGACAACAGGACACCCATGTTCAAGGCTATGAAAAATTGCATGTAGCCCGCGCCAACAGTGCGGCCCACACAGCTCCATGCTTTCTCTCCACACGATGTGCTCTGTCTCAGAGGTCACAAAGCCACATCTTTGAAGCCTTCCTGAACATTGCTATTACCAGTCAAACCAGCTCCTTGGGGACTGGGCTGAACTGGCTTGCTTGAGCCCTGCAGACCATTCACAGTACATCTGGGACTCACATCCTGGATTTTTTTTCCTCCTACGGGCTCAATATGACAAAACTCATGGAGAGTGAGCAATACATGCAAATAACGATGTGATAGCAAGAATCTAATACTGGTCATATGAGGATCACAGTGTTTTGCAGTAAGACATCCTCTACTTAAGAACATGACTTAATCATGTTGCAGCTGTGTTTTGCACAGTTGGGGCCTGCTCATAAAGTGGACAGCTGGCTCTCATCACCGCAACCAGTCTGCAGTTACTGGCATACACCTTAAACCTCCATGAAGCTTTGGTTTTTCTAGCAGTTCCAGAAATGCAGCTACTGCCTGGGAAGCAGCAGGACCTTGGTGCCACCTTTCACTCTTCCCAGAACCACCCCAGCAGCAAGTATTTTAAGAAAGGATGAAAGGACTTGACCAACAGGACCATGCAATTGCTGCAAATGTGTTAAGGGTTGTCTAAGGGAAACCAGGCTCTGCATTGTACACCTAGGCTTATGTCTGACACAGCTGGGATGGTGAAGCTTCTGCTGAACCCTGCATTTGGCATCTTTAATGGGAAATGTTTCATGAAAGACTCCCAGCTAAAATACAGTTAATCTTTGCAAACCAGAACTCACCTGACCTCCATTCGAAACCTCTGGTACTTTTCCATTATCACACACTTAGAGCAAATCAGGTTTTTTTAGCCAGTGCATTTATAAAGATTATGCAGGCTACATCACCCTTTTAGAAAGGCTTTTCACTGCATGTTTATTTTTCTTCACTCTTTCTAATTAGTATTTGGCCGAAAAGCTCCAGTTTTAATGCTACTTGTCCTTGGGTGACCAGCTAAGGAATACTCCATGTGTCGTTATGCAGTTATCCTCTGTCTTCACCCGAAATGTCTTACTTTTGGATGAAGGAGTCCCTCCCAGTCACTGATACCCACGCATCCTGACAAGTCCATCTGTCCTGCTCTGAAGACCATGTGTCCACTCCAGATACCTGATGACAAACAAACTATGATTGATACTCTCTTCACACCCTGCAGCTGCTGGAGTTGTTCTGTCACACTGTCCACTGGCAGCGTGGTTTGCAAGTCTTTTATACCTAAAACGCAGCTATTTATGTCCTGAATACCATACAGGAATGACAGGAAGTGAATCATCAAAGATGTTTTGATTATATGAATAAGATTCAATTTCAAGTTTATCCTAATGATGCAAATATTCTTCCCTGGAGATGTGTGCAGAGTCTCCTGCCACACTGGCAGCTGTATGAGGTAGGGCTTTGCCAATTCCAGATCTGGCTAATTAAAAAAATGGGCCTGGTCAGTAATTCAGTGTGAGACTTCTAAGATAAATTTGGAATGAGGGAGTGAGTAGTCACTTTTACTCATCATGTTACAGTTTTTTCTATCCAAATTCATACCAGAATTTCAGACCATGCCACCCAGAAAGAAACTCAAGCTTTGGTTGACTGGAGCTGCTACCCACGGGCAGAGGTGGCTTATGCTGGTAAAGCTTTAGTGCTTCCTTCTGCTCTGCTTTCTGCCCTGCTCCTACTGTCTTTATCATCTTCCACCTCAGTTTCCCACTTGTAAAATACCATCTGAGCACCCACAGCCCAGCCTGGGCAGGAAAACCCATGGTGAGGGGATGGGGAGCCCTGGGGCCATGCCACTGTACACCACACTGCCTCCTGGTGACTGCAGGCATGGTTCCTGTACAGCAGATACTAGCTGACAGCATTCATTACTATCATTTACTACATTTTGCAATAAATTAATAAGACCCCACTCTCAGAAGAGATCAAAAACCAGCTATGTCATGAATGATTGTGGCAAAATCTTGAGGAAAGCAAAAAACATGCATGAGATTGCTAGAGTACCTTCTCCCTTCCCTCCTACAGTCTCACACTGGGAACTTGATAGGCAGGTCTTATGCTAATTTAATTAATGCCTAATTTAACAGGACAGTTTATAATATCAACCAAAATCATATATCTGGAGATGAGGATGCCCTCATATGGTATTTGTTGCCATTGTCCTGGAACTTGGTCATCTTTAAGCCTTAAAATATTTAAGGTACTTCTGACAGAAACAAGGAATGGCAGGTAGTGTTTCTTGTCTGTGTGTTCTCAGGCAAGAGCCCAACTATATCATGCCTATATAGTGGGAAGCTAGCTTGAAATCTAGTCTCTTTCATGCAAGCAAAACACCTGTGATGAAACATTTCCCACCAGTCCCATGTTCAGACCACAAAACAAATCAACAGCATTTCTACATATAGGAAACATTTCTACTGAATGTGTTTCGGGATTTTTCTCTGCTAGCTTCATGCCTTTCGTCAGCACACTTATATATAGCAAATGCTTAATTTTATTCTTATAAATAGTCAACATTGTTTTCAATAGGAATGGATGGTTCCTAAAGCATAGCAATCTGCTGGTAACTACTAGCCCTTAACAGTTTTTAAACACAGCTACAGCTACGAATATGTAACACCTGAAAGCACGTCAACTAGCATCTCACTCCTTTTACTCCTCTTTTTCTCCAGCCATTTTTGACACACTCTTTCAAATCCATGTTGTGGTTTTTTGGTTTTTTTTTATTCTCCAGAGCAGTTTTTCCAATTTATGTCTCTCTGTAGACTAAGAATCATCTCAAAATCTGCGCTGTGCTTGTGTGGAGGAGACCTTGCAGCAAGCCAGAGGATGCAGAGGATGCAGAGTTGTGAGTGTGATGCAGAGGATGCAGAGTTGTGAGTGTGATGCTGAGGGGACAAAAACAAGAGCCCCCTGATTTGGTAGGAGAACTGCCAAACCACCACGGAGTGTTTTTGTAGCTATTTAGGACATTTGTTGTGTATTTTTCTGTTTTGTCTCTCTCCTGCTATAAATTTCTAATTACAAGTAATAATTTATTAGAGATCTATATAATTTCTTATTTTATTTTTATTAAAAACAAAGCTAAACAAACACTAATTTCTGTGGAAGCATGTTTTCTACCATGCAGGCTACCACGGTCGACATGCCCAGTTTCATGCTAAGACTGTGCTGGTGGTAACATTCTTCTGCCTGCCTGCAGGAAACAAACAAAAAAAAATCCTTTTTTTTCCCCTCCATTTGGAGAATTGAAAATCAATGCTAGTTTTACTGGCTGGAGCTCAGCTATAGCAAAACATGGGCCAAAATACTCCCCAGGTGTAAAGCAGTATGGCTGCTCTGGCTGTAGAGCTCTCTTGCCAGCTGAGTCAGATGGGTTTTATTGCTCATTTGATCAAATTGAAGTGCATTCACATCTCTCATCAATTCTGACAAAGATATTTGCAATCAGGAGCATTAAGGATGGCAAAAAGTCATGCATATGACCACTTATTATTAAAAAAACATATCAAGCTTGCATTGTCAACACAGCGTCCCCAGGCTGTTACTGACCCTAGGACATGTCCTGGTCTCAGTGAGGTCAAACTGTGATTCCTGTGGTGTAAGCAGTGATTACCCTAAAAAATTAGCAGAACCCCACTACTTGCAGAAGCAAAGAGCCCGTCTTGTCACCCCCAGCAGTTATCAGTCATGTAAAATCCTGGGAACACATTGCTCACAGGGACCTGGCAGTGTAAGTGGTGGGATGTGGTCCTAACCCAGGAGGGCAGTCCCCTGTAGGTATCAGTCCAGTCAAAGACTGGGAGGGTCTTTATTCATGCAGTTTCTCATGCCTCTGCAGAAAACCAACTCAGCTTCTTCCATGAAACCCAGATAATCAAACTTTTCATCATATCCTTGAAAAACAAAACAAAACAAAACAAAAAAAATAAAAATTGCAATATATGTGCCTCCAGGTGATAAGTACAATTATATCCCCCCTTCTTCTTCCCCACAAAGGATAAACCATCTTTCACTGCAGAAAAATCTGTCCTTCATTTAGCAAAGCTGGCAGCTGTTGGGAAAGGAGACAGATTGACAGGGGACAGAAACAGCAAAAGAGCTCCCAGAACATTGTACGAAAAAAAAGACAATCTTAAGATGTTGACCTCATACAGAAACATGTATAATCAAAGAAAACCCAGTAATATAATTTCCTGGTTAGTTCCTAAATGGGAGTACTGTATAAACTGCAAGGTATCCCACTCTGAGAGCCTGCAGGTGTATTTTTCTTGTGATTTTTCCTCTGGAATGGGAAATCTGGCATGTTTAGAGGTTGGTCCCCTTTCTGAAACCACTGCACTTTTCTTCTTTCCCCAATCTCCTTCCTTGATCATATTATGGTCTGGCTTTATCAGATTACTTTGGGGTTTGTAATTTGCAAGGGCACCGGCACAGCTGCATTAGATTTGTGACCTGTGTGAGAAATCACATACTGTTATCATTAAAACCTAAGCAATGTAAAAGAAAACAAAAAATATAAATTCTTCCATCTCCTCTCCTTGAGTTCATGTAGTCTTTAGATTTTTCCTTGAGTTCAGTATTCTTTCTGTCTATAATCTAGTTCCCTTCCAGACCCTGCTGTTCAGCTGTTACTGAAATGCCGTCTTCAGAAACATCAAGTGGGGAAATGTTGCTTTGTTTTGATCTCAGGTGAAATAATGTAACTTGATGACAAGCCCACCAACAGCAACTCTATAATACACAGCTAGACAACTTGCAGAGAAATTACCTTGCTGGTAGGCTGCAGACATATATTTAATTGCATTTAATTCTCAAATGCTGACACAATTCATTTCAGCTGTTTGAATAACAGGGTTTTTTTGTTTCACTGGCTGAACCAAAGCAGACTACAGGAAAAAAAACTCAATAAAGTATTTGTTTTCATTTTCAAGTTCCTTAATCCTCTTTGCTATGTGGTCTTTTAAATCTCTTTTTGTAGGTTTTATTATGAAATGATCAAAAAAGCTGTTGTTTCACAATGACAAGCTGAAACATTTCATGCAGGTATTTCCTAAAGAGAATTGCGAGGAGCAGAAAAAAAGACCAAAATGCAGGATTTGGGTGCATACCTCCAATTAGACTTTTGGGTAACTTGTGCCCCAAATCTGCACAATTTTGCCTGCAAATGTGCATTTTACCAGGCAGAACTGGGGCAGGCACAAATGCACCAAAATGACCTTTTTTGCCCTATAATCGTATTGCATTTCTCCCACCAGTTTTCTTACAAATGCTGTATTTTCAGACTGTGGCCTCTGAGGCTATTAATGTGACCACAAGGGGAACAGCGTCCCTACAAGTGACAATTTTCTCATAAAAGGTAACTATTTTATCCAGTAGCAGCTACTGGAACCGTGCAGGATCTGGTCAGGACTGATGGGAGCCAGCCAGCTTTCCTACAGCAAAGTATTTATTCGGAACAAAAGCATTTCTGAGGGAAAACTATTAGAGCAGTGACACCATGCCCACCTCGCTCTGGAAGCAATCAACCTTCTTGCCCACCCCCAAGACCCAGCAGGGTGGTGGTACCATCACCCACCTATGAAGCTCTGATGGGAGGATCACATGTGTGCTTTGAAGTGGCTTCCCAAAGCAGGTGAAAGCATCCTCCACCATCAGGGAATAAAACATGGATCGTTTTGTTGCTTGTATTATTTCCACATTTGGAGAATTGTAGCCATTATCCTCCAGTATATTTAGTTCCATTTGAAGTTTCTTCTAGACCAACTATGGAGCTTGAAAGTTAAGCTGCTAACCCAGACACGTCCAATGCCATGTCATACCTAGGGATGAATGCCTCCTGCTTCTTGGAGTTGAAACACTGGCATTTTCAGACACCAGTCATGACATACACCACAGTGTCACGGTCCTCTCCATATCTCAGTGTCCTCATACTCTTCCTGATGCAGGCAACCATCTACCTTCCAGTGAGAGGCTGTCAGGGAGCTGATGTGGGAGCAGAGATGAGTGGTGGAATGGAGGAGAGGAATAGAGCTGGGAGAAACCCAGCATGGAGAATTTCAAAAGCTGTGGTACAAAGACATGAGCTGTCAGCCAGGTTCAGAGACCTTGGAGCAGCTTGCTACAAAATGAGACTAACAAATAAATAAACCCTGGATTTTAATTAATGTGTTCTTTCATTCATGAACAAAATTAAAAACTCATCCATCCTTAATCACCATCATCTTTTTTTCTTTTTCTAAATTAGGGGGTTTTGCTATACTAATTGTTACATTTGTCCAATTCCATCTAATCAAATCAAACTAATGACAGCCAGATGGTCACAGCTTTCAAGATGCCTCACTCAGGGCTAATCCATGCCCTCTGCTATGCAGTAGCAAGGCACAGAAGGAGCCCAAGCTCTTCCTCTGGGCACCAAAAGGACAAGATTAAAATACACAGTTAGTAAGCAGGAGGCAAAGCTGGTGAAGATTGCTGCAACCAGCTCAATTGCAGTGGAGCTAAGGTTGGATGATCCACCCTGTTCATAGACTGTAGTCAAAAAACATGCCCAGGGCTGGAGTGGGGAAGAGTTAGCTAATGTCTCTGGAGCACAAACAAGATGTCTTCGATCTCTTCACTCACTCTGAAGGATGTGAAGACCCATACATGCCCCCTGCCTGATGTGCTGCACAGATGCTGTGTGCATCCTCTTTCACACCCACTGCCTCCTGCTTGGCCCGTAACCTGCATGCGCAAAATTACTAAGGGCAAGATTTGTATTTACATGTTTTGCTTCGCAACAACAGACTTGAGATGTTGCTCACGGCAGCTCCTGATAATACATGCATGTTAGTAATTACAATAGTTTATTTAAGAAGCAGTGGGTCAAACCTGTTGTGATTACTTGAATGATACTTGAAAATTATAACAGGGTGCACCCATTGTAAGTTGGGATAATTAAGGCTGCTGCTATTAACACCCTGCCCTTTCCTATTGCCAGTTTAATTTCCTTGAACATTTTTACATCCTATTCCTCATCATGCCTTGGGGGTTTTCAGTAAAATTCAATACCCATTTTCCTTTCTAATTTTTCTGTTAAAGCACCACCTTATTTTGCCATCACAGTTCAGGAGCGAGTTAAGTCCCTGTGCAAATTCATCTGGTATTAGTGCTTGGGGCTGATGGCCCAGCCAGAAACTGGGGCAGCTCGTGAAGCTCTTTCATCACATCCTGCAGGTAGATTTCTTCAGAGACCCTCCCAGTTAATCAGTCTCTCTGAGGACTTTGAGGTAGGCTTTAACACCCTTGGACTTTGGGCGGTTTGACTAGTTGTGCACTGGAGCAGACTTTTTGGAGTCATCTATTGGCCTATTAGTTTTGCCAGACATTTTTTTACTCACTTCACACTGGTAGATGCACCAGGTAAGTGCATCCAGAAGATGTACCGACCATCCTATGTGTTGCCCCTATGCCAAGCCAGGAATCCTGGCTGAAGAGCACTCACCTCCTAGGGTACAGGGCAGAGGTGTGCAGCCTCACAGCATGCCACCAGCACAGCTTACTGGGATGTGGGCACCCACGTACTGGGCAGGGTTCTGCCCACAGTTGTGTTGCATCTGTGTCTGTCCCAGTGCCTGAGTATGGGTGTACAGAGCTGAGAACCTGGGAAACACCTCCCCGATGGAGGAAGTTTTTTAATTCTCTGTGTTACCAAGGTCAGGAGGAAGACCACTGGTCTGCCACAACCATAGCCACCACCAGCTGCATCCTGCCTTTACCAGGAAAACCTCAGCTTTCCAACTTTCCCTTTTTTGACAGACAACCCTGCTAGGAGGAAACACGGCCATGGACTGTGATTCCTCTACCTTGGCTGCAAAAAAAATGTGGCTCATTTTTTTATTTATATTTTTTTATTGACGCAAGCAGAAGCTTGTTCACCTGGCATTCAGGCAACACTGTCTTGCTGTAATTTGAATGGTTGAGCCAAAGCTTCCCTCTGAGATAACTCTTGAGCTCTGTTTCCAAAAGACAATGCTGAAAAGCAGGCTTTTTGGGTTTTGGTTCCCTTGGCTTGCATCAAGCACCTTACTTTGGCATGTTTCAGAAGAGCAGATTCTCCTGCAGATACCACAGGGTCTTCAGGTCTTTCTCGAGGTTTCATGATATAGCTAAAGATAGCAGGAATCAACCCTGTAGCTGTTTAAAATCAGGTATAGCCAGCAAGGTTTGATGGGATTTTCTTTGCATGCAGGCTAGGTTGATCACCCCAGTTAGTAGCTGGATCATCATTGATACTGGGAAGGCTCCCACTATGCTTTTTTCCACATCTTAAATTGTTTCACAAACCATGGTGGCCAGCACTGCCATCCAGATACCAAAACAAGTGGCACCACAGTCACAAAATAGAGAAGCATAACCTGCGGTCCATGCTGGTATGACTGACCTGCCTAAGCCAGGCAAAAAAGGGCTAAAAGGCATAAGACTGTTGCAGCTGAGGCCTAACGATGATGGGCTCTGGCCTTAAAAGGCTGCAGAAAGAGCAGGGATTCTTGATATAGCAATTGGGGGCTAGGTCCTGGTGTAGTACTGATAAAGAAAATGTATGTAATGGCAGGAAAGGAGGTGTGAGAATTGACTGTGCTACTGAAAGTAAGTGATTTTAGGGGGAAAATGGCTGGGGTGCTGGTGCACGTGGTGAGAGGGGTTGGACAGTCCTTGATAGGTAATGTTGGCTCTTAGACAGGAGTCAAAGATTTCTCTGCTAATATCCTTTCCTCCCTTGTGATTGGCACTGCTATCCACTTGTCTGTGTCCTTTTGTTTTGGAAAGGTTAAAGGACAATTTGGTTTAGCCTGAAGGGGTTTCTGCCCCATCCCTTGGCAGGAGGGCAGAATTGGGAGAGATGAAGAAAATTGTCTATGCCAGTACATTAGACTGAAGATCCCTGTTTTCCAGCTAGTTTCACAGCCTGTGCAACCTGACCTTCTGGGTCAAGGGGTAGGCAAAATTCAACACCATCTGCTATTAGTTAGTTAATACTTAACCCAAAATTTGAGGTTGGCAGCCTCAATGAGCTACAGCTGTGCTGGAGGTAATGGGTTTGGCTTTGGAAGGCATCCAATGCCTAAATAAACACAGGGGACATGATAACCTTTGGACATTTGGATGGTGCTGAGCTGACCCCCATAGCTCTTCTTCACACAAACCTTCTATGGCCTTGGGATGTCAATCTATCTCTCTCCAGCTGTTCTGAGTTTGGGTGCCCACTTTGGAACCTGTATAGCTGTGAAGCACCTGGGTGTTTAACCACGTTGCAAGGATCTCATCCTGCCTGCCAAAAGCTCACAGCAGCTGCCCACGCTTGTTACAAGTCAAGTTTGCCTCTGATGGGCAACTCTTCATATCTTTATGACTAGTGTTATTATATTGTTCTTTCATTTGAAAATTGCTCCAGTAATAGCTTCCATTTGCAGTAAATCTCTTGTGCTGTCTCTTTCCCCGCCCCCCCCCCCCCCCCNNNNCCCCCCCCCCCCCCTCCCCATTAAACCTAAGATGATAACCTTTGCAGGAGGCTGTGTGCAGAAATTCAGTGAAGCTTTAAGAGGTTGGGGAGGGGGAAATGTGGTCAGCACTAGCAAAGAGCCTAGTGGGAAGATGCTTTTGGAGAAACTAATTATACCGTGGAACACTTGGAAGAACCTACCTGGCATGCAAGTTGAACTGGAAAATGAATATTTCAATGGTTCTTCAAGTTAGTATGTCTACTAACATGCATGTTTAAGTTCACTTTAGACAATGACTGTTTTGTTGGCTTCCCAAGTCCCAATTAAATCATCCTTTACACACTGCAATTTAAAGCATGTACTCTGCTGGCATAATCCATAAGAGTTATAAAGCGTATGTGTGTATACAGTCATTATTGTTGCTATTAGTTTCTTATCTATTTTGATAGCTAAAATACTAAAATGGGAAAAGCAAAGTACTGATTATCCACAGATATGCCTAATTTCACATTGCAAAGGTATCGGCTAGAATAACATGTATATAATGTAGGTAAGTTAATGTCCATGGGAGAGTAAAGCTGGATCACAGCAACAGTTCCAGAAATAATTGTTTCTTTGGTGGGGAGGAAAAAAAAATAATCAACCCAACACCCTAAATCTTCAAATAGAGTCTTTTGCTAAGCTTTTAAAAATAAATGCTAGCAATGCATTTTAATTTCCCATGAGAAATTCATTATTTATGAAGCTCCTGGATAAACCTGGGTGCTGATTCGGGAAATGCCTTGATCCCTGTCAATTATTTCCTCAGTGGCTCAAACTGGTTTGTTTGGGGTTTTGGTTCTGTTTGTTTGTTTGGTTGGTTGGGGTTTTTTTGTTTGTTTGGTTGGTTTTTTTTGTTGTTGTTTTTGATTCCAGCAGCCCTGTGAGCAGCAGGTTGGGAACAGCTTGTGCAGGGAAGGATATGCAGCATTAATCTCTTCTGTGAGTTTATTTGGGGGAAAAAAACCACTAAAACCCACCAATAAAACAATGAAAGGGAGGAAGAACAGTGGCTCAGGCCCCAGATGAGATGTGGGTGCTGCATCCAGAGGAGTTTCAGCTGTAGGTTTTGGTTTGGGGTTTTTTTGTTGCTTTGTTTTTGTTTGTTTTAAGAGGTGTGGAGAGGCGATGAACAACTTTTAATATGGAGAAGTATTTGGTCATTGTAACTGTGCAAATCTAAGCAAGCCCCTGTCTAAAGGGGTAAACTCCTGTCATCACAAGTATCACTGTGCGCACAAATAAATAAAAATACCTGGTAAGATGGTAAATTCTCAAAGTTCTGGGATGTAATAAGCTGAAAACGTGCTCCTATTTCAGGCAGAAATGGCATCTTTTAACTTAAGAGAAAAAGGCGCTTGTCCCCGCCTATTCTGAACGTCTTTTGGGTGCCAAGCTCCGTTTTCGTGGCGGCAAAACTTTTCGTTTTAGCAGCTGCCTGGACCCTGTGGGCGGTGTGGCCGACTGGCCTCTGGCGTGCTGGGGGCCAGCTGTGCCCCCTAGTGCAGCGGAGCCTTGTTTTTGAGAAAAAAAAAAACAAAACACCCAAGGGACCGGAGAAAGGCGGCTGGCAGCACCCCCACGCGTGATGGCCCCACGGGAGGCGGAAATTCGCGGCGTGGGCGCAGCACAGAGCCCGGGCCTGCTGCTGCAGCCCTGCCGCCGCCCCACGGCCCTTGAGGTGGAAAACGCGTGTGCGAGGCCGTGGGCTGCGCCCACGCACGGCCTGCGCGCTCGTGCCCGCGGGGGTGGGGAGGGCGGCGTGCGCGTGCGCGTAAGGGGCGAGCGGGCGCGGCCTCGAGGTGGGGTTGTGCGTGCCGCTGCGAGGGGGCCGCGCC
>VZRU01012350.1:82394-108313 GCA_013398155.1 Pedionomus torquatus
ACAGTAGTTATGAAAATGGGTAGCAACTGTTATACTTTGATAGCATCTCTCTTCTTGGAGTACCTAGTTATTCCAAATAAACTTGTTTTCATTCTGATATTTATATATCCACCTCAATAAATCATCATTCACCATCATGGAATATCCAGTCCAAGTAGTCTTTGCTGTTGTGTTAGCCAAGTAGGGTAGCCCTGGAGGAGCTACCTACCAGGGCAGAAACAGAGCTGTAGGGGCCATATTTTGTAAACATAACCATTTTCTACATAGCATGTACCCCAAACGTGAAGTTTTACTCACCTTAGATTTAAGACTGTTCTGTTCCATGTTTTTAAATGAGTGATGAACTTGGTTTGTACTTTCTGGATTTAATCAATGTTTCCCAAAAGCACTGCTTAGTTTTAATGTGGAGTCTTTAAATATTCTTTGTTTTCAGATGTTGTTGACAAATTGTGTTTTGTGTTAAGCACCAGTGTTATATGCATGTGTTTTATTTCAGATATATATATTGTGATGAAATTGATTTGGCTGCAGATACCGTACTGGCCACTCTTTATGCTGCCAAGAAGTATATCGTCCCTCATCTTGCCCGGGCCTGTGTCAACTTTCTAGAGACAAGTCTAAGTGCAAAGAATGCCTGTGTGCTGCTTTCCCAAAGCTGCTTATTTGAGGAACCTGACCTGACCCAGCGCTGTTGGGAAGTGATTGATGCCCAAGCTGAGCTAGCATTGAAGTCTGAGGGATTCTGTGACATTGATTTTCAGACACTTGAAAGCATTCTCCGAAGGGAGACTCTGAATGCCAAAGAAATTGTTGTTTTCGAAGCAGCTCTGAACTGGGCTGAAGTGGAGTGTCAGAGACAAGAACTAACAGCTACCATAGAGAACAAGCGTAAAGTCCTTGGAAAGGCTCTGTACTTGATACGCATCCCTACTATGGCACTCGATGACTTTGCAAATGGAGCTGCTCAGTCTGGGATTTTGACTCTCAACGAAACCAATGATATCTTTCTCTGGTATACTGCTGCCAAAAAGCCAGAGTTGCAGTTTGTAAGCAAGCCCCGGAAAGGCCTTGTTCCTCAGCGGTGTCACCGTTTCCAGTCCTGTGCTTACCGCAGCAACCAGTGGCGCTATAGGGGCCGGTGTGACAGCATCCAGTTTGCTGTTGATAAGAGAGTGTTTATTGCTGGCTTTGGGTTGTACGGCTCCAGCTGTGGATCAGCAGAGTACAGTGCCAA
Organism: Pedionomus torquatus; assembly: GCA_013398155.1. NCBI lineage: Eukaryota > Metazoa > Chordata > Aves > Charadriiformes > Pedionomidae > Pedionomus > Pedionomus torquatus. The sequence goes on from VZRU01012350.1 coordinate 83,629, forward strand.
GATTGAACTCAAGCGACAAGGAGTTATCCTAGGCCAGAACTTGAGTAAATATTTCTCAGATGGTTCCAGTAACACTTTTCCTGTGTGGTTTGAATATCCAGTGCAGATTGAGCCTGACACGTTTTACACAGCTAGTGTGATTCTGGATGGTAACGAACTCAGCTATTTTGGACAAGAAGGAATGACGGAAGTTCAGTGTGGGAAGGTGACTGTTCAGTTTCAGTGCTCTTCAGACAGTACAAATGGCACTGGAGTGCAAGGAGGGCAAATTCCTGAACTCATATTTTATGCTTGAATGAAAGTGTGTAGAGACAAAGCATTTTGCTTTGAAGAACCTGTCTGGTTCAGGCATACTGACACTTCACTTTTTACCTGCAGATATGTGATCAGTACTGGTAATATGTAACTAAATGCTGTGGGCAAGTTACTGGCTTGCTATGCTTGTAGCATTGTTGGTGATAAAGTTTAAGCGTAATATTTGAACTGGAAGCTCTTAAGAACAAATAAGTTCTAAAGGCTTTGTAAGAGAGGTGCCTGTTTGCTGGTGATGCTGACTTTCTTTTATGCGCCTATGAATCACCAGAGGATGTCCTCTTTTATCTCACTGAATGCTGTCTTCATTGATCCATTTTCTCTTTCTTCATTTCCTGCATTCTGCTTGTAATTATTAGGGTAGGTAGGGGTAGAAAATGAGGAGTCTTGTTTTATAGCTCTCCTGTCTGCTTCTCAGACTTAAGAGATTCTGGTAAACTGAGCTGCTTTTGATCATGGGAGCTGAAAGAAGTCCTTCAGTTGTAAGGAGAAAAAGCATAGGTTTAAACCTCCATCCTGTCAGATTCTCCTGCAGCCAACTATTTGGGATGGCTCCAGGGGAAAATGGAGAGAGGCAGACAGCTTTCAGGAAGCTACACAGCAGGCTGACTGTGTTCACAGTGCATAGACATGTTTACAATGGAGGGGAGGAGGTGGGCTTGGCAAGTTACCCTCAGAGTTCATTTCCTAGGAATCCCACCTTGAAGGCAAGGAAGTACTTGCACATGTTGAAATTGTACATGCAGCTTTTGAAACTCTACTCCCATGACCTAGTTCTTGCTACATTTAAGTTGATTTGCTGTTTAAATGGCTTTTCTTTGAACCTTTACTAAATAAATGGGAATTAATTTCTTGCATCCGATGCAGGATAATTTTGTATTTGTTTTGAGTGGGTTTTTTTTTCTTACTCCTAAACATGGTAGAGGCAAATAATAGAGGAACAAAAGAATGTACCAATTCTGACTTGGTCTTTTTTTTTTTTTTTTTTTTTTTTTTTTTTTTTCTTTTTGGTAATATGAGATTTCTTCTTTTTATTACCATACTTGATCAGTGGAAATTTAGACAAAGATAAGAAGATTCCCAACTGTGACTGTATTACAGGTAGTATCATCAGATAACAGTGAGGAGGAGGAAGTCTTCTCTAATGATTAGTGCTGGATCTCTTGCAACTGATTGTGGTTACAAGACAGAGGATTATGTGGTGCAGAACTTTTCCTTGTCTGATTTTTTTTTTTTTTTTTTAATATTAATATTGTTGTTTCAAGCTTCCTGTTATATGTGTGTATTGTTTTTGGAAAACTCTTAGGGATCATGACTCCTTTATCAGGGAAGGAAACCAGTAGGAAATACAGGTGCTATTTAAATATAAGAAAATCCTTCACTGTTGCATTGGGACAGTTGCTTCTCAGAGGCACAATACTTACTGTAAAACGTGTCATTCTTATTTCATCTCTGAAGTGAGTTTTAATTGTTGTGTATGTTTAAACAAATTGAGAGGACCAAATGATTCTTTAGACAGGCTGAAGATTAATGTTATAGTATATCAACACATTAATCCAGCATAACCCTAAATTCACTTGTCAGTTTTGTAAAAAAAAAATAAAATGTTTTTCTCATATAATTTCTTACCAGTTTAATACTACTACTGTGTTTTTTGACGGTTGGGATCCTGGCCCCTGGCCATTGTAAAGTGCCAATACATCTTTGCAATGTCCAAAATACCACCTGAAGTAAGGGAAACTGGAGCGTAGAAGTCAAATACTTTATGGCCAAATCCCAGATCTTCTTTTTCAGTAATAAAAGGGGAGGTGGGTAAAAAACTGCCCTGCAAGATCTGTGCTTTTCACCCCCCTTTAATGTTTTATATACATACATACTTATGACTGTGTGTGTGTAAGCAACATTCTTTCTGAAATGTAAATACCCTCAAAATATATAGAAAAATGTTTTGTTTTTTTGTAACAGATGTACATAATCCAGACTGTTAGCAACATCTAAACAGAATGCTCCATGGAAAACTCCCAGAGAGAGATTTTAAAAAAGCTTCCAGTTAATTAAACTTAGATCTGCAGCCTAAAATAGACAAGAGTATAATTGTGTGGACTAGAAGAAGAGTTGCTGAAGAGACTGCAAAAGGGACTCTTAAGATTGTGATGAAGTAACGGTCATCTACTTTTAGACAACATCTGAGCAGCAGTTCCATTTACTTAAATGCATTTGAAAATAGAGAAAGACGATAATCAGCTGATTAAATTTTACTACAGCAAGTGATTAATGTAGATGTAATTACTCTGATCAGATTGACAGGTTGCTGTCAGTAGCAAGGTGTGTTCTAAGTTTTTTGGTAAAAGATCAGGTGCCTCAGCTGGTGGGACAAATCAGAGAATACTGCACTAGTATAACTAGGCTTGGGTTCTCACTTTTAATGTATGTTTTGGTTTTTACTTATCTACACATAAAGGTGAAGTATCTACTGCATTCACTGGCTGGAACAGAAGTTAGGAGATCAGAAAACTGTGCAGCTGTAATATGCAGAAAATGAGCTATTATTTAATTATTATTTTTATTTGCTCCTTTTACGAAACCTTTTTGACGAAGTACAGTGAAAGCAACCTCTAGCTTAATTCCTCTGTGACCATTCCAGGTTGTAGGTGCGTGTATAGTTTTTCAACAGGGATGAGTAAACATAATCACCCCAAAACACCTTTCAATGGTTACAATGCAATTTGATTCTGAGCACTGCTTGATGCTAACTGGTACTGGTATATAAGAAGGTACCAGTCACCTTTGGACATGAGGGCACTTAAATAGGTGTCTAAATGTGGATTTGGTTGGGTTTAGTAGTAGCATCCCATCTTGAATACACTGAAATTTTGCAAACATCAGCTATATCAACCTGGAATTTCAGCATAATGTTGATAGAGATTCTTCTGTAGGTTCTGTCTTAAACTGTATCTGGCCATCTTTGCTAATTGTACATTTGATTCCTGGTGAGGGGAATCTGTGATAAGAGAGTATAATGTAACATACTTTCTGCATATCTAAAATAGAATTTAGGTAAATATTTTAATTTCTACATACTTGTTGCACTGACCTGTTCTGGATTTTTTTTTTAATTTATTTTTATTTGTGGTGTTAAACTCGGCTAACTTCAGGTCCTAGCACCTATTCGTGCTGGAGCAGTGTTTGACCTTAGCAGGCTTACAGCATATTTATAAAGGACAGATATATATAAATATGAAGTACCTCATGTTGAATGTTATTGTACTGTATCTTTAATGTCACAGTGCAGATCTTGTTGGACTCCTGAATGTGTATAATCATGTTAAACATACAAATAAAACTGGTTCTTAAATGGTTGATTCCTGCAGTATCTTTGAAGCACAAGCTTTGAAAGCCTTTGCTTCGTTTTCTCTTTTTAGCTATTTCTGTTGTTGTACACAGATATTTGTTGAGCTTATGTATTCAGAGATCTTTTGATCTCTAAAGAAGTAAAAGTCTAAGGAAAAAACAAGGAAGAACAATGAAAATGTTAATCAGCTATGCTGCAAAAAGGTTGACTGTTAAGCTAATGAGCTAGAGTGAATGAATTCATTTAGGTGCTTTATGAAAGACCTTGTCTACCAGCATTAATATTTTAATGTTCTATTAATATTATTAAGTATGTGGAGATGAAGGGGGAGGGTTTCATGTTTATTCTAAAAGGCAGTTGGCTAAGGAAAGGTCATGGTTTTCAGTCTCTGATATATCAGAATAAAAGACATGGTTAGTATGAAGAGGCTCTTCTCTGCTGAAAAGTTAATTATATAATATTATTCAGAATTCTGGCTATTTTCTTTTTTTTTTTTTTCCCCCTGGAAATGTGAAACCTCACTTTAAATACTTTTATGGTCAGTGAAGCTGAAGCCCCCTTTATGTGTTCTCCATCTCCAAGACCTTTCGGATATTATTAGGTGATGATAAATATTACAGAGTGTGATGCAGAGACATGGAAATTTATTTGAAGAAATCTTCCCTAATGAAAACAGTACCTTCAGACTTGATCTAGTATTCCAGTTAAAGCATATTTACAAACATCAAACTTGTCGGTTTTGGTAAGTTGTTTTCCTAGAATTTTTACTGCAATACTTGATACCGCACTGCTATGTTCTTGATCCAAATTCTCTTAATGTGTCCAGTGCTTCTCAGTAGTTTGGGAACTGGCTTCAAACAGGTACTGTGCTATGCCTTGTTCTGTGCTAGTGATACCAGCTGTTATGTGTGTGGTAGATGTCAGTGTGGTTTGGTGCAGGAAGGACCACATCGGCAGCAGCAGTCTAGCTATGTATGTTGGAGGAGATCGGTGCTGCTAATGGCCTCAGTTTCTCTGATAAACAAGAACTAAGTAGACAAGATGAATGAAGGGTGGCCTAGCTCATCCAAAGTGACATTCTCCTGTTTCTAGCTGAAATCTGACAGAAGTGCTAGAATAATTGCTTTGGAAATTGAAGTTAGGTAAAGATGTGTCAATCTCTTGCACTGTGTTCAGCAACACAGAGAAACGTGTATTCACATCAGAAAAAAATGGAGTTTGAAGAAGGAAAACAATGAGGATGTTTTTCTGGGTTTGGGAGGAAGAAGACTCCAAAAGCTGAGTTCTGTTGTCTCACATGTAAAGTCCTGCTTGGTGGAGGAGTACTCTGTTGCAGCTTAGTTGGAAACTTGTTAGGAGCTGACAGCCACTGCCTCTCACAAAAGCAAGGTCCCATCTAAAATGTGCTCCTTGCAAGTGCGCAGCTTTCAGGAGTAGAAACCCAAGATTTCCTGGCCTCTGATAGGCAAGACTGCTTATCCTACAGCCCCAGACAAGCCTGGACCTCCTTAAAGAAGCCGGCTGGGGCTGCTGTAAACAGGAGGGTCTTTTTGGACCTCCCAAGCTCAGCTCTCAGTGGAAGTGACGATCCTGGCACCAGGGGTGAGATGAGGACTTTAGCTCATCAGCGGTGCTTGGCCACTGAGAAAACCACTGGCTTTTCAGCCAGCCTGTTCTACCATGCTTGCAAGCAATCAGTGGAAAGAGGATTACCTGATGATTTCCTGAAGGCAATGAAAGGAGCTGCTTTCTCACATGGCAATGTGACCACATTAAAAAAAAAAAAAAAAAAGAAAACTGCTTTTTGGCATGCTATTCTGTTTCCAGAAATCTGAATTTATTTTCTCCCCAGGACTTCCCCATAAAGTGAGGCCTTGGCCCAATTGAAATCAGTTGGAATTACCTTAATGACCTCAATAAATACAGGATTTTCATTTGCAAGATTCAAGTTGTGTGATTATTCCCAAAACATGACATAAAACTGCCCAAAAAAGGGAAATTAATTTTAAAATCCCACTGTAAAATAATTATTTAAAACATAGGTAGAAACCTTTCTATTAAACATTACAAAACTCCTGCTCATCAGATTTTATATGCCTGCCTGCCCCAAAGGTTTTCTAATAGTATGCTTTATCTTCAGCCATGAACCTACAGGCACAACAGTAAATCTCTATGAAACTTTACGTAATTTTCACTGTGTGTGGAATTCATGCACATAAGATGCATAGTATGGATAACGTATTTTTAAGACTAGAAAGTGTGTGTAAATTACCCATAGTCTGTTCAGCATGAAGGAAAAACAAAACCAGCTATTTTGCTTGAAGGTGCTGATACTTGAAAAAGCTTCTTGAAGTCTGCTGAACTTACTGATAGCATCAGAAATGCATTTATATTAGGCCTTTAATTGTAGCATTTTAAAATTAGCTTTCTAATTGTTTTTTATAGACAAAGATAACATAGTTGGCCTTCAGGGACCTTCCATCCTGCTCCAATGGGGTTTACATATGAACAGAGACTAGCAAATGCAATTTTCTGTATCTCATTTTGAAGCTTCACAGTTACATTAAGTACTGTGTGGGGAGCATCAGCATTTTGAAAGTAGCCATGGCTGGTTTTAATCTAGCAACAAATAAGGTCTTGCATGGGGAGATATTTTCAGTCGTGGTGCTGTGGTTAAGTACAGAGGAATGGGTTCCATTTCCCTGAAGGGGAAACACCTTGTGTTGCCTTATGCTGACAGCAGCCTCGTGCTGAACATTCAACAGCCACATAGAATTGGAAGACATAAAATGCAGTGGGGGGACCACTGCACGGAGGCAGCAGTGGAAGTTCCCAGCTGCAGGGCTGTAGTGAGTAAACTCATGAGCCGAAGAACTGTGATCTTGTATCATAATGCTTGCTATGATGGAAGGTTACAGCTGGACTGCTGAATGGCATGTGATTTTTCACTACTCTGAATCGCATTTTGCATTTCCTTGTTATTCTGGGAGGGTCTCCAACGCTCCTCTACCTGCCTATTCCTGCTCTTTGCCAGAGGCTTCCACGTGATTGAAGTCCAGCAATTCCTTGTGCACTGAAACTGAGGAGACTGGGAACACCTGGTGGGAAAGGACTGGCTGAGGGTGGGACATCCCAGTGCTTTGGTGAGCTGCTTTCCTGGATGTGCCAGATGCTGGCCTAGCAAGGCAGGAGGTGACAGGGTAACTCTTGTTTATGTGTTTCAGTGTTCCCTAGTCTCACTTTCTCCAGCCAATTACTGGTTGTTGTTAGAAGGGAAAATGAGCTTTAATTCACTTTTTTTTAGGGTATAAGAATTGCGTTTCTGCAAAGGCTAATTCATGCTTTTGTCTTTATGAAGTCAGCAGTCCCAATGTTCTCAGAGGAAGTGGTAGGGGACAGGACCCACATTTACCTTAAGGGTATACATGGAAAAGTCTGCTTTCTTCTCCAATGCCTTGTTCTTAGAAAGTTGTGATGCGATAAAATAAATTCATGGAAAGCGGTAGCTTGGCATCTCTGGCTTCCTCCTGTAGTGGGACTTTTTATAGACAAAAGAACCAACAAATTGTATTTAGCTTAGAAATAACTAAATTCTGCAGAACTTTTAGAGAGTGAGGGTAGAACAATATAAAGGCACTTCCAGATGTGAGGATATTGCCTTTTAGTTGCAGTCTTAAGCTCATGTGTGACATGTTGCTTTTCTTCTTACCCACCAGGGCACACTAGTAGTTGCATCAGACAACATTAATGCTTAGGGAGAAATGATGCTGAGGGAGGTCAGAGGTCTGGAAAAGCATCTAATCAGAAATAAGAGCTCTCATCAGTCACAGACAATAGACAGTAAACTGTCTTCAGGAGAACTGTTCAGGCATCATGGGAGCCAAATCAACAGACATAAGGTAAGAATAGTCATGACAACTATTTAAATTTTGGGTTTTTTTTTTAAGTTGCTTATGCTTGAGAATGTCTTAGATTGTACAGAGAGACATTGTTTTGCTGCCTTAGAGGAAAGCCCATGCACATTTTTCCTTTGTCCTCCATGCTTCATATAATAGTTTTTTTACAACATACGCTACATAAGCTGTTTTTCTTTCTCAGTGCCAGGGCATGAGCAGGGCTGGCTGACCCTGCTTAGGTAACTAATTTTCAAATATAATCTGATTGTCATATCAAGCACTCCCCTTCAACATTCTATGTGCAGTCTTTGTTGGCTTGTGATAAGATGGTAAAGAGCAGGAGTCCCACAACACAGTTGGGAGAGGAAACTTCCCCTGCACCCCCACTGTGTTTCCAATGATGGCAGTAGAGGGGTACTGTATTCACTTATCAAATACTCAGGCTGCTTTGATGTGGATCAGGCATGGGGTCAATGTGATGCCTTTCTGGTGAGTTAGTTGGGGCACATGGGACAGCTTTTGCAACTTCTGTGATTACTGCATCACCTTTCTGCCAGCTGGGCAGGAAGAAGTGAATGATCACAGATATGGCTTAAAGCCTGCTGATGTTTTGAACAAATATGAACTGACAGAGTAAGTTCATACTGGGTCAACATTTCATGGCATTTCTGAGCTGGTATTAGGAGTTTTAAAGACCATCGGAGTGCAGCATGAGATATTTAAAATTTTGAGTTCCTGCCATTTTACAAGAAGAACTCCTAAACAGAGCAGTCACAGTGATCATGGGCATCTAGCTCTGGGGTACTGGGAAAAGGCAGAGGCCTAAAACTGAACACTGGAGTGCTAAAGGCAAATTGTGGAATGGTCAGTAAAATCAGCTGAAAGACACTGCTTTTCTGATTCATTCCTTCCTTTCCAATAATGCAGTCTGCACTGGCAGGCTGCTTGTCACTGGTGTTAGTGTGTGTCTTCATGTGACTTCAAATATGACTTCTAACATTAGCAGCTCTGAGACCAAACGCCTACTGTTTCCCACCTAGGAGAGCTGGCAGTCAGCACTCCATATCTGCCTTTGTAAGAAAAAGGAGATTTCACTTGTTTCTTTTTTTATCAGGGCTAAAACGAAAATTAATTGAACTAAAGCTTGGAATGAAATGTGAGCAAGACTTGATCTGGGAGGCAGGCTTACAGAATGACACCTAAAAATATGCAACAGAGGAAGGAATTAGGTTACAGTAGGACTGATGAATTAGTAAATATAGTCTATCTGTAATTTCAATGAGCTGGGACAGACAGGAGAGGGGAAGATATGCAGAGAAAAAGCAACACCTGTGTAGTCAGGCCAAGATCAGGACCCTTCAAAGGAAGGGAAAAAAAAAAAAAGTCATCTGAGTTAAGGGAACAGAAATCTCCTGTCATTGGTTTCTGCCATTTGTCATGCTGCTGAAGTGATTGTGAAGATGACATACTTTTGCTGAGCTCCTGTTAGGACACCATATTTAGAGAAAAGAATTACTCCAGAAGGTCAGAATGAGGTCTTTCAAAGGTCATTATCAGAACTGTTTTCTCATCAATACACTACTTGATTGGAGGAAAGGACTCAAAATTGCGGGGCTTTGATTGCTGAGGGGAAAGCTTTTAACCGCTTCCTGCTGTTCTGTCATTTTGTGCTAACCCCAAATGGCCCTGTTAAATTGATGTCCTGTTTCCCATTCACTGCCCACAAATCACTCTTCTCCTGTTAATATAGGAAGCATTTGTGCGTGGTAGAAATTGCAGTGGCTAAACAGTAAATCTTAAAGCTAATAAAGAGCTCAAAAGCATTTACCTAGTGATCAAGGTGTTGATTGCCTTCCCGCCCCCGCCCCCCCAGCACTTCATAATATTCAGTTGTGAACTGTATTAAAAATACAGAACCTCATGTCTGCTTTAAGGGACTCTTTGCATAAATACTGTTCCCAAATAATGCAATGTGAGTCAATCTGATTTCTGTGTGATAGCTAATTTCTTGCAGCTAATCAGAAGGTAAAACAAATGCAAGTAGTGATGCAGCTGTTCAGGCAATAGGGTGTCATCGCTGATGCTGTGTCACACTGGGTGCTGCTGTTGTGGGTTAGGTCAGCAATGAAAACAGCACAACAGCTCTGCATTCTCAGAACAGCAATCTGTGAGAGTGCCTGGAGCCCTGTGAGAGTTGGCGCCTGAGCCCCAGAAAGATTTTTCTTCATTGTGATGGATGTCTGAGCTTACGCAATCTTACAGATTTGCATGTACATACAATCTTCTGTCCAGAATTGAATCATGCCTCAGGTCCTTCCATTGACAGCATTTTACTTAAGGCCACTTTTACTGTCAGATTAATAGATGCTGACTGTGCACTGGGGTGATATGTGGCCCCATTTTATACCTGCTCTGCTGCAGAGTTCCAGTAGGTAGCCGGACAGTGCTCAGGAATACCCTAATAATGGCCTCAAAGTACTTTGACATAACTCGAGAAGACAGACTGAACAAGTACCTTGTAATCTATGGCGTTTCACAGAATTGTGGAATTGTGAAAGTTGGAAAGAACCTCTAGAGATCATCTAGTCCAACTCCCCTGCCAAAGAAGGATTGTCTAGAGCACATGACTCAGGTCTTGAAGGTCTCCAGAGAAGGGGACTCCACAACCTCCCTGGGCAGCCTGTTCCAGTGCTCTGTTACCTTCACCATAAAGTTTTTCCTCATATTTGAATAGAACTTAATATGTTTCAGCTTGTGCCCATTGTCCCTTGTCCTGTCACTGGGAACCACTGAAAAGAGTCCAGCTCCATCCTACTTCGACTTGTCCTTCAGATACTTACAAGCATGAATAAGGTCTCCCCTCAGCCTTCTCTTCCCCAGGCTAAAGAGTCCCAGTTCACTGAGCCTTTCCTCATAAGGGAGGTGCTCCAATCTCTTAATCATCTTTGTTGCTCTAATGTTTGATGTGAGCAAACAAGAAAAAAAATTAACCCTTCTTGTGCTGGCCTTCAAACAATACTGTTGCCTTCACTGCTACATATCTGTTTCCATCCCTGCAAAAACAGGTGGATGAAACTAAGCGCCTCTGCAACGTGCTTTGAAATCTGCTGATCAGAACTGCTCTATAGGCAGCAGGTATCAGGACAAGTGCAGTAAAGCCCTGCTTTCCTCAGGCAGTAAAGATCGCTGTTGTACTTTGTCACTGAAAGATTTCCAATATCCTTAAATGTCACCAATCTGAGAAAAGTAGCATTATTGAAAACTGGGATGAAAATAAAAGATGCAAATCTTTTCTAAAATCTTTGTAATCCTCTACTGCTTTAGTTCCAACAGATCTTCCCATAAAATGAACTGCCAGCCAAAGGTAAATATAAATGCAAAATATCCCCAAAGCAAACATGTTACTGGCTTTTAAAACAAGTCCATTTAAATAATGTGCAAATATCTTAAAGAAATGAAATCTATTACAGTTTATGTTTAAAGATGAATTAATGCAAACATCACAGGTTTATTCTGTGTTACTCCCTTGAAAGGAGCCGCTGGGGAAGCAATTTTTTTCTTGTTAGCTAAGACAGAGAGCTTTGAAGTTAGTGAGTTGTCTGTCTGTGAGTAACTCATTTAATCTTAAGGAAAAGTGTCTAATGGGAGTGAGTTGTGTGTCTGCATTATTTAAAGCTCTGGCAAGAAGAGGTCTTCAGCATCTCACCAACCAGCAGTACAAGAGGCAGTGGAAATAGTAGGAAGAATTTCTGGAAGAAAATTTTTATTAACTATTAACAATGGACATGCGCCCCTGATGAGTGACTGCCATGAAGAAGACCTCTATTATGCCCTCTTTTCCTCCCCTTTAATATTTAGTTCAAGGCAAGTGCAGGGTCCTGCACCTGGGACATGGCAATCCCAGACACAAATACGGGTTGGGTGGAGAATGGCTGGAGAGCAGCCCTGAGGAGAAAGACTTGGGAGTGCCCATGGATGAGAAGCTCAACGCAAACTGGCAGTGTGTGCTGGCAGCCCAGAAAGCCAACCGTATCCTGGGCTGCATCAAAAGAAGTGTGACCAGTGTGACCAGGTTGCAGGAGGTGATTCTCCCCCTCTACTCTGCGCTTGTGAGACCCCACCTGGAGTACCATATCCAACTCTGGAGTTCTCAACTTAGAAAGAACATGGACCTGTTGGAATGGGTTCAGCAGAGGGCTCTAAAGAAGATGATAGGGCTGGAGCACCTCTCCTATGAAGACATCTGAGAGAGCTGGGGCTGTTCAGCCTGGAAAAGAGAAGGTTCCGGGGAGACCTTCTAGCAGCCTTCCAGTGTCTGATGGGAGCCTACAGGAGAGGGACTCTTTGTCAGGAAGAGTAGGGATAGGACAAGGGGTAATGGTTTTAAATTCGAAGAGGGGAGAATTATATTAGATATTAGGAAGAAATTCTTTCCTGTGAGGGTGGTGAGGCACTGGAACAGGTTGCCCAGAGAAGCTGTGGATGCCCCATCCCTGAAAGTGCTTAAGGGCAGGCTGGATGGGGCTTTGAGCAACCTGGTCTAGTGGGGTTGGAACTGGATGATCTTTAAGGTCTCTTCTAACTCTAACCATTGTGTGATTACTGTTAGGCTAAAGGCTTTCATTAATTGCTTTTTGGTGGTAGCAGGTGAGAATTATTTCAGTGAGGACTAGTTTCTGGGAAAAACACCGAAAGTGGCTTTTTTTTTTTTTTTTTTTTTCCCCCAAAGACACTTTCCATAGTTTTAGGGATATTCACACAATCCTGCTCCCTTGGCTATGCTCATGAAATTGTTTCTGGAGCTGCGCAGTAGCTAGATTAGGTAAATAACCTAGAATTAATTTGTGCTTGGAATATTTTACTGATTTCATGTATAGGATCACCTACGTTGGCCCAACTGTGTAGGCAACACTTTGTGACCGGTTAGGCAATTGAAGGATCTATCTTTTACAGGCTCTTTCCCTGCACAGAAAACTTGAAAGGCTGTTGTCTGAAACTATAGAACCATCAAGTTCATAGCAGGTTGAACCTTCACCCCAGAACTAATTTTCAGAAGTCCTAGAAATGACTCTGTGTTGTAGCACAGTCTTACTCAAAAGAAGGCCCTCTCTCACCTTTTCATGTCAGCTGGGTCAGCTGCAAGACCTGAGATTGGTTTTCTTGGCGTGCCACAGAACATAGGTCAAGTTCTCACTTGGAACCAGGCAGTGAGTGGGATATACAATGTTTTTCCTGGTTTGTACCCACACCTTGGCAGGAGAGGAGAGTAGGGTGCTGCTGTTTCAGAAGATGTTGTTCATGTTCCTCCTCCTAGAGCTGAACTGAGGGCTGTAGCTGAGTTAATGGTTTCTGCAAATGCATTATAAAGTCTGTTTATGTAATGACCTGGAATTTATATCTTTGCTCATGAAACAGGAGCTGGTGGCTGTTTTAATGAGTAACATCTAATGTAAATACTATACTGAGCTGAATTTTTCCCTCTGATGGTCTATGCATGCTGATGAAGTCAAGGAGAACCAGGCTGATATCAAAGAACAGAAGCCTGGTTACTTGTCTACTTAAGATACATTGAAAGCATCAGAAACAAGATGTGAGAAGAAAAAGGAAACCTATTTACCACATGGAGAAGAGCTGCCTTACAGAGGATTAGCTGCAAAATGACTATTTAAGGGCTACAGTCAATTGTTCTTCCGAAGATTCAGCTGTCTTCTCTTCCTTCATCAAGTCAGGATTGGGCTCTAGGAAATACCTTAAAAGGATGACTGTGCAGTATTGATGTCTAGTCCAATGTAGTCTGTTGAAAAGGTCTGTTTTGTCTGAGGAGCTGAAGGTAGGAATGGTGATTTTTGTGTAAAAAGTTACAGTAAGAAAGAAAATGCTATAATAATATTCTGTTTCTGAGAAGAACCAGGATTAAAGAGTTAATAACATTTGCTGAAGAAATCTCTAAAACAAGCCAGAAGGAAACAAGGTGAAAAGATATGTTACTGATACAGACTTTTTTTTTTTTTTTTTTTTTTTCCTTAAACCTGCTTTGCTGTATAAGGTTATGTAAAAGTCACAGCAGAGCATCCTGGCTCTAAACTCTGACGTTGGTTTTGCTTCTCTGGTACAATTAACTTTCGGTGCTATTAGCTGCATTTACCATTGAATTCTGGTAAGCTAAAAGGAAATCTCACATCTGGTTGTGAAGTCTGCAAGGATGAGAATGGGAAAGCAGGCAATTTCACTAGTTCCACGCTTGTGTGCTCGATATGAGCAAAAATGAGGGCTGCCTCTTCTCAGGCTAATTGCAACGAATCAATGCAGAGGAAAATTACCTGCAAACAGAGTTAGAGTTTAGGAGAATATATCATACCATACAGAATTTTATATTTCAGAAAGAAGGTATCAGATCAGTAAATTATGGGGCTGCTTCAGGATTGAAAATGTTCTACAAATCCTTTGACCATGGCACCTAATACAATTTGGCACTTGTGACCGAAGGCTAATTCAGATTTAGAAATTTGTGCAGCATGAATTTTATAGCTGCAGTTTACCTCTTAATAGTCACAGAACTGTTATATTAACAGTATAAAACAGGCACTGTGCAGACTGAGTGGCAAAAGAAATCTCATTTCCCTTGTCTATGAGATTCCTCAAAAAGTGAGATTATGGTAGCTGTAAAGGGAAGAAAAGAGTGGTACAGGGCCATGGCTGGGTGGAAGACCTTGTTAGCCAAGGCAGCATCTTCTGTAAGGCCTTCACAGCAGAATTAAAAATACATCCAGACCTTAATAAGTGGTTTCCAAAGAAGACATGACATAAGGAGCTCAACAGAACTGGCAGATACTTCTGGCCCAAGTGGCTACATGCCAGGAGCAGGGGGAATATGGGCCTGGATTTCTGCTGGAAAATTATAAATAAAAGAACAGTGAGAAAAGGAAGGTATAAGTCATGAAACATCAAGAATTTGTTTAACGTTTCTCAGGATTTAAAGCTAAAGCAAGCTAAGTTTACCCTTTTGATTCTTCCTCCTACCTCACACCTCCAGGATCTTCTAATTTATAGCCTACTAGATTTCTATGCTTTTCATGAGGATAATATACATGAATGGATCAGTCTAATACCTCAGTGGCTCCAAAAGCCTGACTGCTTTCACATTGCTTCTCACACCAATAAATCAAAGTGTTCACAACTGCGGACTGCATACCCAATAAAAGTCCTGTGGTAGGGAATGAGGGCTGTTTATGCATTTTTACAGCTGTGAATCTCCTGGATGGCATTCCTGCTGACTAGAGTGCCTTGCAGCAGTTATATAATTGCAAGGAAAATTTTCACTGGTTCGCCAAATTACTGAACCAGAAAGGTTTGCTTACAAAAGAACCAGAGGGAAGAGACTGGAAGGGAGACGTAAAGGCAAGAGGCTATAGAAACTGTTGGGCTGTGATCAGCATTTTGATCATTCTAGGAATCTGTCAAAAGGAGGAGGGGGAAAGTTGTGTGGTGAATAATTAACCACATATAATTTAAGTAAATTAATTTTGCTGATTGGGAATTATCTACAAATGTCTGTGTGTGTATCAAATATTATTCAACAGCTCTTTTCAGTGAATAATTTTTGAGTTGTAGCTTTATCCTGAGGAGTTCATTTGGGTATTTGATAATTAAATACTGAGAAAAAAGGGAGAGTACTAGCACACCAGAAAGTAATCACATAGTGCATGCATAGTCTCATTAATGTCTGAAGCTGAGAGACAGGGAAAGTTTGTTTGATTTGATGTTTCAAATCTAGTCTCTGTCTAGTCTCTGAAGAGGTCACTTCAAATCTTGGGAGCGATGAAATTTGAGGCATTTGGAGTAAATTTCCCAGCCCTATCACCATTGAATAAATACAATTTTGGGGGATCTGAATACCTATCTGCCTGCACATGTGTACGAAACGCTCATCTGCAAATCTTATACAGACAGCTAAGCTTATTTCTTTGGTTTATTACTATTGTTACTCTTGTATCCCTTCATTAAACTGCTGTACTCCTCCTAGATTGCATTAGGGCTTTTTCAAAAAGGGCAGTTTACCCTAAAGTATTTGCAATGGAGCCTAAGCATTACTCTCAAATTTAAATATCTTAGAAAGTAATACTAAAGATCATTATTAAGGCTCTGAGGGAAATGTTGATATTCTTTAACCTCCCCTCCTTGTGTAACCCTGAGCAGCTCAATTGCTTAGGGAAGTTTTGTTATCCCCATCTTACCAGTGAAGTCCATTTGGATGATAAAAATCGCTTGTAGTCATGAAGCTAAAATCTTGGAGAGCTGCATCCCCAAAACTGCAATAGTAGGGAATGCATGCTCCAAGGGGCTACAGTACCTCCATTCACAGATCTGGTGTCATATCAAAATACAGAACACAGTGATCTGTAGACGCTGTTGATTAAGTAGATCTGCAAGTCAAAAAAGAATAAAATAGTAAGAGTGCACATTGTTTAGGTGAAAGACTTGACCAGACAAGATGTGGATTTTTAAGCACTGACTTTTGTGGTGACAGGTCTGTTGCATTTTACCTGTTCAGTTTAAATTGGTGTCTACAAGAAGCCTGTGGACAGCCCCATGGAGTTCAAGACAGGTCAAAAAATTGTCCTGAATTCAGAGTACTTAGCTTTGCTTTGTTTTATTCATAGTGAAATTGATGGTACATCCATTCATGAAGGTGGAAATTTAAAATAAAATAGAATTCTATGCTGACATGTAGTTCCTCCTACAGAGTTCACATTCCAAGTAGCACAACTGGCCTTTCAGAAAAACATGGGCTCTGCTCAGCGTCTGTGCATGTGTTTGCAGCTCACAAGCAGATTGCTGATGTTCTTTTTTTGTTTGTTTCAGTGCATTCTCTTAATAGGCGATGTTCATGACAGTTTGATTGCTTGGAATTTGAGGTGAAAATGCCAAGCCAAAGAGATCAAGTTGAGATAGAGAAAAATCAGCAGCACCTTAAAGTAAGAAAATCAGGCTCTTTTTTTTTTTTTTTCTTTTATTAACTGTTCAAACCTCAACTGCTTCTAGTAATCCTCACTTAGGATTGCCAGGGAGTAATTTGTGGCTGCAGTGTGTATGACACCAAGAAAAGCAAAGCTGCTTGACAGAACATCAGAGTTTTGTGCAGCCATTGCTAAATCTTTCATGCTTTAAATAATGATGAAAAATTACTATCAGCTCTGAAACCAAAATTATATGAATCTACTGCACGTTTATGGGGCTTTTATTCTTGATTTGAAAACATGACCCAGCCTAGCACAGTTCACTTGTCAACCTCAAGTATTCAGTCAGGATTGAAAAAGAATAGAACTGAGTCAGGAAAGGTGAATGTATTTCATGCTTCACAAATTTATATTGGGGGTGGGAAGGAGAGAATGCTGAAAAAGAAAATCAAGCAGGTGACTGCACAAACCCCTCATTCTGATTGTCTTTATATTACACATGTAATACAATTACACACCTGCTTTATGAATTTGCAAGGGGAATGTTCAATGTAGAGTAGCTGAAACAGAAGCTGAAAGTTACTGTAGGCTTTCGTTTCCCAGCAATAGCACTGCAGGTTAATTTTTCTATCTGCAAATAAAACAATCCTTAAAGCTGGATGCTGAGAAGCAGAAGTTTAGGGGGTGATTGTCATCTCTAGCTAGTCTTAATGAATAGCTTGTTAGCTACTTGTACACCTGCTCTTTCCTACACCGAGGACACCAGGATGCACCAAAGAAAGGGAGCTAGTGAAGAGCAAGAAATGTGAAGCTTTAAATTATCATCAAAAACTCTGCTTATGTCATGTGAGAGAAGCTGCATGTAGCTGCTGCTAGAAACAGAACCCAGACAGTATGCTGAGTGCGTGCACTCAATCTACGTGGTTGTATGCCCATGACACCACAGGCTGTGCTACTGGGGTTGCTGAAGAAGCCCTGTGAAAGAGAAGCCCTCAGGCCTGAGAAGACAGACTGACACCAGCTTGTTCAGCAGAAAAGTTTAATTGCTCAGCACCTTGCTGCTGTGAGGCTATTTGTGTGGTTCATTCTGAGGGTTCACAAAAGAAGAAAAAAATATATATATGCTCTCATCAGCTGTTGTAAGGGGACTTTATCTGGACAGCATCCATCTGTGTTACAGGAGATTTTTTTGTGATGGTTGTGGTTGTTAGAGGGAAAGAGAAGAGATGCAGCCTGGTTGCTACACTTCTTGGACATGAGGGAGAGGTCCCATAAGACTAGTGTCCTCAGTGCTCCCACCGCGAGGGCTCTTTTTCTACCCAGGTTGTGTGCTGATCAGCCAGAAGGTGATGGGAATCGGATTTTCATGTCCAAAGCTCTGTTTTCTTTACACTGATGAATATTTGCTGATCTTCTCAGCCATTTCTTAGCAAAGTTGTATTCTAATATCCTGATTATAATTTTAAGCTGATTAGCGTACATGCACACAGTCAGCCTCAAACATATGGGAACCTTTCAAAGATTATATTAATTCTGAGGAGATGCTACTTGGCGATTAGTCACGAAGTCTGTGGAATAAATTGATACTTCTCTCTGCCTCTGCTCTCCTTATTTAGACCAGGCCTATGAAGCCCCATGTCTCTGCTGCTCCTTCAGGGGCTGCACATCTTGAATGTTAGGCAGAGAAAATCAGCTTATCCCTGCAGATCACATCCTTCAAAGATGGCTCCTGTGTGGTGGGGGTGTGCTGTACAGCATGGGAAGAAGCAAAAGAGTAAAGCCGTGTGATAAGACCAGAAGTCAGCAGCTGTTATTGTTTTACTTGGGCATCTGTATTATAAGACTTTATATGATTAAATTGTTCCACAAGGTAGCTGTAACTAAGTTATAAAAAGTCTCAGAAATATCTTCTGCTGGTAGGTAGCAGAATGTGAGATGCAACTGATGATCAAATGTACAATTTAATTTGTCACAAAAAATTATATTTAATTACTTAGATTTGCTTGCGAGAGACTTTAAACTAAAGGTTCAGTTAAAATACCCTTCAATTTTGAAACTTTTTTTGGCCTAATTCCTAAAATCTGAATACACAAGAGCTTCATGTTTGACATTGCAAGCCAGAACACAGCTGATCCTCGTGGCTTAAACCTCTACTTAAAGAAATGAACTCACAAAATTCACAAAATTCTCTCTTCTGCAGTGATACTCCTTTTATCTCTCTAGCTTTCCTTGGAAAGCACCAAAACTTTAACTAAGATGGGCCTTGTTAGAAGTTTCTGGTTTGTCTCAGGGTTTTTTTGGTTTTTTTGTTTAGTAAACTTTTATTGAAGATGTGACTCTGATTTTTGTTTTGTTTTAAATTTTCCTTTCACAAAGGCTTATTTTTAGAGATGTCCTACTTCTGTATCACCAAAGATTGGTGCTTTGGGAAGTGTAGCCAGCTGCATTTACTCCTAGTGAGACATAGGTTTTCTCTATCAACATTATCTTGTGTATATTGTATGTGAATCAACAGTGACTAAAAGGAAACATCATTTTTCAATTACTAAAAGGGAGGTGGGGAGGTTTTTCAGTTTCTTTTGGTAGGAGCAATCCATAGGAATTGCTGCCCCTCAGAATATGTTTAGCATGTTGTAATTTGTTCGTGCATCTCTCCTGATGGTTTTTATGTATCTTATCTCTTCCCCCTGCCCAAGTACGTTGCATCCCCCTGATTGCTACCCCTCATCCTGCAGTTCAGTTCACAAGATGTTCACAGTTGTCTTTATGTCAAATACACAAAGATGGCAGAGCATCTTTCAGAGATGTAGGAAAAGAACTGGTCTATACTTCATTCTCTGTGAAATTAATAAACCGTGGAGAAAGTGTGCTTCAGGGTAAGAGCAGAAGAGCACACCTAGAGATTTGCTTCAACTTAATTTTCTTTAAGAGGTTGCTCTAAATGTCCTAATGTTACCTGAACAACAATGGTATAAGCCCTATAATACTAGGAGTTTCAAGCCATTCAGCAGTGATGAAAGAAAGGAACAGGGGGGAAAAAAGCCCTCAAGAACCACACTGTACTGGATTGTGTCAGGAAATACTCCCATTGATTTATTCTTCACCAAAAATTATCCTCTTTATAATGCTTTTTATTTTGGAAACAGCTACATCTAAAAAATGTTCAAGTGTGCAGAGAAAATAAAATATATTTTTCATTTTCAGCTTTTTTCTCAGCACTTGCGCAAAAAGTACTTAACTTTCTGTCCTAGCAAAAATGTAAATGCAGAATAACGTGATGGAGTATGTGCATAATACAGTATCCAATAACACTGTCAATATCTACAGTCATCAGGGTGGTCAGATACTTTTCCACATTTAAAAGTGTGTTTTCCCTATTACTTTCACAGGAATAACTTTCCAGATCTCAGGTTTTCTCATACTACTGGACAGTATGAAGTGCCTGAAGTGATTGTCCAGAACAGTTCATAGAAAGAAAAAAAATGAGGTAATCTGTCCTAATCAGGTCTTGTCCTGAACGTTTGCTTGTTAAGTCCTTAAATGAAACAAGTTTTCTTTCCCTTCCATTATACTTCTTCTTATCATTAGTTATTGTTACTGAATATTGTTACTTCTGCAAAATCAAGATCTCCTTCAAATCTGGCTGAGTCTTTGGCCACAATTATATTCCAGCACTAAATTCCACTTAGAGTTTGTCCCTACGGGTTTTTCTAATCACCTTCTTTTTATAAAAGAAAAATTAGTCTTTAAAAACAGGGGTTTTGTTTAAGAAAAATGGATTGAAAAATACAGGATGGACTCTTCCTGTCCTATCTTTTCAAATAAACTCACATTCAGGAAAAGGCTTAGTTTGGAAGATGTCATGCAGAAAGACACAAGCTTTGAAAAGCTATTGTAGTTTTCATTAGAGACTGGTTGTTATACCTAAAGAACCAAACAAAAATAAATAATCAAAGACAGAGCTTCCTTCTTGGAGACCTTATGCAAGTTGCAAAACTGGGGTAGGAAGAAAAAGGTTTGCCCCATCACTGTTGCATCAAATTCAAGGTAAATAGGAAAGGAATAGCAAAGGAATTACAATAGTAACAAAAACGATCAAAGCAAGGAAATGAGGCAATAGAGGATACAGAAAGACTGGAGGCTCTGTATTAGACAGACCTATTAATTTTCTAATTTATTATCTTCTCTTTTATCAGGGTCTATTCCAGCCATTTTAGAAGACAGTTCAAGAAATTTTATAGCAGGGCAATTTATAGAAAAATGTGCCCACACAGAGTTTCTGACCCTATGGTGTAAGGCTTGCTTTCTGCTCTTCCAGCTGTCACATTAAACATATACACGTGTGTGTGCATACAAAAGCAAGCAAGTATTTTGGTTTGCAACACATTGTATTCTTTCATGCTTTTTTGGAAGCCAGCTAAACTGCTGATCTGTTTGTTATTTTGTGGCATAAAACACCCAGGCTAATAATACACCCTTGAAAAGAGCCTGTCCTTCAGTCATCTCTAAATCAGTTGCTTTTCGTTTTATAGAGTGCCTTCTAGTTATTGTGGTAGTGGATGGCGAGACATGCAATGGATTTAAGTTGGAGAAGAGTAGATTTAAGTTGAATATTAGAAAAAAATTCTTTAAGGGTGGTGGAGCACTGGAACAGGTTGCCCATTCACTGCAGG
Organism: Pedionomus torquatus; assembly: GCA_013398155.1. NCBI lineage: Eukaryota > Metazoa > Chordata > Aves > Charadriiformes > Pedionomidae > Pedionomus > Pedionomus torquatus. The sequence continues at coordinate 104,819 of VZRU01012350.1, forward strand.
TGAATGATTCTGGTCCAGAATGATTTCATCTATCTGAAAAGGGAGTTAAGCGTGTGTCAATTTTGTCTTAACTGCTAGGTTTTCCCAGAAATAGTGTTCCAGGTTTTCGTAAGCCTGGAGACATTTTTGTCATTTCAGCCTCATTTAGCTTATTATATCCTGCCAGCCTTGTCTAGATAAACCACAATGAAGGCTGCTGCCTCCATTATAAGTACACATCTACTCTATCAACAAGCCTTCAGTACCATGACCGTTATAAAAGCCCTAAAATTTGATCTGCCACTGATGATAGGCAAGTTTCAATTTGTGGCTGCTAGCCTGCAAAAATGATCTACAAATAGCATGTTGCAGGCTGTTATTTTGTATCCTGCAGGATGGTGTTTAAGTCCTCTCTCTTAGGTTCAATGTGAAGGTCATTCCTCCAGATCAGAAATTACTATTGCTCAAAGTGACATGGAGAACTACACTAGAAGCTTAATGTAGAATAAAAACACAGGCAGTAGAATAATGTTTCACGTCCATTTCCTTTCTATGATTTAATAAAAATATTAATTTCTCACTGAGCTGGAGATAAGACCAGCTCTTAAGAGAACAACACATTTGGGAATTTATTTTGTTATTGTTCAAGTTGGTGGATCAGTCCTCAAAGGATTCTTACTTTATTTTTAGTAGGAAATATTCTCGCATTACCTCCATTGCCTTTTTTAAAGTAGCAAAGTTCTTACTGACCACCCTTCTGCAGCTTTTATTTCCATCAAGCTGTCCTGAGACTGTTACTGTTCAGTATTACAAGTCTGCATTTGCTACTATTGATGAATATGGCTTGTGGAAAGTGTGACTTACAATGATTAGCTATCTGATTAAACCAAGAAAAAGAGCTGCCCTGAGTGTTTGAACTAACTGCCCTTCCAAAGATTTGATTTCCTGATCTCCCTAATGAGTGTTTTGTAAGTTCAGTGTACATCCCATGCACCATCTTTTAAATAAGTGCAGATTGCATACTGGTTTATGTTGTTATCACAAATTAGCAGTACAATATCAGTTTCTCTGATGCAGGAAACTCCAAACAGAAATCCAAACTCCAAACAGAAATTGCATTTCTATTTGAGCATCCTGGAGACAAATATAATAAAATGAATAGCCTTTTCATTTAATTGGCTTCCAATGTGAGTCTGAGAATGGACAGCACAATACATTGCGAAGTTACTGTAGAAATGGTTGAGGTCAAAAGCTCAGCATGCAGATCCTACACCAGTCACACTGGTCTTGTGCAGTAATTTTTTTTAATTCTCTCTGCATCTCCAGCAAACCCCAGGAAGCCAGATAATTTGGTGTTAGTATTCCAAGTGGAAGTGCTGGGTCATTTGTCACTGGTCAGATCATGGTATGGAATCCATTTTAAAAGAACTGCCAAAATGAAAAAACACATTGTATCAGTGTTCTTATATATCAGCCACAAGAATAAGATCGGGGGGGCGGGAGGGGGGGATGGTGGGGAAGAAAAGAGAGAGGAAAATCCTCTGTTTCCTTCTCATTGAAGAAAAAAGTCACAGAACAAGGTAAAAAAAAGTGGTACAAAATAGGTAACAGTCTGCCAAGAAACTCTTTTTCAATAACATCTTTCTATTACAAGTTACAGGCAATTATGTGCTGTTTAGTGGAGCCAGCCTTGCAATACAATGCAAGCAAAAAGGGAGATAATATCTTGCTAATATTCAAAACTTCGACACCCTTTTGACCTTAGAAATAAAGAGATATAGCTCTTATAAAACTTTAGCTAGCCTAGGAGCTCATCAATGAACACATAAACCTTTCCACACAGTGCTAAATGTAGAAAAGCAATTTCTTTACTATTTTTGGCCTGGCTAGTGCAAAATCTGTCGCTTCAGCTTGAATTCATTCATCTGTCTGCAGAAAAGTTCAGAATTGCTCATCTGTGTCTATCCCATATGCTTATGCTGGTACAAAAAAAAATGACAAAAAATGCTTACATATGTATCAGGCTCAACTGCAGAAAGGGAATCACATCACTCTCCCATTTAGTTTTTGGATTATTGGTTTTTGAGAGCAGAAAAGCTCTATTTAAGAGGTCTTGCGTGAACAGTTCTTGGCATTTTTTGTATTTCCTATTACAAATCAAAATTATTATATGGAACTGCATTGGTATTTGCTGAAGGAGATGGAGTACTTTCCAAATATAGATATCCTAGTGGGCAGCATTTTTTCCAAGGAAGTAGAGGACTTGGGTTCAGCTCCCTTCCCGTCTAGAGAAGATTCAGTCTCTTGCCTTACATCTTAGGTGCCCAGACTTTGTGCAAGCTCTGGCTCAGTCCTCCACTTGTGCAAACCCAGCTACTGTACAGAGTAATCAGATACACTGGACACAAAACATGGCATAAGCTGGTGTGTGGTTTTATAACCTGGCAGGCAAAGGCACTCGGAAAGGACAGGATCCATAAGCAGTCTGTTCATTTTGTCATCAGTGCTCAGCACTAGCAGGGAAGTGGTGCTGTGAGCAGAGACTGAAAACCGAATTCCCCAGGAACAGATACAGTCATTGGGTTGTTTGTAATAGGGTGTTCTGCAAAGACCAGCTCCAATGGGCAGGGGTGAGGCCTCCCCAGTAAATGAAAATGTGCTATTATAGGATTTGTAGAAGTTTGGCAGCTAATGCAACCAAACAAATCAGGTGCATCCTACACACATGGACTATACCTCCTCTGTGGAAGCAAACTCTGCTTAATTGTGCCAAAATGCTGTCAACAGGTATCCATAAGGTGCACTCATCCATGTTAACTCCTCTGCCCTGAATCTGAACCTTTAATTAATTTGAATTGATTTCTCTCAAGTACCCTCACGTAGATAACCCTGAAATTGAAGGGATTAGCCTCCAGTTTAATGCCATTGAAGAAGCTAATTGGGGAGAAAACAAAATTAAAGCATGAAAAAGTGGACTTCTAAGGGGAAAACTTAAATGCCCTGGTGAAAAAGAAATCTCATTTAAGGTGAATTAGACACAGGTGGAGTGATACTGTGCCTACGTGGCACAGTAGGTGACACGTTGCATAGTGTCACCTACCTTTCAAATGGTTTCTATATCTATCTGCTATGTTTCACCAAGTCTGAAAAAAAAGAAGTATTTGTCACTTTAAAACACACTATCATGTCTAGTAAAATTGTGCATTTCTGTCTCTTCAATAATTGATATTCCTCACACAATGGAAGCAAAGCTTTTCAATTTCTCAATATTCGGCTCTAACTACTAAGAAATTCTGATCTTCTGTTGAAGAACGCAAACTGCACATGGGACTGTTCCCCCTAACCTTGACTAGTCCCCTATTTCTATGTACTTTGCTGTTCAGAGGAAATTATAGAATCATAGAATGGTTAGAGTTGGAAGGGACCTTGAAAATCATTGATTTCCAACCCCTCTGCCATGGGCAGAGACACCTCCCACTAGACCAGGTTGCCCAAAGCCCCATCCAGCCTGGCCTT
>VZRU01012350.1:111389-129751 GCA_013398155.1 Pedionomus torquatus
AAAAAACCTAGTTCATCTGCTAAGAGTCTCTGGTCATGTTCTGTCTTGTGGAAGGAACATGAGAGGAGGGACAACAAAAAGAGAAAAAAGGCACTTCAGTCTCCAAACACACCACCGTGTTACATTGGGGTTGTCTCTCACAGTTCCAAGATAATTATTTGCTAAAAAGGATAAATTCTGTCTTCTCATTTTTGATACTAGTCCTGGGAACAGCTGCTGCTCTCCTTTGAATGAATGCCTGCATTCAAATTGGAGAAGTATTCTATGTCCTGTATGGCCTATATGCATTCTGTAGTTTTAATCCTGGAAGAGAGATGAAAAACGTAACAGATCTAGTGTGCGGTGTAATCAAAGATTTATAAGCAGCTATGCATTTTTAATGCATATGAAGTAATAAGAGCTGTATAGTAAAAGCAGAAATGTGACATTAAATAGTTGCTCTTGCCAGTTTTCCACAAGGTATTATCAAAGCCCCATTTCAGCAGCAGGATTGCAAGACTGCATCCTCCAATAGGAAGACTGCGATTTGATCTGGCTCCAGTTAAGGCCAGAGCATCCTCTGCTCAGATTCTTATGCATATCTTTAGAAGAAACTCAGCTGGTCAGACCAAGTGGTTCATAAAGAGATGTTTTCTTAACACATCCTTTAATTTCATTCCCATAACAAACAACTTCAAAGGCAGTATTTTAAATAAATAAAAAAATAAAGGTGGTTGTGATCAAAGCAAAAAGAAAGCGTTAGCATAGGATGGATCTGTAACCCTCTGGCCCTGAGAACTACTTGGCAGAGGAAAAAATCTTCTGTCCTTTCTCTACATATATATCTCCCAGCATATTAATCTTTTTTTTTTTTTTTTTTTTCCTNCCTAAACATCTCACTTTCTCCTTCTGTAGTTAACTGCCAGAGAGATGTATTTTCCTTTACTAGCTGCATCAGAATTTCCTAAGGCTAGGGGGACTGGTGCTTCTGAAGAATTATTGAATTCAAGTTATTTGGTGATACTTCCTGCTTCTGCAAGCCTTGCAGGACAGCTAGGGCATACAGCATTTCATTTTCTGGAACATTTAGGTCATTGATTTGTCTGCTAGCCTGGTGATGTTTTATTTTCAAATTGTAGATGAACAAGTGTAAAGATCTGTGAATAAAATCAGTGTGAAAAGAGACTAAAGGTCATCACAGGATTTCTTGCAAGTTAATTGTTGGAAGCATTGGCATGCAATCTGGTCTGCTCATCAAATTGATTAAAATGGTTGGAGCAAGAGGCAGTGCTGTATCCAAATTCGGCCAGATTTCTCTTAAGAAAAAGTTCCTTTTAGAAATATAACAAGAAAAATGTAAATGCTAACAGCCGGTGTGTTGCTGTTTTGTGACCTGCCTTAAACGGTATGTTTGGAGAATCCTTTTGATGTGAAAGGTCTGGTACATGCTGCTTTGCCAAATGCTGCTTGTTACATCCTCTGTGGTGCCTCCTGTGGCCTAAATGAAGTTCTGGTTCAGCAGTTACAATTTGTGGAACAAATATTGATTATTCGGTGTCCAAATTATGCCAGATACTTTCTGGTTTTGCTCTGATTTCTATTCGTTGCCTTTACGTATTCAGTGATATGTTTTGGAGGAGCTCTAGTATCAAAATTGTTAATTTTCTGCCACTCAGTGTGTGTGCTGATAAGCCCTCCAGCTTTCCTCTGTGGACTCCTGGCATCCTGCTTCACTCACGTGTTTCCTGTGAGAGAACTAAGCCTGTCTGCATGGCCCTGACTTGTTTGTATTTGGCCTGAGAAGCTAATCTTCACAATTATTGTCATCAATTCAAGCCCATCCAAGTAGCTGGCTTTGAGAATATTTGAAATACTGCTGCCACTGTTTCAGAGACCCAGATGTACTAGCTTGAAACGTTTATGCTACTAAAAGAGCTGTGAGAAATTTTGGATGAGGCTTGCATTGTCTTTGCAGCCAAGATTTCACCCTTTCATTATAAGACTATCTTTCAAATTTTTGATCAAACCACAAACTAGCAGATTTATTTCCCTCACCCCTCAAAATCTAATTGTAAATATGATCTTCAATCTGCTACTCAGACTACAATTGCTGCTGATTGGAATAGTGCAAGGGAAAAAAGGCTGCATAATTCTTTATGTGGTATCATTAAATAAAATGCCAGCACTAGTTAAAATATCCACCAAATGCTACAGGTTTATTCCTAAGTGCAGTATTCGCTAATTGTTCTTCTGTATTTCCCCGAGGGTGGAAAAGACTTTAGCCAGAGGGGAAGAAACAATGGTACGATCAATCACAGGCTCCTTGAATTGCAAAAATAATCAGTAGCCAGCTCAGTAAACATGTTCCCATAAACCACTGTAATGTTAGTCTGCTGAGCTTTGCACAGCCCTCTGATGTCATTGTCATATGATTTTTTGCATAATGTGGATGCTGAAATCTTTCTTACTGTTCTTGTGTTTGTTTGGATTTGTTGGCTTTTTTTTATATACTACTAGTATGCAAATGTAAGCATGTGTGATATTGAATGTTAGTCCTCCCCAGCAAAATGGTGCCTTTTGATTTATAGAGACTCTTGAAACAAAGATGCTCTATCTCCCTATGATAGATCTCTCCAACATGTCAGAGCCAGAGTGACATGTCACTGACAGAAGCCTTAACATAAAGTCTTTATTGCACATGAGTTATATGCAGTTATTATCTTGTGTATTATGATACAAATTGAGTAGTGGTCTAAGAAACGGTGCTATGCTGGTTTTGTAGTCAAATGCCTAGAATTTTTACAACTATCTTATGCAACCAGCTCTGGAGTCCTCAACATAGAAAGGATATGGAGCTGTTGGAATAGGTCCAGTGGAGGGCCACAAAGATGATTAGAGGGATGGAGCACCTCTCCTGTGAGGACAGGCTGAGAGAGCTGGGGCTGTTCAGCCTGGAAAAGAGAAGGCTCCGGGGAGACTCCTACTGGAAGGGATACTCCACTTCCAGTATCTGAAGGGAGCCTACAGAAGAGCAGGAGAGGGATTCTTTGTCAAGTAGTGTAGTGGCAGGACAAGTGGTAATGGTTTTAAATGGGAAGAGGGGAGATTTAGATTAGGTATTCAGAAGAATTTTTTTACTGTGAGGATGGTGAGGCACTGGAACAGGTTGCCCAGAGAAGTTGTGGATGCCCCATCCCTGGAAGTGTTCAAGGCCAGGTTGGATGGGGCTTTGAGCAACCTGCTGTAGCGGGAGGTGTCCCTGCCCATGGCAGTGGGGCTGGAACTTGATAATCTTTAAGGTTCCTTCCAACTCTAACCATTCTATGATTCTATGATCTTGTAAGAATATGAATATGCAGCAGGGTATTACCATCCCTTTCATTCATTGGTGAACACCGGCACAGGTCAACTGGGGCCTTAATGCTTTAGTGTCATTGAGGCTTCTGTGACACAGCTGTCACATCGGGAGCTGCTAGAAGAGACTGCTATTGCTGCTGCAGAGAGATGCTCGTGGGAACCTCTGCAGCTCCCCATGGTCATCTCTTCCATTATACGGAAATCTCAGATGTTCCAAACACAGAACAACAAATAATGCCTTGATCTCCCAAGGTTTTCTTTTTGCCATCTGAAAAATCATTTAACAAGTTTCTGCCATGCATTTGAAACAGAAGCTGAGAGTGAGTTTTGTGAATGTTTTTCCCTTTTGCTTTCCTCCCATGATCAGATTGAGACTGAATGTAGTCTTTGGAAATATGCTTCAGACAAACCAAAATCATTGAAATCCTACCTGTATTCCTGGTGGAATTGTAAATGACTGGAGAAGATGTGAAGACGGACAGGTTAACCTAATCTTTTCTCTGTCTGTAAGCCAAAAAACTTGTTGTAATGTTGTGCAAGCTACAGCTCCTGAGTATGGCAAGCTTTGTTCAGTAGCACTTTTTAGTTAGAGATACGCTGCTTGCTGATGGTTTCAATTCTGTTGAGATCTGGCTGTTGGAAAATGCTAAAATGTTTAATTGCCCAGGTCTTAAATAAGGGCATCTCTAAATAAAAAGCCATTTGGGACAGGACTGCTCCCTGTCCTTTCTTTTCTTTTGCTTACAATGTTTGGCAAAATTGAATGTTATTCTTGACTCAGCAATTCATAAATAATATAATTAGATAGTGGCAAGAAGTTGTGTGTAATGTGATTGTAATTGCCTGGCTTTCAGACTGTTTTCATACAGGTGTCTGTTATAATAATTCCATTACACAATGCTTCTTGATCAGATTTTGCTGGAGAACTCTGCTGTGTTCAAACATAAAAGGACTTGGATGCTGTTAAGCTTTCCAAAATGTTAATGTAGACATGTTACATATGTAGGATTAGTGAGCATTTTCTAGATCAACCACATATCAGAATGTGATTAACTGATTAATTAACTAATAATCAACTGCTATTGGTCGTAGGCAAGCCTGTGCCACATGGGGTGAATTCTGCCTCTGATGTCTGGTGAGACTGCAAAAGTACAAGTAATGGCAGAATATCCCCATTGGTAATATAAATGTTAGGAACCCTTTTCTCCTGCTTGGCCTGCATGAATCAACTTCTGCAACTTAATTTTAAATTTTTGCCCAGTGGCATGGGAGCTGGTGCCCAGGGAAGGCTTCTTCCCAAGGAACGTGTTTTTTAGGTGGAAACAGCAGCAATGCGGGCGTCAAGAGGCTTGTTTCAGGCTTGGTTGACTTGCTTTTTTCCCTAGTTTATTCATGGTGGAGATTAAAGCCAATTGTATCTGAGATGGTTTTGTGTAGTTTCAGCTCTGTCCCACTTACCCATTTTGCTCAAATGTCGAACCGCAGCAGTTCCTTCTTGGTGGGGGAAAGGCAACCAGTTGCGTTATATATGGTGATCACTAAACACACAGCTCCTTGCAAAGTAACATAATCAGTGACAGCAAGCAAAGTTGCATTGGTATGTACTCATTCCTTTTGGCTGCTTCAGTGTTAGGTTGAAGAAAACAAAGGGTGTTATGCTGTAAGAGAGACCTTGCAAGCTGGCAGTTAATAATATTGCTCATACAGATCATCTTGTCTTAAATTTACCACCTCATACGGATAACCCCAATGCTTACCTTGAATTTTACTTTATATACTCCTTAACCTTCCTGTGAAAATACAGTTCTAAAATAAGAACATACTGAGAAGACCAAAACTTCCTCATTAATTTTTGGTACAATACAGTATGCTATTAATGTCATCTATCATTGTGTACTGTTGTCAGGGCACTGCCATATCTGGACATAACGCCATGACTTTTATAACCTTGTTACTAAAAGCAATTAGGGGCAACATCCAGCTCTGCAGTTATGTATCATGTGGAGATGTAAGGAGCTTCCAACAGTGAATTTAATTAGTAGCAAACACAGAGTACTCAGTAACCTGCAGTGCAGATAACACAGTTCTCATACAGCAATATCGGTCTCTTCCGATAAAAGGGTACCTAAACTGCTCTGATGCTGGACCCATGCTAACTGACAAGCTTCCAAGGGACTTCCAAAGGAAGGAAACTTCCAACCTGGAAGGCTGAATCAGGAAATGCAATGACAGTAAATCCAATCTTGTACCAAACAACAGCATGGGCAGTTTTGCAATGCTGAGCAGTAATCCAGGAGGAGCTATGTGCTAATGCCAGGAGTTGCCAGACATTTCTTGAGAATGTTTAGAACAGATTTTGGTAATCAAATCTGCACTGCCCACAGTAATAAAATGAGTGGGTGCTTCATATGTGTTACTGCATAAGGAGAATCATGACATGCAACTTTGTGTGAAAGGGAGTCTTCAGGACTTGTGTGTTGGCTGTGATGAAGGAATTCCTTATTTATCCCCTTCTTATTGAGGGGATGTCAAAAATGAATTAAGCCAGCCTGGTTTTGTTAAGGTTTGCAGTGCTAAATTCCAGTCCTCTGACATGTCCGGAGTTACAGAAGAAAGCTTGTTAGTTACCCTCTGCCTCTCTCAAGCCAAAAAAAGCCGATAATTGAAGCCATAGTCAGTTGGGAAGTAAATGAGGAGGAGGTGAAACATGCTTTTGCAGGGTGGGAAAACTGTGAGCATGGGTAATAGAGTGTTATTGTAGCTGGCTTCTACTGCAGACACAGAGCTGGTGCCAGTGCACTAAGCATAACATCCTGGCCCAGTTGAGGTGGAAGACCCCTGAGTTTTTCCCAGCTGAGTGTCACTAGCCACAACTTCATTGAAAACTTCTGGAGAAAAAGAGTGGGCAGTTGTCTGCTAGCAGGTAGGGTCTTGGGACTTGTAGGTTGTATATCTATATCCAGTGAACTGCTAATGGCTCTGGGTCTGCTTTGCAGAGTGTCCTTGCATCTGTGGGCTGTGTAGCCCACCTAATGGTGTTCACCCTGATCTGCAAGGGGCTTGGCAGCCACACAAGAAGATGTCTCTTTCAGTATTTCTGGGGTCCCGTGGAAGAAAAATACCTACCATGAGAAGCACTGCTCTCATTTTGCTGCTGATATTTTCTCCTGCTCCATGTTTGTTTGGCTTCACAGCATTGATGCAGTCAGGTTTTCTGCCTATTTAAATCTTCTTATATCCATTTCCCAGCCCGATTCTGCCTAGTGCTTGACATAAAGAGCCATTTCTGCTATGATGATCCTAGAGACGTTTGCAGGGGGTTACTTGCATGCAGTTGAATTTAACTTGAGTTTGATCCAGAATAAAAGCAGAGATTCATAGGATTGTTCTCAAGTCTAACCTAAAATCTTCAAGCAATACATGCAGAAGTAGCTGAAACTGAGCTATATGTGCACAGAAAGAAAAGGTACAGGATTTCAAATAATGATTATTTAATATATAATTTGGTAGTAACTGGGTTCCCTAATTCTCACTTAAACTGACTTTCATCAGAATAACCACCTCTCAGAAATGTAATTCAATACTCACTTCAGAATGCTTAGAATTTCTGAGACTTGGATCTCTCCAGCAGCCTCAGAGTAAAGAAACTGCATTTTAGGCCATAACTTAAATAAGTTCACCTCAGATCTATCAGTTCACCTCCATCCTTTTTGCACCACCCCAGGAAAACAGAGCAATGAAAACCTTCTCAGTGTACTTTTTTGCTCTGTACTGCAGTCAGCAAGTGGAAGGCATGGTCCAGCCTTGCAGACTGCTCCTAGGTCCAAACCTTAAGCTTGGGAACTATCTATAGATACACATAAGGAGAAGGATAGAAGTGAGGCTATGCAAGGTTTCCCTTCAAGTCTTTGTCCTGATGCATGTTTGTTGTGTGACATTGAGACTAACTTAGCTTCTTTGCCTTCACATCCATCTACGAAGGTACAGTCACAGACCTTCATCTGCTTAGCACAGCTGGAGTGAATATTTCCATTATAAAGCTTGTTCTGTGCTTTACCTGCCCTAAGGGAGGATGTGTGGGTACCTGACAAAGGAAGAGTGGGCAGCAAGGCATGTCTTGCTTGGCTTTAGAGGCACTTATCTGGTTTCATCTGTCTCCCAGTGGCAGGAGGTGTTTGAAAATACATATGTGTGTGAGTGCTGGAATAAGGTGTGTCCTGCACCATATGGTATGTGCAGATGTATGTTGGCAGGTGTGAACTGTGTGCATTAAAGATGGCTTAGGAAGAAGAAAGAGGCTGCTGAGAACTCTGGCTAGTTACTCACTTTTCTTGTAATGTATTACTTTAATTTAAATTCACTTTACAGTCAGTGCACATGAGAATTATTTTGAAGGTTTAATTTGCTAGCTGCTGAAAGCAATAAGGTGGCTATCAACAGAGAAGAAATAGCTTGGTTGTTTGTTAATGCTCTTGGGCTGTTCTGTAAGTACTCCAGGCAGCTGTAATGGTAGAGGAGCAAATAAGGCATTGTTGCTTTTAGAATAATTTGTTTTATTGTATCAATAGTTTTCTGTTTCTAGATATTTACACGTAAAATATTGTATGGGGCAGATAGCTGGGAGAATATCTGTTGATTCTAAAAAAGATTCAGACAGAAAAGCTGTTGAACCATGTAGAAAACATAACATTTTGTCTCTTATTAGCAGCAAAATTCTCATTACATTTATTATATTTGGATTGGTGCTAATTTTCTAGCCACTTTGGTCAGTAGAAACTGTACCGAATTGCCTATATTTGTACTGGGAATTTAATTCCTTAGGTTGGTGAGATTTGATTTTTATCTGCTCTAAGCAACCATCTGGAGTAAGTTTATTTGTGTTACGTGGCTTGCATGTATTTATACTTCATACTGAGATCCCTTAAATTGAATTTTCTGAATTTTTACATATCATCTAAATGACATTTGCTTGCAACACAGTGGAGTGATTACAGTGAATACTAAAATGTCAACATTCTGCAGTAAAAAAAATTACAATGTAAAATGAACATTCATTTACAACAGTGTAAATTTATGCTATTTAATAAAATGCCTTCATTGTGCAGTGAAATACTTCTTGTGCCTATTGAAATACAATTACAAAGCACAGAAACCTATAATATTTAAGAGACATTCTGTTACATGGAAAAAAATGTGTCCTGTTTGTTAAAGAGTGAAATAAACATGGTCTGTGCATATGTTTATTTCTCTATATAGATAAAATTTAAGAATGGTATCATGACAACAGTCTGTTATAGACCAATAGTCCTATACTTGAGTTTTTCGGTATCAGTCTACCATGTAGCAGTAGGTCATTAACTGTTTCCTTGTGGTTGAGAAGGTGTCTCAAGGTGAGACTTTTGAGGGGACATGGCTTGCCAGGGGCTGTGATTTGGTATAGAAATTTCTAGAGCAGGTCTCATGAGACAGATGAGCAAATGCTTTTAGCTGGTAGGTTAATCTTGCCCATCTGCATGAGGTTGGTAGGGCCGGGAGATGTTGATGTATCTCTTAGAAGGAGAAGGAAAGATTTACCAAGAGGTTGGTTTACAAGCAAAGTGGCCCCCAAGTGAACAGTTATGTACAACCTCTCTCTAAGCAGTAACAGAGATCTCCAGATAGATATTATTTTCCCATTATCGAATAGTACATGCGTTACGGTACCTGGCAAAAAAACCCTATTGCCCACATGCTGGACTTGTTTCAGGGAGGGACTCTTCCAGTTCTTGTAGAAATGGCTGCAGCAAGGACTGGTTGGAATGCTATCTGTAACTTTGACCTATGTTATTCATAGATGATTGAAGCATAAAAAGAAAATGCATTTGTTGCAAGCCCAGCACTGTTCACTGCCATGACAGAAAGCTAATGACACAAATGCATTCATTTTCTCGTAACTCTGATTTCCGCAAACATATACAAACAGTATATATATAATTTTAGACAGACTCAGAAATGGTTTTAATTGTAAATGCCTGGTACTTGCACTAATTCATTAGGTCATAATTATGCTAGTGAAATGCAGGGTATCGGGCTATGCCTGTTTGGTGGTGTTCTGGACAGCCATAAGCCATGCTATCAGAAGCTTTTTCCTTTGTTTGATGCAGTCTTCCTTTGACAGTCTTCAGCTGTCCTGTAAAGCTTACGGAAAAACCTCCTAGAGGGAGCCCCAGCCATCAGGCTGCACTGGCACCACAGCTACAACACCCATCCCTTACTGGTACTGAGGCTTCCCAGAGGGCTGCTCCCCGGGGGAGGGCACAAATACTAAGATCCTCAGGCCACTCCAACCGATGGCAAAAGCTGCACATTGCACCTCAGGCTCTGGAGAGCACCAGGGGGTGACTTCAGATCACGTCAGCAGGTGGTGGTAGGCAGACATTCACTTATGTTGTTGGGGTGGAAGTCTGTGCGTTGGAATCGCTGGTGCTGAATTAACATCTTTATTTGTTGATACAAGTGTGATAATCCTTACCTTTCCACAGACCCCAAAGAAAAGGAGGGTTCTCTCTCCAAGAAAAAAGATTAAACACCTCAAGTTTTAGTGCTGATCATCAAATATTGCAAGATGCCTTTTGGAACGTAGATTCTGATCTGTTTTCTCTTTGTAGCTGTCATTAAATTGCTGGATGAGAATAAGCACTTATCATGGTTTACATACCTGTTTCTATTCCATAAACGCAAGGAGATTTCACTCTTCGGCTAATCTGTCCATTTCTGTATTATTTCAGCCAAGGAAGTTTTTATAAAAAATAAATGCAGTGAAGATGAAGCTGGCCATTCCCTCTCTCCTTTTCAAGCACCACGAGCTCATAATGTTGGCAAATAAAGTTTTAAGACTTGATATTCTGAAATGGCAAAATCTGATTTCCAGTTGCCCTATTTATTTCAAAAGAGGAAAACTTGCTATTTTTTTCAGCCAAAATGCTGGCTTAAATTGGGTGGGCAAGAGTTCAAGAAGTTGTCTGGGTTAACATGTGGGTTTGCTGCTATTGGTTTTCTTCAAGCTGTCTATATGCTGCAGAGACAGCAGCTTGCCAGGGCTCCTCTTGCATAGTCTTCAGGCCCAGATGCACAGAGGTATCTGCTCTCTGCTTTCACTTAGTTTTACATTTCACCTCAGTCCCTAGCTTCTTTCCTGAGTGGCTCTGACATATATATTTGTTATATATTCTCAATAATGGCAGTCTTAAGGCTCAGCGACCTCTTTGTCCATGTTTAGAGCACGAGTAATACTTAGCAAGGGTAAAGTGGAGGACTCTGAGGAGGTAACTGGAATGGAGCTGATAAATGGGAAGGGGAGAACCTGGTGGGGAAGTGACAGAAAGTGGGTGAGAAAAAAGAGCTGTGCTCAAGGAGAAGCAGACCAGGGGAAGGGAGAGAATGGGCTTAGAGGAGGACACAGGCAGCAAAAAGAGGGCAAGAGACCCTGAGACGATGTGGCATCCAGGGAATCAAGACCTGGAAGGGGGAGGAGGGGATGGGGGAGTTGAAGGACACTAAAGTAAGGCTAATTTGAAGAAAGGCAAATTTATGAGGAAAGTGGGAAGAAGGGATGAAGAGAAAATGATGCAGAGGCTGTGCATGGATGTAGCATTTCCAGCCTGAATTTCTGCAGGTGGCCGAGGGAAGGTTGCAGGAGGAGGGCAGGGGCATGATGAAACCTGCTCACAGGGCAAGACCATTGCAGTCCTCCTCTCTGCTTACCCTCTCTGGCTCTGCCATCCCCCTCTCTGCCACCTCCCTGCCTTGCAGCTAAATTTATTCTGCTTCTAGTACTGTTTCTGTGCTGAAAAACCAGCACTGTACAAATTAGGAGGACAAGATGTTCAAAGTGACAAATTCACACTTTCGTGTGTGTGTGTATTTTCCTAGCATATAAAAGCGAACTTAGATTGGTGATGGGGAGGGCAACCAAACTTGGGGGGTGGGGGAAACAAAGAAAAGCATTTCAGTACTCAAAGAGCTCAGTGAAAGATATCAAAGCAGCTCATAAATGAGGCTTTGAATTAACAAGGTGAATTGCAGCAGCACTGATGCTAATAATAAGTGGCAAGATTCCTCCCGTAGAGATCTGAGCAAAACCACATTTTCTTGAGACAGGTCCCTTTTTTTCTTAAGATTACTATTTCTGCAAATACAGAACAAAATTTCCTAGCAAATTTCCTGACCACTGTGTCCCCAGTTTCTCTGGGTCAGATGGCATTTAGCATCCCTTGTATCATCGTTGATTTGACTGTCTGTTGAAATGAGTTTTCTGACATGGGACACAAGAGCTTACAAAAAGACGCAGTGCAGATCAGTCTGGGAAAGCTGACAGCAGCTCAGAGCTTGGTGGTTGCTTTTCAAATCAGGGAGCCTCTCGGTCCTGCTAGGACCTGGCTTAATTCTGTGCAAATGAAGAATGGAAGAAAATCTGTTCTTTAACTTAAGGTTTCCCCAAAGAAATGCCAAGGAGAACACATCCAGCTGTCTTCTACAGGGTACTCATAGATATGGCCCAGATTTTTAAATTTATGTACAAACCCAAAGATCCAGATTGGACCATCCCCTCTAGGCTGAAAGTACCTAGTTTCCTAATTCCTTGAGCCAGAAGGGACTTCTGGATCGAACTGCTTCTGTAAATTCAGACTTTGAGATCAGACTCCTGCAGCTGTGCCATAGCTGTGGAGGGATCTGCTACTCCCTTCCCTTCTCTGTGACTCAGCAAGGATTATATTTTTCAGTACAATGGTTAATAATTCAAACAGAGGGAAAAGAAGCCTGAATACTGTCAGTCGCCAGGTTTAATTAAAAGTTTCTTTTGACCTTATTTTTCCAAGAGAAATGATTTTTCAGAGGAAATGGTTCAGAGTTCTTCTGAGGAAGAAGAAGGGAGGGAAAACCCAAACTTATCTATTATGTCAAATCCAGCAAGCTTCACTGAAGAAGGGGAAAAAATTTGAAACCTCGAAGTTTCACATTAAGACTTAAAATTAAATTTGGTTTCAACTGGAAGCACTACCCTTTTTCTCCATTCTAAACGCACATGGTTGACCTTGCACTGCTAGGGTGTTCTCTTCATTTGCTCAGCCATCTCCAGCAACAGCTTTCCTTTTATGAAAAAGGAGCTAAGAAGAAAGAGAACCTGTTACAAGTCTGGAACTAAAATCTAAAGTCCCCTCTCCTTAAGGTTTTTCCTTCCAAGTGTTAGAGTTTCTCCAATAGAAGTGGTGTGCGTTGATACTCTCCTCATGATGAACAAAATCTCTTTTGTCAACATAGTAAGTACAGAGTTGTAACAGTTTGTCATAAACCCAGCCTAAGACTCTCGCAAAATAATTACACTTCAAGGAAATTTTAATCTCATGTTAATGAGACCCCCTACAATCTTTGTGCTCTCAGACATATTAGAAACGGATTTATAATTAATGACAAATGCAGCGCCATTACCTTGTATGAGAGAGATCTTTAGCTATCTCCTGTGAAGGGTTTGAAAAAAAATTGAAAAACATGAGAAAATGATTTAATGGCTGCTTTGCCGTGTTAATGAGTGGCTTTCAGTCGTAAGTATCTGGGAGCATAGAATATATGAGCAAGAAAATAAACTTTGTACATAAAGCATTCAAATTACAGTAGAAAATATCTTATTTGTGTAAAAACAAGACTGTATTCCAGGTGGCATAATACTTAATAACTGCATTTTGCCTTTAGAGAAGAACTGAAATTAATACCTTGACCAGAATTTGACAGTTTACAGAATTTATATTCAAGACAGGGATGTTTGCAGGATGGTTGTTGTTAAGAAGCCTCTTAGATATAGGTTAGTTTACCATAAAAATTTCTAGTTGTTAATCTTCTTGCCTTCTGCTCTTTCTTTATTTTCTTCAAGATTTACCAAATAAATAGGTCCCCAATGTATCTACATTCTTCAACAGCACTAAAAAATCTGGGTCTGATTAATTAAAATCTCATTATCCATCATAATTGCAGTAGGTATGCAAAAATATAAGATCTATTATTCAAGGAATTAATGCATTTCTAGAACTCTTTGGGGTTCATATGAGAGTTGGAAATGAGTACTGTATAATAATTTGTTTCAGGAGAGCTAATTAAGTCTGTTCATTTATTCAGTTACCTAAGCCTAGTCTAATCCCATATACCACTAAAACCTTGTGATGCTCCCAGCTTCATTACTGATTTGAACTTATGTGAGGATACAAACAGAAAAATGTTCTTTCCATTTAGCAATGCATGGGAGGTGCCAGCCCTGAGGCTCACAGGGTAAATCTGTAGCCGGCCCAACCTCCCCTTTCTTCCATCCAAAGATCTGGATTCCTTTTAATAGGAAGGTACTTTGGTCCTGCTAGAGTTTTTTCAGATAAACACAGCTAAAGCTTCCTATATTACAGCTTGCCTTTGAATCTCAAGGAGTGTCATGGTTTCAGCCAAATTTACCAAAACCTGATTGACAGATATCCTCCCTCCCCCCTTCGGTAAAAAGAGAGGAGAGGAAGAAATTAAAGAGTTCAAAATTAAAAATCAAATTAAAGAGATTCAAGAGTTTAGAAAAAAACCTAAATAACTTTAATGAAAATATAAATAATAATAATATAATAAATAATAAAAAGGAAATTTAGGAAAAAGGAAGTATACAGTATATACAAAACCGTATCAGGCTCCCAGGATGATGACCACGTCACCAGCAGGCTTCAGGAAAAGTCCCAAACTGGACTCGGTGATCGACAGGAGCCGGATTCCAGATCTGAAGTCAGGAACGCTCGGATCAGGATCAAAGGCAGACGAACAGGCAGGGTCCTCCTTGGACATCAGCCATCAAAGGAGAGTTTACCTTTTGATCCCTCAGCTTTTATACGGGGCATGATGCAGATGGCATGGAATACCCCTGTTGGTCAGTTCTGGGTCACCTGTCCTGTCCGCTCCTCCTTGCAGGTGGGACCCCTTTATGCTTTTCCGTTTCTGACCCTCCAATGGGGCAAATGACAAAAATTACCTGACCTTGCTTGTTCTAGCAATAAGTATAAGCAAGGGCCTCTCTGCATACCATCCCTTGGTATAATCAGGTCTTATCACTGCAAGACAAAACAGTTCTGAACAACGTGCTGTTAATTTCAGAGTTTAGTTAGTTAGAAGAGGCCTAACTAAGAAAGTAAAACTGTAAAACAGAAAATTGGTTCTTTTTACCTCAAACCAGGACAAGGGTTCTGAGGGGGAAGAAGAGAGTTTGCAAGCAAGCTACAATCACAATTCTTGTTGCAGTTGGCATTTACTTTGCACAAAGTGTCTGTGCTATAGGCAAAGAAAAAAATGGTCTTTGTGGTCATCTTTATCCCTTTCTGCTTCTCTGACTCATGCCAAACATTGGTGCATATACACAAACAAGAAAAGAGTCTACTTGTCAATTAACAAAAGGTATTTGTTTAAGATGAGGATTAATTTTGAGTAATCTGACCATTCTCTGAGGATACTTACTGCAAGGGTGGGGAAAAGGCCATGAGATCTGTTGTCTCCTGTCTTGTTAAACAGGCTATTGGTTACTTTTAGAACATAAAGCCCCAATACTTAAAAAAAACAAAAACAAAAACAAAAAAACAAACCCAAAACCAAATCAAAACAGTTAACCAAATTATTCTCATTGTCTTACTCTAATTCTGGGGACTCAATTTGAAACTATTATGTGATAATATATTAGTAAAGATGAGAAGGTGAGTACTCAGTGTTTGCAAGGCAAAACCACTGCTGTCCACCCAACACTGGATGCGAAAATTTAATTCCGAAACAGGCTAAAAAAATTGTGGCCACAGCCTCATACAGCCAGTGCAGAACATTATTTTTTTTTTACATCAGTTGTTTTGTGATGCTGGCTTAGTAGATTTGATAGTTATGTACAACGTATCTGAGTTTTTATTCCTTCAATCACAGTCCTACTCTGTTTTCCCCAAAAACTTTTTACCTCAATATAGACAGCTGAATAAAGGCTACATTCTCCTAGCCTGCCAGTGGCATCAACAGATTGGCAGCTTCCCAGGAGAAATAAATGCCTAAAAACTTGCTTCACTGCCCATTTGGAAATGAAGCTCTGCTGAAATTGAGCTCCAGGAAACCAGTCTTGGTATGTACCTTTTGGAGTTGGTAATAGGTATACAAGTTAAATGTTTATGGGAAAAGCTCTGAAGACTTCAGACCTCATGCAAACTGACCATGTTAGGCACCCATTTGATTTCTTTTCAGAAAATCGTGCCATAAAATTAATATGTAGATCTCAAGCTTTTTGAGTATGTTATATGCTGTTTCCTAAGGAAATCAAAGTGAAAAACAAACAGCAGTTCTGGCAAATTAGCGTGAGTATATTGCATTAGGTAAGAGATCTGCAGGATACTTCTGTTTTGCCAAGGAGAACCGAATCCTTGCCTTGCTGTAGTTTGAGAATTATTTATTAGCAAGCTGATGTAACAGAGCAACGGGGGTTCTGAGTAAAATGACTTATAATCTGCTGTTTTGCATATTGAGTCTGCAGGCCTCCTTTCTGGTGAACTGAAAGCATACATAGCCTCAGCAGATAGATGAAGTGGCAGCGACCTTTTGAAATTCTTAGCATTGTTTTTGGCCGTGTGCATCTTCTTCATAAATTCTACCTCCAGCTCATTTTTTGCAGCCTAGGATGCTACAGCTTTTGATTAACTAGGGTTCAGGTTTTCTCTTCCGTTTTTTAAAGAATCTCCCTCATTAGATGCTGACACCAATTGATTACCCCGCCTTATTACATCTTCTAGTAATACATAGCCAATTAAACCTCTCTGCCTTTCTAAGGGCGAACAAGCAGTGTAGACTCCTAATAGTCCCACCACAGCATGTTGCTCCTTTGTTACTAAGGCAGCAATTAACAAGTTCTTAATGGAACAAAAGCTCCCAGAGACAAGCACAGCATGATAATAGAAAGGTATCTGCTTTTTTTCTTCTCAACATGGCAAGATCTTGTACAACTCTTCCTCCTTTACCCCCCTTGGCTTGAACAGCCCCATCAAGGTGCTCAGTGTGGGATTTTTATTTCTTCACTGTCTGCTGCATTGCATCTAAAAATAATGGCATTTACACATCTTCAATTATTAAAGGATTCTAAAACATAAATCTGAACTGCAGTTCTCTTAAAAGCAAGTGCTGTTTTAATGCCAGCAAAGGGGAAAAATTGTCTTCTCTTTTCCTTTCTTTCCAAGATGACATCTGTGGAGCCACTGAATTCTGCACTGTCAGGTGTTGCTGATGGAGTAATTGTTCTTTAAAGAGATTCTTCACATTTTAATGTCCTACTTATAGAAATTAAAAAATAGCAAGAGAGACCAAGAACGAAAACTTGTCATCTTTCCAAAATAATCTAGATGATTATTTTTTAAATAAAAGTCTCAATTGGCAAATAATTGTCTCTGTACATGAGATTAATGTGAAATGTGTTCCCCTGATTTGTGTCAATATGGAACAAAGCTAGGGCTGCAGGGTAAAATGTGACCCGTTCTATGTGTGTATCATTCCATTTGTTGCTGTGTAACCGAGGGCTTAGAAGAAGCAGGATGGTGTGTGTGTGGTTCCTGCTTCTCACAAAAAAAAACCCTGACGAACATTCTAGTATACCAGCTTGGACCGGTTTTGTTGCTGACCACACGGTGCTGGGAGGGAGACGGGTCTGTGGGGTGCATGCCTGGGGTCTGAAGTCATCCTGGGGATGAGCCAAGGAGCACTGCTGATTCCGTCCACCGACCACCAGGTGGGAGTCAAGAAGACCCCAGTGGGTGAGGAGGGCACGCGCCAAAGAAGATTCCAGAACTCCTTAGCATAGACCAACCTCTTCTTGGGAATATGTATGAGCAGAGCGAATATAAGCCGGGAACAGGACTTGTGCAGTGTGTGTCTTGGTTGAGCAGAGACTCCCGGCGCACCCAGCGCTGTTTGCTTGCCGTTATTTGTTTAATACATTGTAGACTTTAATTGGAATCCTGTTTGGGACTAAATCATTTATCACAATTGTACGGGATGGTCTTAGTTCCTGAATTCTGACTTGTTGCAGGAGGGGCGCCCCACAGGTGGCTGTGGGGCTGAGCAGGTGGCTCCTGCTCAGCTCGGGTCGGGACTGACACCATCCTGAACCTGAATAGAGGCAACCAAAGAATTTTAGTTTTATAAGCTCCCTTGCCGGCTGTGTTAGTTTGTTTTGGCCGTAATTCTGCGCGCGAAGACCCGAACGAAGACGACGGAGTCGTAAGTGTTTAAGGCGTGTACCGTTCGGTTGGGTGGGATTCGGTTCCCCGTGTGTGTAAGAGCGTGACTGAGACGGAACCTAGTTCCGAAGCGAGTGCAAAGGTCTAACCGTGGTTCCAGTCTCCCGCGAGGGACTTGGCCGGTGAAGGACCAAAGCGATTCCTATAGGATTCGTGGTGGGTGATAGGTCCTAAACCCCCTGCAAGACATTCTTACCGGTAACCAAGGGCTGGAGGAGTTGCCACAGTAAAATTCCTAGATGGGTCACACGAAATGGAAGACTAGGACCAGAAGGTAGCAAATTACCAGACGTACCGCAATAGTGATTAGAAATTGGGATGAAAGGGCCCTCAGAAGAAAAAAAAAAAAAAGGCAAATTAAAATTGGTTATATATATATGTTAATTCGAAGGAACGTTTTAGTTAGGAGGAAAGTGATTATGCAGGATTATGGATCAGGACTTCACTTCCTTTTCCTGCTGCAATACTTACATTAAAAACAGATGAAAAGTTTGAAGAGGAGGAAGAAGATAAAAATGNTGAAAAGTTGGAAGAGGAGGAAGAAGATAAAAATGAAAAGGGAAAAGAACGAAGTGATAGATGGGAGCCGCTGGATAACCTGCCGAACAATCCCCCTCCGGCGGCGGCTCCCCCTCCGGTGGCCGTGGTACCCGCACCAGTTGCACCGTTGCCCCTGCCTCCCCCACCAGCAGCACCGGGGTTGGGTCTGCCGCCAACTGC
>VZRU01012351.1:9430-25615 GCA_013398155.1 Pedionomus torquatus
CCCCCCCCCACCCCCAGCATCGGCGAGTGAAAAGGTTTCTCTGAATCGCTGCGTTGCTTTATAGCAATAACTGCAGGGAGTTATTCTCCCTGGAATTAAGTCCATGACCGGTGGAAGGGGCGTTAAGGTAGCGCTTCGCAGTTCCAATTATCTTGGCCCCCCTGGGAACAAAAAAGCAGATTGTGTTGCCGGACAAAAGGCGTTTTCTGTGTAACTTCTTGTCTCGAAGCATTCATAGTGTGTAATGCTGATCTTAAATACTCGAGGGCTGGGCTATCTTACACTGGGGGCAAACCTCCCATTCAAAAATAACCATTTGCTGGGGAATTGTATTCCCGGGGGGGAGCCGAAAGCGCATTCAGTGTTACATTCCCGGCTGGATGCACCATCTTTAAGGTACGATCTGGGTAAAATCCTTGGTGGCACCAGGGCAGATATGAGAGGAGGTCTGCAAGGCTGGGCCGAGGAGGTGGGACGTGCAGAGGGGCTTCTGCAATGGTTGGAGTCCCTGTCAGCCCTCGTCCTCTCAGCTTTTCCCCCCTTCCTGCCTCTTTCCAGACCAAGAAGCGATGATGTATCATGTCCTGCTAAACAACTGGACCCCAAATTCCCTATCCAGCTCCTGATCCTGGGAAACTGGTGGCCAAGGACCACCTGCCATGAGAGAATGATGTCTCCATCCCCCTGGTTTACCCCATCATCTCCTTTGTATGGTGGTGTCATCCCCAGAGGAGGTCCCAAGGCAGGGGGTGAGCCGGGGGTCAGCTCAGTGGCAGTCAGAAGCTAAACAGAATGTAAGCCCACTGCTTTGTGCCTCAGTTTCCCCCTGCCAGCTCTGGACTTTCTGAGGCTTGGAGTTGCTCTGCAGGAATCCAAACCCCGCTACTTGTAGAGCATCCTCCACCACCACCCCTGAGGTGGCTGTGACCCAGCCTGACCCAAGAGTGCAAGGTTTAATAGGCACAAAGAGGCTTTCCTTATCTTACAGTAGAAGACAATAGTCCATCCTGCTCAGATACCTTGGAGAGAAGGACAGCTGCCTTCTCACAGTGAAAAAGCGTTAACTCTGAACCCTACTGATGGCATTTCTGCTTGTCATGAGAGCTATGAACTCCTCCACTTTGTGGCAGCAGCGGCTTCCCCCTAATGTGCTTTGCCAGAAGGTTCTTCTGATTTCCCCTCAGCCCCAGTAGCTTCATTTGGAGGTCGGGGTGTCACGTACGAGATGCCACACAGGTGGGAATACACTGACTGCCCACACCTGAGCACTCAGATGTGATCTCGGGCTCCTTCCACAGCCCCTTTGCAGATCACCTGGCAAAGCTTTTGGGATGTATAAGAGATAAGAGACAGCTCCTCCTAGAAATAAAGAAAAAAATAAGTAAAGAGAAACCCAAGGAGAATAAAATCACCAGAGCTTTGTCTTCCTCCAAAAAGGCTTTGGTGACGCGTTTTCCAGGCTGCTGGCCTGTTCCTGCCCGGTGGTGACACTGCCAGCAGAGGCAGTGCCTGCTGAAGGGACTTTTCCAACACTAGATGGAGCAGTGACCCTAGACATGAAGAAGCAAAAATATCTTGCTCTTCTTTAATTCTCTCTTTTCTTGCCCCTGCTGCTCGTCCCCGAAGGGAATTTGGGGCAGAACATCTCTTTTTCATCATTCAGGCAGGTTGCCGCCCCTTGGTGGATGCTCAGAGTCCTGTGGTGGGGACCGTCCCTCAAAGAGCTGCCTGGCTGTGGTGGCAGAGGGATTAGGGTCTCGCCTCCGGGGGACATCACCCGTTGCAGGAGGTGAAGCAGGGATCAGGAGGATCAGACTCCGGGTCATTTCCTTGTTGCCTTAACGCGTGCGTTTTTCCCTTGGCCGCACAAAGGCGGGAGGTCAAAGGCTGGGGATTAAAAGGTGATGGATGGACATCTGCGGCCAAAACACGGAGCATTGGTGCCTGGGTGTCCGGCGGCGGTGATGGTCCAGCTTTAGGGACGATCCGGCTGCGAGGAGATGGTGGGGTTTCTCCAGGGCTAAGGGGGACCCTTGGATCTCACATCAGAGGCCACTGGGGTGGCACAGGACATGGCTTTGCTGGCTTGTCCCTACTTGCTGTAGGTTCTCTGAACATGCAGAGCGAAAGGGAAAGCACTTTTGCATTTCCTTCCTCCTCTGATATATTTCCCATCTCTCATCCGTGTGGGACGTCTGTGTCTGGACCTAATGGGACAGATTTAGCCATCAAAGTGGCTTTTTCCCTGGTGGTTGGAGAGGACACACATGCTATATGGAGCCTCAGCCCTGGTTGTGTCTGTAGGAAATGCCTTCTTCAGCAGATGAGCAGGAATCTCCAGGATGGAGCTCCCTGCACCTTAGTGCCTCAGTTTACCTCTGAGCACGACAGCTATAAGGAATCACTCCAGCTCTCTGGAGATGCTGTGAGATTCAGGACATGATGAGAAAGTGTTTGGAGCTCCCTAGGCTGTTATTGCAAGGCTACCTCTATATTAAGAATGGTTGACGTCTTACTGGTGTGTCTTTCCATCTCATCTCATGGCTGCTGTGTCACCTGTGGGCTGTGCCTCACCTGATTGCTCTCTCCATGACATGATGTGCTGATGTGAATTAGAGGAGAGCCTTTACATCAGCCTTTGGGGGGGCTGGTGTACCAGGGACGTGTCCAGATGGGCTTGGTACCCAAAGACTCTTCCCTCCAGGGTGCAGCAGGACAAATGACAATGGTTGTCCTTGTCACCTCCCATAAAGAAGCTAAGAGATGTTAATAGCCCTGAGCAGCTTTACATATTCCACCCACACCTGCTCCTCATGGGCCCATCATCCTCACCATCTTCAAAAGAGCAGGATGAAGAGCCGAATGGTTCCTAAGGGCCCAATGAAGGTATTGTCTTCACCAGCTTGGAGAGCTTATGGCCAAGACCTGAGTTGGCTGCAAATCTCACGTAGGGCGAACAGTAACAGCTCTCTTCATCCTTTTGGCTCAATTTTGGATCCACCCTCCTGGATTTTAGGCCTTTGGCAGCTGTGCCTATGTTCAGCTCCTGTTTGTCCTTGACAATGGAGGTGGAGGACTGCAGCTCAGATATGCTCTTTGGTCCCTGGAGGTGCCTGGACTCAAGAAATCACCCAACTCCCAACTGAGGCAGCTCAGCCAGACTCCTGCTCCTTGATGTGGTGGCTTTGAGTGGTCTTCACATGGGGTCATTGTATGAGCATGTCAAGGAGCAATCCATCAAGTGCAGGACCTTGCACCTTTGTCCCGCACCGTCCCTATGCTGTGGGTCTGTCTGCAAGGACAAACTGAGCCCCAAGACCTCGTGCCTTTCACTCCAAGCTTAGAGGGCATTCACCAGACCCTACAGGAGATGGAGCTGCTTGTTCCTCCTCAAGCTGGATCCCTTTGTGAAGGCAGATGTGGATCTGGTTTCTCTGGCCTTATCCCACCACCCAAAATATTCCTTTTGGGGTCAAGGCACATGTTTGGGCCACCAGGGGTGCAAAGCCTGGAGGCTGGGGAAGCTGTGCAATAGCCCTGGGTAATGAGAGCTTGGATGCTCACCTTATTTGAGGGCTTCGAAAGTGGTTCCCAGTGCCGGGAAGGTGGCTTAGCTCCGTAATGACCAATATCTCAAATACCTGAGGTTTGAGTCACGGCTGGAGGAGGAAACATGCATAAACAAGCAGCAAGCCAGGAAACTCCACCACCACTGGGATGGACAAAGGTAAAAGTCGGTGGCTTGGCACGTCTGCAGGATAGCAGTGAAAAACCCAAGGTGGCGGGTTTGAGCTGCTAATGGCAGCACCCGCCCTGGTTGTGCTGGGGCAGCGCTGCTGAGGAACACCCAGGGTGGTGGAGCTGCCGGTCAGGGTGGTGGGTGAAATCACAGCTCTCCTCTGGGATTTCTCAAGGTGGGCAGGGAATAAAAGCAAAATTCATTCCATCCCTCCAGGAGGCCAGTGGGGTAGGGAAACTGAGGCAAAGGAGCATGGAGGAGGTGGCAGCTCACGTTTCTGAGCCCTCGCTGGGACCTTGGTGTCTCTTCTCTCTGCCAGACCTGCGTGGAAAATAAACAACCCCCAATTTTGGCTGTCAGGGATGGATCCCAGCAGGGATTTTCCCATCCTACCCCCCTGGATTCCCCCTTCAGCTTGAGGCATGAGGACAAAGAATTATCTCCCTGGGAAGGTCAGGCATCACCCTGGTCACTTCTAGCCCATGTTCAGGCTTGGCTGCAAGCCCTGAGGATGGAGGTTCTCCTGTCTCTTTTGTGCCTCGGTTTCCCCTTATGCAGGATGAGACCTATCAAACTCCTCCTCTATGGATGCTCTGAACTTGGTTATGATGCTTCCTATATTTTTTTTCTGCCAAATATCGAGGGATGGCAAAGAGAGGAAAAACCAAGAGCCCCCTGAAATCAAGTGTGCCTTGGGAAGTGGACGGAGAAGACCTGGTGCACGTGGGGAGGATGGAGAACTGGTGCAAATCAATCATTTCTAGTGGCTGGTGGGGGAAAGCGGGGACAACCTCGCGGCGTGGGGTGAAGTTGAGCCAGGGGCTGCTTTTCCATCCCACGTCGGTGTCGGAGCCCGTTTCTCACGGTGGCAAGCCCTGAGCAGGACGGAACAGCTTCGTTTGGGGCGCCCAGCTGGTCGGTGAACAGCCGAGGAGTGATGGACGCGCGCCGAGTTTGCCTTCCTGGCTGGAACGCCGCTTATCGCTCTGCCGGCATTTCCCATTTTCTCCTCTCGTGCCGCCCTTCAAGCACAAGAGAGACATTGTCACTGTTCCTCGAGCTACCAGGCGGGGAGAAAATACCCTTCTTGGCCTCTCTCTGCCTGCGTCTCTATAAATCAAGTGGATTTGTGTGGCTCCCCGGTCAAGTATGGGCATTAGCGCTACACTGCGAAGTCATTTCAGTAATGTGCACCCAGGAATGCGCCTTATCTGATTTCCCTCCTTGGATTTTCTTTTTTTTTTTTTTTCTTCCTTTTATTTCCCCCCCCCCACAAGTCCAGCATAAGGGAGAGGGAAGCTTCTTCCCCCAGGTTGGAGGGNAGAGGCTCAGAGTACGAATTTTGCATATGGTCGGTTCATAGGTACTGAGACTTTACTGATTTGTGTCACAACAGAGCCCCTCGCAGAAGAAAATTTGTTTTTCAACAAGGCAAATACCTAAGCCCATATGTTAGCTACTTCTTATTCTTTCACCTTGGTGACTGCAAAAAAAAAGTTCCCATCTTCTTGCAACTGCTTCTCTGTTGGTGGGAATTTTTTTTAAAAAAAAAAAAAAAAAAAAAAAAAAAAAAAGGGAGCTTTCCCTTTGCTGGAGCGGGAGGGGGCTGGCGGCCGGGGGGAAGCACGCCTGGAATGCGACAAGCCTGTTCTCCTGCTTGTTTGTGTAAACGAGTTGGGTCTATTCCCTTCCTCTCCAAGTGCACATTTTAAGCCTCCTTTGCAAAGTAAATTTGCTTTGAGAGCGTGCGGATGCCAGCGCAGTGGGGGCGGTGTGGTGGTTGGGGATGGTAATAATTATTAATATTAATAATTGAGAATAATAAAAGCTCTTTTTTTTTTTTTTTTTTCANGAGAAGAGAAGGCTCCGGGGAGACCTTAGAGCAGCCTTCCAGGATCTGAAGGGAGCTCCAGGAGAGCTGGAGAGGGACTCTTGGTCAGGGAGTGGAGAGACAGGACAAGGGGGAATGGTTTTAAACTGGAAGAGGGGAGATTTAGATTGGATATTAGGAAGAACTTCTTTGCTGTGAGGGTGGTGAGGCACTGGAAGAGGTTGCCCAGAGAAGCTGTGGCTGCCCCATCCCTGGAGGGGTTCAAGGCCAGGCTGGATGGGGCTTGGAGCAACCTGGTGTGGTGGGAGGTGTCCCTGCCCATGGCAGGGGGGTTGGAACTGGATGATCTTGAAGGTCCCTTCCAACTCTAACCATTCTATGATTCTATGATCTCTTCTCACCTGCGAGGCCATCTGGCCATCTCCAGCTGGGAATTTCTTGACGAGATGGTTTTCCCTCAGTAAAAGCCCAACTGTTCACAGCTGACCCTTTTTGCTTGTCCAGGTTCCCATGAAGAGCTCCTGAGTCTGAGCCACAGCATGGAACTCTAGAGCAGGCTGTGGAACAAGCAATAATTTGCTTTAAAACCCAGAGGAGATGTGGACACTGAAAGCTGGTGGGTGGAAACAACCCTGATGGATTGAGGGGGTTGCTCAGCTCCAGGGGGATGCTCAGCCTGGTCTTGCTGCTGTCTCGGGAAGAGCATCTTTTATTCCCACCGCTGATGCAAAGCTTTAAGATGCCCCTGTGAGGTGGTTCAGGGGACAAAACCCACTTTCTTTTTGGCTCGAGAAAGTCACCCCCTTCACTGCCGCCTTCAGTTATATTTTAGAGCAGTTATTGGCAGCAATAACTTAATAGCAATAATAATGACGGTTGCGATGGTGTGATGATTCCAACGTTTCTGGAAATTTCACGCTCCCAGGAGATGCCAGATCCCAAAATCTCCCACTCACCACCCTGGGCACTGGGCAGGAGGCAAATTTTCAGGGTTTTATCCACTAAAACAGCTGCTGGAGCGGGAAATTGGGGATTGCAGAGTGATGCTGGGCACGGTAAGGAGCTGTGGACCTCTCATGCTCCTTGGTCACCTTCCATATGTGGCTGGATGTGTCAGATGAATTCAGCAGACATCCTCAGTGTCTTGCCTCACTCCCAAGACCTGCAGCCAGCTGTACTTCTCTTTCCCCATCACGCCTGGCTGTCAAACCAGCTTGTTGCTGCTGGACAGGCTGGCAAATAGCCTTGGCATCACCTTATCACATCCTCCCAGACAGCATTTTAGCTGAAGCTGTGCAGGTGAAGACAGACACATGGAAAGGCACCTTCTGTCTCCACACGGTGCAAGGCTGGGGGCTTATCCTGTATGTACAGGTAGGGAAACTGAGGCACTGAGACAGCCGAAGGCAGCCTGCTCGTGGCAGTTTGGGTTAGAAGCCCCATCTCTTGCTTGCAAACCCCATGAACTGCCTGTGTGGACTTTCCATGGCCAAGTTCACCCTGAGGTCAACCTTTTCCTCCTCTCCCTTTGCGTGCTCTGAACTCTGCTGGCAGGATCACCAACTTGCTGGCAGCCAGCTCCAGCCCTCTGATCATCTTCATGGCCCTCCGCTGGACCCCTTCCAACAGGTCCATGTCCTTTCTCTGTTGAGGGCTTCAGAGCTGGACAGAGGACTCCAGGTGGGGTCTCACCAGAGAAGAGGGGGAGAATCCCCTCCTGTGATCTGCTGGCCACGCTTCTTTTGATGCAGCCCAGGATGGGGTTGGCTTTCTGGGCTGCCAGCGCACACCGATGGCTCATGTTGAGCTTCTCATCCACGAGCACTCCCAAGTCTTTCTCCTCTTGTATATTACCTGCACAGGTGAATTTCCCATCTCTTGGTTTGGAAAAGCCTTCCAAGCCTGTTTCCCTTGAGCTGGTGTTTAAATCCCATTTTAATATGGCTTGTGCCTTGTTTTGGTCCTCGTGGGAATGCTGGATGCACTTAGCTTGAGCCTGGCCAGCGAGATTGTAGCATAAACTGCCCTTAGTGCAATACCCTTGCTTGGATCCTTTGGGACTTGAGGTGATTCTGTTGGCTCCTCTGATTTTGCAGTCCCAGGATTTTCTGTCTCCTCTGTGCCGATGGAGGTGGTTGTTTCTAAATGAAGAACATTTTGTCTGGCTCTACTCAGGGTACAGCCTTCGCACGACCTGAAATCTCCCAAGGTGTTGGGTCTACCCCTGTTGCACAGTGAGATGTAGTTGAGGGGAACCCTGGGTAAGGGGTGGCAAGTGTCCCAAAATAGGCACCAACCCACATCCCACCCCGTTCTCCACCCACCAGCCTGTTCCACCTTATTCCCAGATACTGATCTAGTCTACGCTGGGCTTGACAAAAATCACTATTTCTGCACCCGCAATGCTTCCATGCATGGAAGTTTGCTTGCTTTAATTTTGTCTTTTCACCATTGCACAGTTTTAAACTCAAAATTGGCTGAATGCAACCACTAGAGGAACTCTGGCTGAACCAATTGACACAAGGTCCATCTCACAGCTTGCCTACCAGCTTCTTGCCTGCTCCAGGATGTGCCCACCAAGGACCAGCTCTGTGTCCTGGGATGGAAAGAAAACTTGTCCCTGGCCATGGTCAACAGGGAGAAGGACCTTCCCAAGACAACTCGTCCCACCAGATCTCTGGCTTCCCTCTTGGAGATGTTCCCACCTTGAGCAACAGTACTCCCAACCATCACGATCCTTTCAGCCCTTGAACTGTGAAGGTTCGGTTAGTTCTGGGTTGAGCCGTTGGACCCCTTTTCTCATGCACCGTGTGGTTTTCTTCCCTGGAATTCCCCAGGGAGATGCTGCCATCCGTTTGAATGGATGCCTGTCCACCCCAGGCCTTTCCAACCCCCAAACGTGGTGTTGAATGCTGCGAAGCGTGTCAGGCTTCGAGTTCTGTGTCGGGACACGTCTGAGGCATTAAACTCCGAATGCCATGTGAAGATTGGGAACATTTTTGTGGCAAGTTGCCATCTTCCCCCAGATCGTTTACCTCTTGAGTGACAAACCCAGCTCTGAAATGCTTCTAAATGCTTTGCAGTGCTGTGGCTTCTCTCGTGCGATCGTCTCCGGGCGCTGTACAGACGTTATCTAATTACGGCCCTCCCTGGAGCAAAATGGGGCAATTCCTGGCATTTTTAGTGCACTCACATGCCTGTTATACGGAGCCAATCCAGGCAGATGGGTAATCCCAAACTCCAGTGATGCGTGAGTTTACATCATTGCAGGCTGCTGCCTCCGTGGATGATGGGCACCCCGTGATGCTCTGAATACTCTCACCCTCTGGACACGTGTGTATGTGTTCATGCTTGTGTGAAGCCGATTGCACCCAATCTGAAAGCAAAGCAGAGGTTTCCAACAAGTCTTTGCTCAGAAATTCAGGTCATTATGGGAAAAGCCCTTCAGACCGAGTTCTCTGAGCACCTGGGTGGAGCCCAGCACCTCCACTGGTTTCAATAAGAGCTCAGACACCAGGTGCCCAGCAAGACGGCTACACCTTGGTTTGGGTGTCTTAATTTACCATCTGACTCTCATCCTGAGTGTTAGGTGGGATGAATCCCACCTCAGTTGAGAGCAGTAGCAGTGGGACCACACTCCAGGTCCTCACTAAAGCATCTGTGCTCATTTTCTCCTTGCACAGATACAGACCAGCCCCTTGGGCTCTGTGTGGGGTGGAAAATACCACACCAGCTGTGTGGTCTGGGGCAGTTTCCCTTAGTCTCTGACTCGATAGCTGAATTGCAAACCCACTGCTGGAGCTGTCGAGCTTAAAACCAGGAGCTGATTTTTTTTTTCTCCTTTTTTTTAATCTTCCCCACCCCTTTTGGCCAATACACTTGGATGATTTACTGATGCAGATCTGCCGGATTAAGTAATTGATTTGATGCCTCTTGAGTGCCAAGAAAGAAATACTCCACATTAAAAAAAAAAATAAAGAACGTGCCAGCAAATCCAGCCCTAAGTACTATTTGAGAGCTTCTGAAAAGGCTGGCTTGACACTGGCAGGGCCACCCAGGCTCCCATTACCATGTCCCCTGCCCCAGGTGCCTTGGGAGGATCCTCCACAAGGATGAGAATGGGGTTTTATTTCCATCCCTTTCAGGGGCTGGTAGGTTGTGTGGGGGGCACAGGTGCCTTCCAGCTTGAACAGGGTGGGAAATAATTATAATAGAAGAGATTTTTCCATTCCTTGGCAAGGTGAGCTTCAGGCCATTGAGAAAAGAACAAAGAAGAGCTCTGTGGGAGGAAGACTGGTGGACAGGTCAGTCCTTCCTAAGGTCAGAGATCCAAGTTCAAGCTTCTTTTCTACCCTCTGCCTTGCCCTTATCATAAACTCTTTAAGGAAGGGAGCGATTTGATAGTGTGAGTACTTCATTACTCATTAGCGTGGGTATGGACCACTCTTTGGATGGATGTTTCTGCTTTGTTTTTAATTAGCAATTCTGGGACAAAAGAGTATTCCCTGGCAAGCTTGGTGTGAACGGAGGTGTGCCCAGGAAAGCTCTACTACTTTATGAAATAAAAAAAACAATCAAAAAATTGTCCAAAACACAACCTCAGACTCAGCTTCTCTGAAAACTGAAATCTTGAAATCTTGAAAATGTTATTCAACATTTTTGGTGAGCTGAACTGGGTCCTATTTTTTCCAAGTGGAATAAATGAGCAAAGGATAATACGAACATATTGCAGAAAGCCTTTGTTCCTTCTGGATTTCTGCAAATAAAGGTTTGATTTAGCCCCTTATTTCAATGAGGACCTTTGGTGAGGACTTCAAAGCGAAAAAAGCAATAGGGGGCAAGAAGTGAGATGGAGGCAGGAACCTCTTCCAAAGATGATTTAAAGCTTGAACACAGAATGAAGTTTGATCCGTGAAAACAAGTGCTGGAAAATCCAGTTACTGTATGGCAGCCTTCTGGAATATATTCAAGATAAGGAGGAGAAATTCAGGGGTTGTTTTAGCCGTTGCTGCTCAATTGCTGCACTTTGGACCTGGCTCTGCTGTCGAGAAACAGAAGCTGGTTTTAGGTGCACGACCAAAGCTGAGCTTAGAAATCCCTCCCGAGGCGAGTTCAAAGGAGAGCAGCCAGAACGTGGCTATCGTAAACAAAGGTGGAAAGAAAGAAATTAGAGCTGCTCTTAGAAACTCAAGATTTGATCATTCTGGGCCCCAGTTTCCCACTTGCAAGAAATGCTGGAGCAGTTTTGAAGGTTCTCAGTTATTCTGAACTGCAAAATAAATACCACCGGTTTAGGAAAAACCTCAGTAGGGCTGTCTACCCACTAATTTTGTCAGTGTTTTTCCACTTCATGTTTTTCTTTTCTGGGGATTACGGTTTCGGAATTGCCCTCCCCTGTGTGATTCCTGGGGTTCCCACAGTTTCTTCTCTTGCCCTGCCAGCTTCTGGCCTCCTGCGATTCTGGGGAAATCACCACTTGCCCTTTGAGAAATCGGCAGCTTTTAGCTGGTCAAGAAGTCCTGGAAAAAGCTGGACGCTACAAATTCAAAGCCGAGTGAAAGAAAAGGGTTGCCTCCAAAGTCTAGATGGCTACAGTGATTACAAGACGCACGTGCCCAAAAATCCTCGCTGTTCCCAACCCGCTCATCCCTCTTGGGGCTCCCTTGCTTGTCACTGCTGAATATTTGAGTTGCCAGCCCTGTGCTATGGGATGGTTAAAACTTGGCAAACAAAAATGATGATAATTAAAAAATTGTCACAGCGCCAGGGAAAGAAATAAAACCAACCAAATAAAGAAAAAAAAAAAAAAAAAAAACNTTGTGCTTGGCATGTTCTTCTTTGGCAATGTGTCTTTGGGGTTTTTTTTGGGGGGGAGAGTCCCTCAGCGAGCTGGTGAGCGCCCTTCATGGTCAGGACTCTAATTAGCCACTCGTCTTTCCCTGCAGGCATCTGGATGGGCTTCCCCAGCATGTTGGGCATCCTTCGGTAGGGCACGGAGGGGAGGCTGGCAGCCTCCGGGCTTCACAGGGTGCAGAATTTGCATCGGCTTAATGGGAGGTAACGGAGTTGGCCTGTCTCTTTTTTTCTCTTTTATTTTTATTTTTTTTTTCCCCTCCCCTCTCTTTGTTTTGCTTCGTGACGGGCTGCTGAATGCATGAAGTGGTGTGAATCGGTTTGATTTAATTAATCCGTTTTAAAAAAATATAGATCTGGGGTTTGTACATTTCCCCTCCGTCTCTCTCGACAGATTGTTGGCTCCCCGCTCCAGCAGGCTTACGAGCTGGAAAACTCCCTCTGCTGGCACCGCCACCTCCCCTTTTCCTCTAGCCAGAGGTTTATGATATAATCAGACTTTCCCTGGCGGTGCAACCTTCTTCGTGGGAACAGCACCGTGCGTAGATGGCCTGGCTTTATACACCGGTGGTTTTTATCGCAGCGTCCCCCGGGGATGCTGCAACCCTCCATCCCTAACCTGGGAGCAGATGATGGATGAGCCAATGTGGACATCCCCGGGGGAGCTGGGCTCTGTCGAACGGCCGCTCTTGGTGCCAGCGTGGTTCCCTGATCAGTCATCTTAATTTTCCAGCAAGGACGCGGGTCAAGCGTGAGTTTGGACCAGAGTGGGTCCAGAGGAGGGCCACGAAGATGTTCAAAGGGCTGGAGCACCTTTGCTATGAGGACAGGCTGAGGGAGCTGGGGCTGTTCAGCCTGGAGAAGAGAAGGCTCTGGGGAGACCTAATCGCAGCCTTTCAGTACCTAAAGGGGCTACAGGAAGGCTGGGGAGGGGCTGTTCACAAAGGCTGCTGCGATAGCACGAGGGGCAATGGACTTAAGTTGGAGAAGGGTAGATTTAAGTTGAATATTAGAAAAAAATTCTTTACACTGAGGGTGGTTGAGCACTGGAACAGGTTGCCCAGGGAGGTGGTTGAGGCCCCTTCCTTGGAGATATTCAAGGTGAAGCTTGATGAAGCCCTGGGCAACCTGGGCTAGTTGAGGGTGTCCCTGCAACTGCAGGGAGGTCGGACTAGATGACCTTTGGAGGTCCCTTCTGGCTTGGAGGTTTCTATGATTCTGTGATTCTATGAGGGATCAGGGTGTACTTACTCACAAAGCAAATTATTACCCGGGTTGAGTAACTGGCACCTGCCCAAGAGGGAAGGAAACTTTCTGGAGAGATTCTGCCCACCTAGTGCTGGGACCTTATCAGAGCTGGCCTATGTTGAGGAAGGATGTTTATCCATTCATACACTTTTTGTTGAAGAGATTTCTCCTCCACCAGCCAAAAAAACCCATACTCATGTGGAGAGCTTCCTCCTCTGCTGTGGCAAATGTACTTGACGGGGTGTACCTGAGCCCAGCCCTGAAAACAGCCACTGTGCTAAAGTGTTTGCTTGGCCTCAGAAATGTTAAGAGAGGGAATTTCTCTTTAGGAAGCTCGAAGATGTCAGTTTGAGTTCACTCTGTGCCTGATCCGAAGCTTCTTGAGGGCAGCGTGAAGCTATTGTGGACTTTGAAATTTGTGAGCCCACAAACTCATACCCGAGCAGGGAAAAAAACAAACCAAAACAAATATCCCCAAACCAAAAAAAAAAACCCCAGATATCTCCAAGTGAAGATATCTTCCAACCTCCCACCCAGTCATTGGAGGGCTGATGATCCTTCTCTCCCTGCTGGGAACCAGAGAGGTTACCCTTCTGCATCTCCCTCTGTATTGATGTCCAATTAGCTTTTGAAACCTGCTGCAATCTTGTCCTCCATCCTACAGGGCAAAACCCCATCTTATGCAAAAGTTTGGCTTTCCTATTTTTATTTTGGGCAGGTTTTTTAATGATCCTTTTATTCTATTTTCCTCTGATACACAGATACTTTATCTGGCCCTCTAAAGCTTCTGCAGGCTGTGTTCAAAGTAATGGATGTGTCTTTCTTCTCCAACGCTTCTGGGGTGTGAAGCTCGTGCAGTGGAGGTTGGTGCATGGCCAGGGTGGAGAAGAAGTGGTCTGGAGGGCTTTGAAGTCCTTTATAGGGGAATTCTCCTCTCTCTTGTGACTGCCTTAGACTCTTAGAATAATAATTTTGGGTAAGAAGGGTTGTCCAGAGGTTGTCTGCTCCAGTCCATGGTGTGCCCTGAGCTATTGACTTGACTTAGCAGGATTTGGGGACAGGGTGGCGACTGTTCCCAGTGGGCAGCATGGATGTGACTGCTCTGCAGTTGATGGGAACTCGGGTCTCCGTGATCTGAAATCGTTTGATATGGTTGTAGTGAACGTGGTTTGGATCTGGGCCAACCAGGGCTCTTCCAGGCAACCTCCACGAAGCGGGGAGAGGACAGCAAAACCCCAGCTTCACCCTGGGAGGCAGTTTGGGTGCAGCCTCCCTTATTGGTGGGTCAGAGAGCTGGATGGCATGGAGACAGGCCCGTTTACTCCATCCCCAGCTCCCAGGTAGATGGGTTTTGGCTGCCCCAACAGCAAGGAGTGGGTGCTATGTTCTTGGTGTCGTGACATGGGGCTTTTTGGGATAGCGTTAAAGCCAGCCTGGTGCAGTCAGTGCCTGTGCAGCCTTCTTTGCTTGGATGAAGGTGTTATCTTGCTCCAGAGTGGAGATGACACACAACCAGGACGACTCTCAGGACCTGGGAGCAAGAGAAGAGGTAGGAGCTGGTGGCATCATCCAGAATGGAATGGGGAAGAGGAGGTGTGTGTACGAAACAGTCCTAGGAACAGCCAAGCTTGGGAACCAACTGTGTGTGGACACAAAGCACTGCAAGAGGGCTTTGGGTGGCATTTGTGTTGCATAGGCAGTGTCAGAGAAGGAGATAACACTGGTGTCAGGGGGTCTGTGGGCAAACAGAGAAGCACTGGTGAAGGAAGGAGACAGAAGAGGGCAGGAGGCCAGCCAGGTTCTGGCGAGAAGAAGGTCTGTGTCTTACAAACACCTGCACTCACAGAGCACTGTGTTGGCAACACGAAATACGTCAACAGGCAGCAATTAGGGCTGCAGCACAGAGCCCTGTCGACCACCAAAGGAGACGACGTGGCTGGGGAACCGGGGCCAGCCTGGGTCTCACTCAACGCCAGCCCTGGGGCCAGTGCAGCTGGATCTGGCCCAGTCTCTCCCCCCACCACAGCAGCACACTTCCCTGAGTGCCCCAGGACACACCAAGTCCCACCAAGTGCCTCCGACCTCTCCAAGCGTGAGGAGCATCTTCCTGCTGATGTGAGCCCTGGGGTGGAGATCAGAAGCCAGTTTCAGGTTTGTGAGGGGGGTCCTGACCACAGAGGATGGTTGAGAGAGCAGTGGGCTGCAGGTTGCATCTCATCCTGGGTTTTGTCCTACTCTGATGGAGTTTGGTCTGACACTTCCATTAGAAGATGATATTTCCAGTTTGCCAAAATTTCAGTACTTGGGATGAAAATGGCTTTTTTTGCCACAGTTGAAAGCTGATACCACAGTGGCTTGTCCCTCACAAGGAACAGCTACTGGTTTTGCTGGTGTGAGCTCACTCATTTTGGGGGCAAGAACTTCTGCCCCACTTAGCAGTGGCGTTAGCATGAGGATTTTGTCCTCCTGCAAAACCAAACCAGAAGTGCATTCCTCCAAACCAGAAGTGCATTCCTCCAGGGAGGAGAACTCCCGTTTGCACGTGAGCAGGAGAGACCAGTTAAGGTGCAGAATCCCAGTCCTGCAGCAGCCCATCTTCCCCAATAACCCACCAAGCACCCAGCTGGTCTGTCTTTGAGGCTTTCTCTTCCAGTGACTGTCACTGGTGTCTCGGGGAAGCCCTTGAGATTAGCAAGGCCTCCATTTAGATGGTACTCAGGCTCTGCAGATTATGGGATGTCTCAAGCTCAGAGTAACAACAGCTGTAGCTTCAGTTGTGCCATTTCTGGATGGAAAGTGGTTTCTCGGTGTGCAGAGCAGAACCAGCTGCTTTGAGCAGGTATCACAGGGACTTGCCTCTTTCATTCAGCGCTGGAAACCCGTCTGAGACCACATCACTGCCTGCTCTTCTAAGCCCTCATGCTCCTTCTTTCCCTCTCTAAGGGTGGCTGGGATGGAGCAGCTCTTCACCGAGCGTGCTGCTCCAGGGGCTGCTCATCTCCTGCGAGATCACTCACTCACCGGTATCAAACCCCACATTCCTGCAGGCAGCCTGACACCTCGGGCTCTCGCAGACCAGCAGTGGAAAAGCAAATTTTCCTCCCAGGCATGTTTGAAAGAAGGCATCAGAGAAGAATTTCCAGTGGAAAAATACCAAACTCTTGCACTTGACTGAGAACCAAAATAGATTGCAACAGTGCTTTCCTCTGGGAGGAATTTTCCTACCTGGGGGCGGTAGGGGCAGGGTGGAGGGGGCTGGAAAGGGCTTGAACGGACAAGTATGAGGTTAAAAAAAAAATTGTCAGGTCCTTTTTATGCACAAGAGAAAAGGGGAGGTTGGCAGTGGGGCATCGCTCCTGTGCATCCTGTGCACCAGGGACCAGAGCTCCACCTTGCTCTGGGTGTCTCGTGTTTTCCTTGTGCGTTGGCAAGGCCGGCTGGATGGCCTCCTATCATCTGAGGAAGGACTGGAGCACGTTGTGTTCCACCATGGCATATGTTACACATTAATATG
>VZRU01012351.1:25696-57892 GCA_013398155.1 Pedionomus torquatus
ATATATATAGGTAATTTCACAGAATCATGGAAGAGTTGAGGTCAGCAGGGATCTTTGGAGGTTGTCTAGTCCAAACATTTGCTCAAGCAGTGCCACCTAGAGCTCTGGTCCACTGTTTGACCACCCTCATGGTGACCAAGCTTTATCTGATGTTTAACTCCAATCTTTTGTGTTTCAATTTGTGTCCCAGAAATTATATTTTTTGAAGATCCACCAGGGTCTTTTAAATCAGCTCCCTTTCCAGCGCTCCTTCATGCTGGCCAAACTTCCAAATTCAAGTCCAAATTCAGGCTCCAAGACTCTGGGAGTGATGTGTAGACCTGACCCTGCTCTGTGGATGATCCCACCTGACCTACCCTGTTTGCTGGGGACCAGAGAAAAAGCTGGGCTACCTTCTAACCACACCTCTCATTGCCTAATTATCTCACCAACCATCTTTGTGTCCAATGTAGGTGTTGGGATGTGGCCTGAAATTGGATTCCCAGCAATGAGAAGGGGATGGGGTCTCATCCAGTGACTTCCTACTGTCCCCTGGATGGCAGGATCTGGCCCTGCAGCTGACAATGGGCTGCTTGTTGGGCTGAGGCTTCAACAGGACCCCGAGGTAAAGGGGAGACTCCCTTTTACTGCTTCTTGCTTAATAACAGGCTTGAGGATATTAATTACCTTAATTAGAGCTGGCCAAACCTGTTTGGCTTGGAGCTGGGAGTCGGTGGGGACCAGCTCTCTCAGCTTTTTTCTACTCTCAGGTCTGATGATGTTCCCCAAAGAGCAAGACCTGTCCTATTTCAAACATAATTAAAAGGCCTTTGAGAAAGTCCTTCGACCCTGCAGCTTTCTGAGCAAGGAGCCCTCTTTTTAGTAAGTGGCTGTATTTCGTAAACAGCAGGAAAAGTGGCTTTATTTTGCTCCCCTCCCCAGAAGAAAAGCAGATGTTTTCAG
The DNA here is from genome assembly GCA_013398155.1 of Pedionomus torquatus. Classification (NCBI taxonomy): domain Eukaryota; kingdom Metazoa; phylum Chordata; class Aves; order Charadriiformes; family Pedionomidae; genus Pedionomus; species Pedionomus torquatus. Next base: position 26,639 of record VZRU01012351.1, read on the forward strand.
TGATGCAGGGAGGTGGTGGGCATAAGGGTCTGCTCTGTCCTCTGGAGACCCTCGGTCTGCAAACACCATCACTCTCACAATCGTAAATCCCCTCTGGAAACACGGAGGGTGGGTTTGCAGATGAAGAACCTGGGCCAGTCGTGAGGCTGGAGGCCACTCAGCCTCCTGCTTGGCTGGCGATGCAGGCAAAGCCTCCTGCCTCAGTTTCCCAGCTGCAAAACGCACCACATCTTCTCCAGTCATCACTTTTACTGGCACATGGGTAATATTAGCTGAGTCCTGGGGTATCACAAGCAGAAATGTTTGCTGACTCAGCTGCTCAGAGTTTTGCCCAGAGAAGTGACTTCCCTGTGGATATCATGTCAAGACAAGGTGAGGCATTGGGTTCAGGTGGCCATATGATTTCTCTTTAGGTTTCCCTGGTTGTGGTCACTCTCCTGGGACGGGTGGTGTTTGCTGTTGACGTGTTGTCACGATTTACTCTTTCCTTTGGCTGAAGGTGCTAAGCTCACCTCCAAATGGAGGTCTTATGACTTATGCATTTGTGGGTCACACAGTTCCAGTGGCTGAGAGAGGACCTTGGTGTGGTTTTATCTACTCTTCATCTTCCAAGAAAGTGGGGTTGTCTGTGGAAGCACAGTCCTTGCGGTATGTGCAGCCTCCCACAAGCTGATGGCATGTCACACTAGGGGTGCCATTCCCTCATCTTCTCTATAGCCTCAAGGGATGACAGAACCCTGGTCAGATTCCTCCAGCACTCATGGTGTTCAAATGACGACCTTGGTGTTCTGTCTCTGTATCCTGTACTCTCCCATCTGTGCTCATCAGCTCAAAAGCCTCCATCTCCCCTTGAGAATGCAGGAGGCCATGCTGTGAGCCAGCCTTCTTTAGCAGGTGTCACAGTGTGGACACTAACCAGGTGAAGGCATCTCAGAACAGTGGTTGAACTCCCGGCTCCTCTACCTGGAGCTGGTAGGTCTTTGGGGGAGGAACTTCTTCCAGAAGGAGGTTTGGAGCTCGGAAGCTGTTTTATTTTGCCCAGAGTCTCTTTTGAGAGGCACCTGATCATTTTACAATTCTTCTGAAGGCTCTTGAAGAGGTTTCTTACTTGGTTATGGCAATTGGAATCCATAGCAGCTCACTGTGGTGCTCTGTGTGTGTGATCAGTGCAGCCAAAGTGAGACTTGCTGTAGCCTAAAACAGAGGAGACAAAATGTACCATTCCCCTTTGGTGACTACACAGGGAGCCTGAAGTTGTTCATGAAGCTTCTCATGAAGGTTTGGACCCATGTAGGGGTGGCTCTTGGTCATCCTAGAGCCTGGGGTTGACTTTGTGTCATTGCAGCCAGGGCTGATGCTATAGATGTGGCTGGGTCAGATGCAGGGCCCACGGGCTGTTCTCTGGGCAGGTAGGCATGCTCATGGGCATTGACCAAACCTGGACTTCTCCCCATTCCAAACTACCACCTGGGAGAGGATCCAGCAGTGCTGGGGTACCCAGACCAGGGGCTGAGGCCCCTGCATGGTATCCGAAGCTATAGAGGGGTAGAGTCTCTATTATCACGTTTGCTCCTTTCCTCTGCATGGTGAGAAGAACGTTGTCTCCTTTGCTGGAACATCCCCTTGTCTATAAAGCATAGGTGGAAAACACACCATATGGTGTGTGGTTTTGGTCCACACCAAGCAGTGTTTTCAAGGAATAAAATATTTGCACTTCGAAATACTTTGTCTTGTGCAGCTGATAGCGATGTAGCCAGCTGGCTTTTCCAAGCCAAAGGAGCAAAGTGCCCATCCCAACCCTCTTTTCTCCTCCTTTGCATTTCTTATTGAAGGGTGGGCATCTGGAGATACCCTACCCACCAGGGATTGCTGCAGCCCGTTGGAGAAAGCAACTATCGCATTTATTATTTTAATCCTGACTATTTGTTTGAGCGTTTAGAAATTTAGGAGAGTTGTGGGCTCTGCTCATCCCAGGCTGTATTTTAATTCTTACATCTGCTTGGTTGGAGAAGGTATTCAAATTGGAGGTCACGAAGTAGTTTCTCATCTCATTTCTGCATGTGCATTGCCAGGGAGCCCACAAATGGAAAAAGTGCACCCCCAACAAGAAAACAGCTTTGTACTGAAAGCTCCTTAAATTGTTTGGGTTTGTGACTGGGGTCAAAATGAAGTAATCATCTAGAGTGATTGAGGAAGCTCCCTTAAGGTTCCTTCTAGATCTATCTTCAGTGTTTCAGTGATTCCAGTTCCTGAAATGCCTTTTTTTCTTTTTTTTTTTTTTTTAATAGCTGCTCTCATTGATGCTTTCAAAATATCAAGTTTGGTATCTTTAGTATCTCACCATGTATTTATTTGTCACCGACATCTTTGTGACCTTATCATAGAATCATAGAATCATCCAGGCTGGAAGGGACCTCCAAAGGTCATCTAGTCCCACCTCCCCGCAGTTGCAGGGACACCCCCAACTTGACCAGGTTGCCCAGGGCCTCATCCAGCCTCACCTTGAATATCTCCAGGGAAGGGGCCTCAACCACCTCCCTGGGCAACCTGGTCCAGTGTTCCACCTCCATCCAGATGGAGGTGTTAACTTTGCCTTCTACCTTCCCCTCAATGACATGATGTTGGCCCGTTGGCCGAGTTCCTCCTCCAGACCATGTGTTCTCCACCTTTGCTCTTTGGCATCCCCTAAAACTGGGCTGCAGACACGGTCCTAGGCTGTCTGGTGTCTCCAAGGATAGCGGCTGCCAAGTCAGATTTGGTAGATGGGAAGGATCTCTCTCCTGCTAGACCTCTTCAAGCCTGTCCCCAGCTCCTCTGCCACACTACTGCTGAGTCTTTAGAGCCTTCTCTTACATCCCTTTGGTTATAAGTTTTGCTCAAGCCACCTCTTCACCTCTTCTTTAACAAACTTTTGGAACCTCTGAGTTGGGAGTTGGCTTCCCAGACCTCAAACCTCACGCAGCTCCTTCCCCTGGTCCTGGTGCTTTAGCAACATCTCCGACCTCTTCCAGGAAATGTGTCCTGTGTTTCGGCTTACCCTAGGAGCAAAAAAAAAATTGTTGCTTAAGCAGGTTTCAGGCGTCTCATCCTGTGACCTCTCTGTAACTATTTGCATGAGTGTATTGACTTGTTCTGTGAATGATAAACTCCATTAACCCTTTAGAGACACCCAAACGCTTGGTGAGAAAGGGCTGGGATCCAGGACGTATCTAACTGGCTAAAGTCTCTTCAAGTTTATGGGAATGAGGAGCTGAATGCCCCTTGCGGATCTGGTTCAAAAACATCCTTTTCACTGGCAAACGCCGACAGCTGCTGGTCAGAAATTCAGAATCAGCCACTTCAGCGCCCAGCCCGGCGCCCCGGTGTCTTTTTTTAAGTGCTTTCCTAACTTTCAGTCTACGCGAAACAAACGTTCTGCGCCTTTAATCTTACCCTGCTAAGGTTTTCTCCTTTAAAAAAAACAAAAACCACACAACCCAAACCCACTGCACTCCAGCAAACACCTGTATTTGCCACTGAAAGGCCTTTTGCTAATATATTTCCCCCCCCACACACCCTCCTGTTCTTGATCACACCTGTCTAGCTCTGGGCAAAATAAAATATTCGCATAGCTGCCAGAAGTAAAGTTCTTTTCCTGGCTTGAGCTACCGTGTGTAAAGATCTCCAAAGAAACGTCAGATCACTTTATTGAATCCTACTGAAAACTCGTTTGACAGTAACATGCAGAAAGGATCAGGACCTCTCTGTAATTGCCAGTGGCTTGAAAAGAGCGTTTGTTTTGAAGGCTTAAAAATGTTTTTTGTTTTTTTTTTTGTTTTTTTTTTTTTAAATAAAATATTTATTTTTACGTCGATATTTGGACGCCTTAAAAAACCTGCCTGCACGTTGCTCTTGTATTCGCGTGGAGGCGCGGACGCGGGATCTGGGCAGGACCTGGAGCCACCTCTGGGGCAGGAGGCAGAGCCGGCCGGCAGCACACACAGCACCTCGGGAGCATCCCAGAGGCTGCAGATTAATATAGGCAATTTTTTTTTGGTGTGCCCTGAGCTTCACAGGGCGGTAAAGAAGCACCTTTATGCAGAGGGCTTTTTTTGCCTTCGTGAAGCCCCGAGTGTGAGAAGGTCAGAGCTACTTCAGAGGGGCAAATTCCACCCTCTGCACACCGTGTCCCGCAGCTCCAGCTTCCCGTGAGTGGAAACAAACACCCATTGTAGTGGGGAAAATAATTAGGAGCAGGTGAAAGCACATTTTTAATGATCCCCTGACCAAACTGATATTTAATTTACAATAGGAATATTTGCCTCTCCAAATCCTGCCCCGTTGCTCCCAGATGGTAATTACGGTTTGTCACTCTGGTGTCTGCTGTGTGAAATACGTGTTCCTCCGAGCGAGACCCTGTGCTAACCTTTGCCTTGGCATCCTGGAGAGCACTTCTTTAATTATGGTTTAATTTTGAAAGGAGTAACTTGGAATTACTGGAGCGATAAAGCCTTTGAGACTGGGGAGGCAGCTGGAGCATCACTGGAATCCCCATCTTTACCTGAAGCTTCTCATGGAACTCTGATCTGAGCTAACCTGTTTCGAGAAGTCTGCCCGACCTCCAAATTGGGGTTTGTGGGGACACTCAAACCCCACCTCTGGGTTCCTTATTTCCCCAAAGACTGTTGCTCCTATTAGTCCAAGGTAAAGTCTTCATCCTCAGAGATGAAGACTCGCTTTGAGGTCTGAGGTTGCCAAACAGCCCACTGCTGCTCAGGCTTCCTCAGATCCTCAGGTGATGATGCCACATCCAGGCTTTTTCCAATTTGAATCCTGGCCTCAGACTTTCTGATGTATCCATTCTTCTGTGGTCATTTCCCTACTAAATGGCACGGGTCTTGTGGGAAATCTGAAGCCACCAGAGGCAGCAGCTTAGAAAACACACAGAGAAGTCTCAGCTCCCCTGGCCTGAACTGAAGTCTAGACAATTCAGTTCAGGGTGGTATTCATCTCACCTGCCTTTAGGTGCCCACAAGGTTGGTTTGGCAATCTGAGGCAGCACCCTGCACCTTATTTTGTCATCCAAAAAAGAGAAAAATGGGAAACTCTCGAGGAAAGGTTTGGTTCTGCATTGGACAGGAACTTAGGACACATCAGAGAAGTGGCCACCTTGTCTGGATGTTCAAAGTTAAGAGCGTTGGACCATTCCTGAGATCTTTAGCTCCTAACAGAATTTTTCATCTGTTCCAAGGGGACCCATTTTTGACAGTGAAGTGAGGTGAAGACAGCAAGAGGGTTATACTTGTGTTCTTGGTGGAGCCAGGGCAACGTGGTGGCTGAATCTGGTTTGTATTGTACACACGGACACGCGTTTATCAGACAAATTTAGACATTGTTAGCTAGACCTTTGAGGCCCCAATACACCCTTCTGTGTAGCAAAATGAAATAACCCAAGGCAAAGGGTCTTGCCCAAGGACACAGAAGGAGCCAGACCCACGACAGGACAAGACTGAAGGAGAAGAGCTGGTGGAGGCAATCGTTTCAGCTTGGAGGCATCGATAGCAGGATGTGTGGTTGCTGGTGGAGGTGATGTTTTCTGTCCAGCTCCTCTCGTTGTCTTGTTTCACAACTGAAGGAATGACCAAATGCTTCCTTGGATTTGCCAACAGGAGCTCTACAATTAGCCAATATCCAAAGCAAAGCCTCCTCGTAAAACCAGCATGGGGTCATCCAAGGCTTCATCCTAGGAGGGACTCCACAGAGGGATAATGTCCAGACACCGAACGAGCTGATTTAGAACCCATCATGTGTTCACAAGGGCTTGTGAAGCATCATGTTGCAGGGATTGATTGGGAAACCTGACATGCCCCCACCTCCCAACCCATGCTACTGGTAAAAGGCTGGTTTGGCATTGACATCCCTCATCTATGGCATATTTTTTTTCCTTTGCAGCTGCAGCTAAGGAAGGGGAGATGGAGCATAACGAGGCAAGCTTCTGCTGGTGGTCAGGAACCTAGAGTTTGCCATGTCCCCCTGTAAGAGTGATCTTTTCCTATGGGTTGGGGAGTGCTGGATGAGAGAAAACCATGTGAATTAGAAGCAGCTCCTCCATCATGGTTGACATGAGTGACAAGAAGAATTTCAGACCAGGCCTACCCACATAAAGGTAATTCTTGTTTAACAATCTTGGTAGGGCTGTGGTCCTGTAAAAGAGTTTTTGCACCAGTCTTACAAGATAGAGGACAAAATAGTCTTTATTCAAGGACATCTAGAGAAGCTGTGAGTGCCTGGTATCATCCAAAGCACTTGTTAGCTCATTTGGGCTGTATCTCCACCTAGCAGCAGGAGGTGGTAGGATTGCTTGGCTGGTAGAGCTTTCTAAAGAGATCTCCATCTGCACGGTGTGTCTGGTGGATCTCATCCACAGAGACACCTGCACTGATGCACATTTCTCCCTGTTGCTGTCCGGGACTGCAGACCCAAAGCGTGCTGATGCACTCAAGATCCCACTCTGAGATGCTCTGGTGTGCTCAGGCAGCTGTGGTGGTGTTGGTGGGCTGTCCTTCTGCATGGAGCTCTGCCACCACCTCACTGCTCCGTATCAACTCCTGCCAAACCTCTGCTGCTACATCAGGCCGTTGGAAACCCTCTCCTGGGTTCTTGCTTCCCACTTGCATCTGGCCACAGGTGCACGCGTGTCCATGTCCGTGCACGCACATGGATGTGGACTCTGTGTCCTGTATTAGGGCCTCTCCACTCGCAGCCCAGCTCACCCCCAGGCCCAGGCTCAGGAAGAATAAATTAGGAAACTGTTTTGTATTTACTTTTATGCTACGCTAGGGTAGAACTTGTGCCCAGATCTCTGCCATCGTACTGAAACTCAGAATCCCCTTGGAGAGGGACAGACGTCTCTAATGGCAGGTCAGATCTCAGGTGGCCCAAGTTGCCCATTGGGATGAAGCTTCTCTTTCTCTCCATAGCACTAGATGAAACCACATGCAAAAGAGTCTGATCATGGGTATCCACTGATTGTCTCTTCTTCTTAGTGGGGAACAAATCCAGGGGGTATTCAAGCTGAAGGTACAGGTTTCTCCTCGAAGGTGAGGACAACTAAGAAGCAGGACTTGAAATCCCCAGTCTGCTTTGATAGTGGGTATCCAACACACATGGAAGATCAAACTAGCAGCTCCAGCAGGTCCCTGGACAGAGAGATGTGACCTCCACTGGGTGCATGGGTCTCACAAACGCCTCCCTTCATCTCTGCCTATGTCAGGTTCCCTGGCAGCAGATCTTCCCTGTCCCGCTCTTGAGATTGAAAGCTGTTTTGGTGATGGAGCGGGTGAGTGATGGCCTGTCCTGCACACCACGGGGGCTTCATCTCATGACAGCAAGCTCCAAGGCTTTGCAGCTTCACCACTCACTAATCACTGCTAAATAAGAGAGGGGGCAGGAAGGCCGCTGAACTCATAACAGGCATGTTTAAATCAAGGAAAGAAAAATCAGAGGCCAAGAATTAAGGTGCTTTGATCCTTGATTTTATGTCAACAGAGACGAAAGAAGAACACTAAGTCTTTTTACTTTTTACCAGCTGCTGCTTGAAACAAAATAATTGGATAATTAAAAGGCCTTGCCTTATGTCAATTTTATTTAGGTGCCTTGATCCACTGATGGAATGTGTCATTGATAGAAGGTTTAAGAGCTCATTAGAAAAATCCAGAGATAAACCGGGGGCTCAGCCCCTTCAAAGGGCTGTCAGCTGGGAGGGGAGCAGGGATGCCGTCCCAGAGTGGCCCAGCCTAATGGTACCACAAGGGAGAAGCTGTGCTGGGCAACACCTGTAGTAAAACTGGCTACGCCTTTAGCACAGCCAGGCTGCAGGTGTTGTGGGACACCCCGCGCCCTCCCAGCGGCTGATTTGGGTCTGAAGGGACAAATGGGCTTTCTGTGACGGCGTGGCATTTTTCCCTTGGCGAGGTGGTGAAGTTTTGGTGGGGTTTGACTGCGACATCCCGCCTTGAAGGCACTCTCCCACCTCTGCTTCTCACCAGCCATCACCTGCCTTGCCTGACCTTGTCTCCTGGGTCTTGGGCAGGGATGAAGACCCTATAGAAAGTAACACCGTGAGCAGACCTTGCCCTTCTCCATCTCCCTTGGCTCTCCGAGTGTTTTTTTCACCAGCCTCAGTTGCACAACTCTAAAGGACTCAACAAACTTGTGCCCACCACCTTTAAAACACATATTTAATGCCTTACAAAGGGTCTGGCCTCTCATATGGGACCTCTTCCTTGTGTAAATGCATCTCTTCAGATCCAAGGCTGAGGATGGCAGACAGTTCTTTTCTGGGAAAACGGCTCCTTTGCAACGATTAAAACATTTGGGTCAAAGAAAAATTTTTTTCCAAGTACTTCTTCCCCCTGATGGATTTTAGGTGAAAGTTTCCCACTTGGTTAAAATAGCCCCCCCCCCCCCAGCTATTCCCAGACGGGAATGACCTACCCTTTGAAAGTGGCACATTTTCCTCTGAAAGGAGGCTGTAGAGAGGTGGGGGTTGGTCTCTTCTCCCAAGTTACAGATGACAGGACAAGGGGTGATGGCTTCAAGTTGCACCAGGGGAAGTTCAGGCTACATATTAGGAAATATTTCTTTACTGAAAGGGTTGTCAGGTATTGGAATGGGCTGCCCAGGGAGGTGGTTGAGGCACCNAAAAACAAAACCAGGAGCCCTAGAGAAAACCCTCTGACCTGCAGCCATTCCTGGAAAACTGGCTGGTCTGAGCGCTGCCAGCTTGATCTGCCACCGAGCACGCAGAGGAGCTGTGTGTGAAGAAGTGAAGAGAGAAGGCAGGCAGTAAGTGAAGAAATAAAGAACCTGTACAGGCATATGTAGCACGTAAAGCTAGATATAATATGCACGTGGGTAAACACGCACAGGATCAAAACTGTGTGGGGATGTGACACATGTGTCTGGTCCCACAGCTGAGTTCCTGTGGAGCTTCTGGGTGTTTATGGATCAAAATAAGAAGGTTCCTAAATAATGCTGTGCTAGGACAAGATACCCCTGAATCTTGTCTATACGGATGTCTTTAAATAGCATAAAGAGCAAAGAAATACATATATATATATATATATATAGCTCAGGGCCCGTACGGGAAGGGTTTATATACCTTTGCAACCCAATTTTGTAACCTGGAATCACTACAGAAGGGAGCGTGGAGGGGGAAAGGGTTCTGCTGGGTCCAAGTCCTGACTCCAGAGGAGCACCAGCAGCGCAGGCAGCTGCTTGCATCGTTAAAAGTGCCATTAGCAAAACTAACAAGCGGAACCCCATCCCTGGCACCGCTCACGCTGGCGGTCGGAGCAGGTCTCCGGCGTGCTGAGCACTGTGTGAATCCGAGGAGGCTGTGATCCTCACAGCAGTGGGTGGTAGAAACCACAGCGTGTGAGCGATGCTTTCTGCTTTATTTGATTTGTGACTGATTTATAGGCGCTTGTGCGGTGTAATTGGCTTCACTGAGCCCACTGTGGCTTCGTGCTGCCATGGCTGAGAGCTGGGCTTGGCTCTAATCTCCCGTTCCCCGACCTCTCCCTGGAACGATCCGAGCACTGCTCTGACATGCGGAGAGATTATGGTGTTGGCTTAGGAGCTGATTAGTCTGCTTGATATCTGCAAGATAAATATCTTTAGAAACAGCTTTCCTGAGCAGATTTCATTAGGCGTCCCTCAAGAAGCACCAGGGTCTGCTGAAGGAGCAGCCATCACTTTGTAGAGTTTTGACCCAAGACAGCTGCCTTGGGGGCTTCACATCACCCCCCTCCCATGGATGGTTTGTATCTGGTGTGTGGGGTTGTGGGGTGAGGGATAATCATAGGGTGATGCTATTCCCTGTTGCCATGCCATCTTGCACCTTGGGTGAAGGGTGTAATCCCACTGGTGTTCCCATCATCCAGCAAGAAGCATCATGGGCTCTTCTTGCTTTAGGTGTCCACAATCATGGTCAGTTGGCCTTCCCTCTGCTCTCCCTGGAAGGGGATGGTTGATGGGGATGACATCATTTCACGTTGCTGATTCCAGGAAAGAGTCTGGATCCAGAGCAGGAAAAGGGCCTGGCTGTGTTAGAACCTCTACAAGCAAAACCACAAAGAAGAAATGGTCCACGGGCAAGAGATTGGAAGAGGTTAAGATGGTGTGCACCAGTGTGGGGAGCATCCGCTGCTCCAGAGACTTCCCCTCTTGTAGACTTACCTGATTTTTGGTGGGCTTATCCCTCTGATAGCTGGTCCCACAGCTGAGTTCCTGTGGAGCTTCTGGGTGTTTATGGATCGAAATAAGAAGATTCCTAAATAATGCTGTGCTAGGACAAGATGTCCCTGAATCAGTTACCACTGGAGGGCTGAGGCTGCTCTAACAGTTATAGGAGCCTAAAAATCAGGCTGAGAAACGGTGGCAGATGAAATGTGAAGGCAAGTGAGTGGGGGCCAGCTTCCCAACAGAGAACCAAACCTCCCCATCTGTAATGCTGTTTAAAGAAGTTGTTGCTGTTTCCACTGGAAATGGAGAGGTGCAGTGGAGCGTGTGTGACAGAAAGGAGGGGAGGACTCCTGAGAATCAGGGTCTTCACAGGTGTAGTTCAATCTCCAAGCAACTCACAAGAAATTCCCATGTGAAGGTGGCTGTGTGGATGTCTGACTGGACCCATGTAATGATGCTTCTGTGGTCCTCAGAGGAGCCTTCCTCCCCATCCTCTGCCTCAGTTTAGGGCCAGAGTTTAAATGGCTAGAGAAAAGGGATGAGATTACTCTCTCAGGCCTCCTGTGTTAAAAAAAAAGCCAGAGGAGTGAACAAACTCCTGCTTGAACTAGAAAATCCATTTAGATAAAACATGTGGCCTTCCTTTTAAAATGTGTGTAATGGGAATTGTTGTAATCTCTGCTAAACTGTTCCATCAGACAACTTCAGTGGAAAAATAAGTGCCACGTTTGGTGTTCGATGATGGCTTGATGGTTTGATTTCTGGCATTTAAATCTCCTTATACCTTTATGTGAGGTACTGAAGAGCTCTCTATTACTGAACATCCACTCAACAAACTACCCATGGGCTCCTAAACAATCATCCTTCTGTCTATTGGGTGGGTGGACTGAGCTCCTCTAAGGGTCTCCCACCTTACCTACCATCCCCAGGACCCTTTTCCAACTTCTCTTTGTTTTAACAATGTCCTTTGAGAACCGTGCCTCCTAGTATTTTAGAAGCAGTGCCTGGTTTGCAGTCTGTGAGGAAGAAGAGTGTAGGGTGGGGAGTTTCACCCTCACCCCCCCTTTCAGCCTGGCTTGGGCAGCAGGAGGACTTAGTGGGCTCATGTCCCTTTGCTCCCCATTCAGCATCTCTCTCAGCAGCTCTGGTGTTGCTTGCTTTGGATCTTGCCCAGCAAGAACATCTCCTCTCCTCCAACTCCTGCAGAAGCAACCTGGGGGAATCAGCTGGCTCACACAGCCAGCTGCCTGGAGTGTAAGATAATGAGGACATCCCATAAATTCAGTATTTTCTCCTTTCTGGCATCCAAGAACGCTAGACCTTTTAGCAATAAAGCCCAGTTGCAAGCAGATCAGGTTGCCTGCTGCCATGCCCAACTCTCTTCCAGCGTTGCTGGTCTCCAGGAGGGGGAATATGGCCCCATTCTTCTCTTCTGCACATCTTCCTTCAGATGTGGCCCTCATCTGCTTGCTCTCTGCCCCCTCTCATCTCAACAAGCAAGCTCTTTTGGATCCACACCATTGACCTCAGCCTCTTCCTTACATGCTGATCTGGTAGACCTTGTGTTGTCACCAGCAATTTTATTATTATTAATTATTTTTTTTTTTCTTTCCAGGACTTAGAGAAAATGTTAAAATGTGTCTTGAGGAGCCGTTCCCTGTGGGACCTGACGAGGAACACACCCATCTGGCAACCATCCCTTGTTTAGAGTTACGCTTCGAGACCTACGTTAGCCAGTTTTTAATCCCTTTAATGTGTGCCATGTTTGGTACTCCAGTTTCTTAATCAAAATATCACACAGTACCCAGGCAGTTGCCTTGAGGAAAATCTAAGTAAAATTACATCAGCACTCTTCCCCTTATTAACCACGCTTGTGCTGTTATCAGAAAATACATCAAATTAATTTGACAAGATCTATTTTTCATAAACCCAAGTTGATTGGCAGCAATTATATTACCTTCCTTTGATTCCATAATAAACAAATCCCATATGAGCTATTCCATTACTTTTTTTTTTTCGGGGATTAATGGCAGGCTGGCAGTCTAGAACCCGTGTTGTCCTGTCTCCGCTTTTAAAACACCGGCAGAACATTCATTTTCTTCTGGTCCTCTAGAACTTCCCTGGGGTTCAAAGACTTTTGAATAGGCTCCAACCCCTTCTTGGCCAACTCTTTAAAAACTCCTGGATGCAAATGATCTGAATCTGCAGATTTACTAATGGCTAGCTGTGGGAGATGCTGATTACCATCTCCCTTGCTTATGGTTAGAGCCGTAAGTGTGATCATCATCAGTGTGTGGTAGAAGTAGCTTGTGCAGCTTTTTCCCAACGCACAGAACTGAACATTTATTGAGCATGCAAGGCTTTTCTCGGTTATTATCCATGGTTCCACCATTCCCCTGGAGTAACAAATTAATGCTCTCATCAGGGTTTCTTTTGTTCCTTGTACAAAAAGTAAAAAGCGCTTTCTCTTCAACCTTGACTCTGCTGACTATAAATATTTCCTCAAGTCCTTTATTTCCCTTATTGATTTTCCCCATTCCTGAGTTCTAGTGACAACAGAAATGTCTTTCTTTCTCCGTGCATTACACTGGTTTTATTTTAATACAACAACTCGCTTGTTTTATTCCTTATCTTAAATACCTACTTTTACTTTCCTTCTTAACCTGGCTTAAAGAAAAGCCAGTGTGGTCTCTCCCCTTTCTGATAAGGGTTGTAGATTTGAAATCAGTAAGTAGAAACACTCTTGAATAGTTCACATATTGACTCAAGTGAAGTCCCTCCAATTGAAGCTCCTGCTATTGGACTGCTTGGGTCTGTTCCTCCTTTGTTGTAAGAAGGGGTCTGTAAGGAATTCCTCTCCCTGGGATGCAACACGTGATGTAGAAACTTGCCACCTGTAATTTTGAGAAATGCTACAGGTCTTTCTCTGGTCTGTGGCTCAGCTCACGTCACTCAGGTCACAGCTTCCATGTGCATGCATCCAGTTGGCTGAGCAGAAAGATGCTCAAGGACACGACTGTCGTCGTCTTTGTTGACACTTAGTGGTCATTAATTCCAGCCAGCTTTAGGTCTGCTTGTCTTTCTTGTGTGGTTATGGAGGTTTCTGGATTCCTTCCCCTTTACATCTCACCAGTAGACATTTGTCATCGTGGTTACGGACAGTTATCTGATGTTGCTATTGGGTGCACGTTCAGAGCTCCCCCTTACATCTGGATGAACGATTTGCCAGAGACCTTGGCAATCAAACCAAGCTTCTTAGCACCAGACCTGGTTTTGAGTTTGTAGCTAAAGGTTTTCATGCTTTAGTAGTTAAAGCAGATTGACCTGACCTCAGAGCTGGCTTTGCTTGGAGCAGGAGTTTGGAGTACAGACTTAGAGTCTCTTTAAAGCTGAATAATGCTGTGAATCAATTATTTTATTTAACTAATTTATTATTTTTGTTAATCTCCTCACTTAAAAATAGAAAATGGTATCTGAAGAACAGAATTTTCAATTTTGGCTTAATTTCAAAATTCTCTCTTCTAATTAATATGTTTCCTGAAAGGCTTCAGCACCAAACTTGGGTACCTACATTTAGATGTCTGCACCGTGTAACCGGTGCCTGAGATTTACTAATAATCCATAAGAGGTATGGTCACTGGACCCCACAGAACAGTCCTGCCAACCGAACAAGTGGGTGATCTGAACTGAGATCTCTGAGATCTGCTGCTGAGGGTCTCAGCTGAGTTGCTCGTGGTGGACACATGCTGCTATGTGGACTTGCAGACCCGTGAGCAGGGCTGACAGACGTGGCACAAGAGTTTCGGGGAGTCCAGTGCCCTTTGTATCCATAGCCTGAGGGCACCTCGCTTGGCTTGAGGCACCACACCATGGACTGCAGCCCCAAAACACAATGACCTTGGTGACAGCCTGCACGCGTCTGGAGATGACTCTTTTGAATTTTAATTATTAAACTTCAAAAAAGCATTGCTGAACTCCTGGAATCAGTTGCTAGAGAAGGTTTTTGGGGCAGAGAGTACCATCAGGTTCGAAAAAGGGCCGGACAAATTCATGGACAGCAGTTCCATCCATAGATAAGTAGAAAAGCAGGCCGAGGTGCACCCTCCAGCATTCCTGTGCGATGGCTGCAGATGATGGGGCAACGTGAGGGCAATGACTGCAGAAAGTGGCCTCCCTGGTGTGCATCACCTCCTGCCGTGGTCACAGACAGGTTACTGAGCTGCTGGTCTGACTCAACGAAGTATTGCTTGCAGTTCCATTTTCCTATGACATTTCTTAATGTTAAAATGCAGGGGTTTTTGTTGGAGATTTGTTAGATATCATAGAATGATTAGATTTGGAAGGGACCTTAAAGGTCATCTAGTTCCAGCCCCCCTGCCCTGGGCAGGGACACCATGTCTTTTCCCCCCTCTACCATATATCATTTCCCCTTCTAACTTTTCGACCCCCCCATAAGATTTTCAAAAATTGTTTTACATATGAATCTCAACAGCTCTGTAGATGTTTTCAAGACCCCAGACCCGTTGTGGCCATCTCCCCAGCACTCCTACGCTCTTTGGCTTGAAGCCTTGCTCAGTTACAGACTCCTGCCCGGGTACCCAGTTCTTTTGGGGGGTCCAAATTTAGGGCTTGGATGGCCCCTTCTTCTCCATGGGAGGTTACCTGCTCTGCAGAGGGATGCCTTAGTAGGACTCCGATCTTGCTCCTGAGCCAACACATTTTATAACCCAGTTTTCTTAGTGTAAACTGACATTGGCAGCAGTTTATGTCAATATGTTGGGCCAATCCCCCAAGACTCCAGATAAGAGGCAAACACTACACTCCTCTGCTGCCCACAGCATGGAGAGAGAGGCCAGACTTGATCTAATCTTTCTGTTTGCATTATAAGCATGCCTACAGGCCTTGCAGTGCTGGGTCCTACATGGAGGCTTGACAAGAGGCAGTTCCTGCCTTGAGTACCCGGCAGCCAAAACGGGTGAGGGAGATGGAAAATGCGAATGGAGCAAAAAAAAAGCACAAGGAACATCTCACCCAGGGTCATTTGGTGGTGGCCAGCAGAAGACTTATGTCCCCTGATGACCTTTTAGAGGTTTAGAACTCTGTAACACAATGCATAAGTGTGTTGAAGGGAGAAAGCTGGGGAAAAGGAGGTATTTGGGTGGGTTTGGGCTTTGTCAGTGATGTTCTCACAGCAGGTCAGAGAGCACTGTTCCAGGCACTCCCTGGCAAGGGAACCCCAACGCTCTCTAAACAAGCTCTTGTGGCTTGGCATTGTGAATTATGAATGGTCAGCATGGACCATTATGAATGGTCAGCAGCAAATTTGACCTTGACACGGCTCTTGAGGGCACTGGAAACACCTCAGGGGAATGCAGGGCTTACTTAATTAGCTAAATATTGCCCTGGGAGCTGGGTGTTGAAAGTTCTGTTATTTAATTGCACCCGTTTCTCTCACATCATATCTTCTCACCGTGCGTGCCCCACCTGCTTTAGTCATCGTGAGTTAACCGGCGAAGATGGACATTTCCCAGTCACCAGGGCGAGCTGGTGGGAATGGGATAGGAAAGGGCAACGAACTCGTCAGAGCTGCGCCCACGTTTCAAGCCTAACCAAGCTGTGGTGACACGGGGTGTAACTTCATAGTTTGGTGGTTTGGCGGTTGGTTTTGTTTTTTTTTTTTTTTTTCCTGAATAATTGCTCTTACTGAGAAATTTAAGGGGAAGCGACGGCTGGGCAGGGCAGCCAGCTGAAGGTTCACGCTGGAAGGATGCTGTGGTGCTTCTTGCCTTGCTGAGGAGAAGCCTGCAGAAGGTACGGTCCCGGCTGGGAGTGGAGTCCAGCAGAGGGCACTTGCTGAATGCAACAGGCTGCGGCGCCCGTCCTTGGGCCACGCTTTAATTACAGACTTTGGCATCTAGCAACCCCGTGGTCTCCAGTCTGTGGTTAGACGGTGTATCAGTTTCATAAACTTGCCTGCCTGCCCTCTGTGACTCAGTTAATAATAATTAAATGATTCTTTAACAATGCTGGGTAGATTTCCAGCTATTTTTCAATATGCATTAATAATCCTTAATGCTGGTGAACTTCCAAAATTCCTGGGGTCTGAGTTGCTGAAATATACCCACACTGATGGGTCTGATTCTCTCTTCCCTTGGGGAGTCATTTACTGGTGTTTAAAATGCAAAGTAGGTGCAAGCGAGTGGAGAATGCTGATATTGGTCGTATTTTCTCTTCGTGGTGCTCAGGTTTGTGAACCTGGTCCAACGCCCCTTGGTGCTGCAGAAGCAGCAGGCTTCAAGAGGCTTTGGAGGGGATGAGGTGTGAGATGTTATCCAAGACTCCTCCAAAGGCCTCAACTTGCTGACTCTGTGCAATGAGGCAAGTGCCTCCTGAGAACAGGTTTCTGTGGTGCTGTGTCCCGTCACGAGGGAAAACGCTCAGAAGCAAAATGTCCTGCAGTAGCTGGGCCCACCTGCCTCCTCACACATCCAGGACCTCAACCCTACAGGGGTTTTGTCTTCAGCTGACCTTTGCCAGCCCAGCAACACATGGTTGCTCTGTTTGGGCAACTGCGGGCTCTGCGCCTGCAGATTCGAGACTAAAACAATAAAACAATGAATTCCCAGACTCCTCAAAATGGGAGGTAACAACACTAATGATCATCTGGTCTGGTCCCTGGCATCACACGCAAGTCAGGGGACTCCACCCAGTAATTCCAGGAACAAATTTAAATACCAAGCTAAAAAAATATATCTTTTTTAGGAAAAAAGGATGGCCTTGATTGAATGAGTTTGTGTTATTTTCTAGTAAATTAATTCTACTCTAGATTGAAAGTGTGTGCTGTATTTCTGGCCCTGGCTGATCTAGTGAGTCACCTGCTTTATTGTAGATAGGTGCTTTGGAATGGAGCGAAGGCATCCCATACCTCCAGAGACTTTGCTGGCAAGATCCTGGCTGACCATAAAGGGACCTGAGGGAGTTGTCAAGAGACCCTTGTCCTATGCTGCCGTACAGCATGTTGGAAGAAATCTACAGATCTCTTGGAAAATTTGATAGCCACACACAAAAGCTGGCTAGATACCTGGCTTAATTATCCCTCTGTGCCAGTTTATGGGCACTGAGGCTCAGGTCCTTGAAGGAAAAGAGGCAAAACCTTACTGTTTTTAGTTAGAGCCCCTAAACTGTAGCTAAGCCATCTTTGAAGTCCCCGTTGACTCCCTTCCTGCACCGATGGTCAGCAGCGGGACATCCTAAAGGACTTGGAAGTTGTCTCCCCTGCAAAGAAAGTCACAGCCCTCAGATGGTGGTGTTCTTGTTCGTAATCCACTGCTTCTGGGTAGAAGGAATATCTGCCACTTGCCAGAGTTATGAAGAAGTCTTAACATTTGGGGGCCAACGTTATCAAAATGTTCTGCAATTCATGGTTGTTGCACTCCCTGCAGGACAATTTACCCCGACAAAGGTTTTCAGATCCTCAGTGTCAGTGAGAACTAGAGGTGGGGTTCAGCTGGTCTTCTTTAGGATGAGATAAGCTGTACTCCACTGATGAGAGAAATACTCCACTGATGGTACTGACCTGATCTCTGTGGTCTATAAAAGGGGCCCTGAGAAATACCTTGGAACTGGATGGCTTTATTTCATGTGTTTGCACTTGGCCAGATCACACTTATGTGAAGGTTTCTCCACCTTCTATATGAAAAGTATTTCCTAAATTTGTGGATCCCCTATTAAGGCTGAAATTCTCCTCAAGAGAAGCAGTATTCCCCTCCACTCATCCTTCTCCAGGGATAGAAGTTACCTAGGAAACCATGAGTAGAACTAGATGAAAAAAACAGGTCTGGCTCCCTTTGGAAAATTAGGTTGTGGCCTGAAAGGTCTCAACAGAACCTTTCTGGGGAGTCTCAAATTCATGCCTGATACTGTTTTTTTTCCTCCCGATGTCATGAACAGACAGCTCGAACTTCACGCTACCGAGAGAGCTTGCCCTTAGTTTAAATTTCCTGGTGTCCCACGTGGTCCACCTGCTAACTGTTGGCTTCTGTACCTGCAGTGACCCACCTGGCTTTCTGAACTTCAGGTGAAAGGAGGAACTTGGATCCAACCTGAGACCTGCTTGAAGAACAGTGTGGATGCCACAGCTTGGACTAATCAGGACCTTCAAGGTCACTTTTTGACATAGTTAAAAAGAGACAATATAGCCGCTGCCAGAGCATCCCTGATGAGCCTTGTGTTTCTCCAGGATGTTCCTCATTTTCTTTCCCATCTAGCAAGGTGTTGAACAACATCTGACTGTTCTCCTCTGTATTTTGCTTCATAAGCTATTTTGCTCTGCAATGCCCCAAACTGGACTTAGATTTTTTTTTGTGTGTTCCAGGCTCTTTGGTGCATCTATTCCTCGATATCAAGAAACTGCCTGAAAGCAGCACAGTCAGAGGATCACTCCTACTTGCTGCCTCTTAAAATATTTTTTAATAGTGCTTGGTCTAAATTTTATGGAAAACAGGGGGGGCTTTCTGTGGCAATGAGTGGGCTTTGGATCAGGTCCAGAAGGGTGGCTACGTCCTGCTGGGAACCCAGGAGAGTGAGGACTGGGTGCGTGTGCTTAAATGCACCTAACTNCTTCTGATATATTCAGTATAAGAGGTTGATACAGAGACTGGAGGCCAGGCTGCTCGTGTAGCTCTGTTTGGAGACCACCCCCAGGTGAAGATGCAGACATATTGCCCCTGCCTTGTGTATTTCTACCCCTTGTCTGCTGTGCTTTGAAGCTCCACCTTGGCACTCTGGGATCCAGCCAGACACCAGGAGGTGATGAATCAGCACCCAGACTAAAATCCCACAGGCCCCAGATGCTCAGCTGGTCTGAAGTGGCAGCTTCCTCTTGAAGTCAGTGGAAAACGGGCTGAGTTGTATCAGCTGAGGGATTGGCTGTAGGGGTTTTAGGTGGATTAGCCTCTATTTTCTCAAGGCTTTAACAGGCTGAAGCAGGTAAACGATCCCCTGACACAGGGTGCCTGGTTGCAGAGAATACCCTTCTCCTTGATGTTGGCTTTTTAATACACCCAAGCCTTGGTTTTGCAGGCTAACACACTAGAGGGGATCTAAAGGAATCATCCTTCATTATCAGAGTCATCCCATTATTGAAATAGCTCCAGTGATTCTTCCCAATTACAATGCCTAATTTGCCCTCTGAGCAAAAATGATATTAACGCCGGTGATGTGCTCAGCCCTTTTTCCACCTGCAAATGTTTTGGGTAATCATTGCAGGTGCTTCTTTATAAAATGAAGCAACTGCCTTTAAATATTTCAATTATTTTTATTAGATTCCACTGTTTTGCAAACCTCATTGGCTGCCAGCCAGCCCTCAACCTATTCCCCTGCCTTTGAGTGGCTTAATATTGAAAAGGGTTCGCCTTGCCCTTGGAGTGGATGTGTTTGTACAAGTGAACTGTCTGTCGATAGAAACAGATGTGCAAACCCCAGATTTCTTGCGTGCCGGGTCCACATGAGTCCTAAAAAAAGGCACATACTCCCCAGCTGATGGCTTGATATGAGGGCTACTCTACAGATGTGATGCAGGGTGAGTGATCACGGAGACCAACGCCGCGTTCGGTTATTTCTGCAGCAGGTTTAAAGGTATGGTGAAGTTTGATGACCTTGGGTTGTCCTCTTTGCTTGATGTTGACTTCATTGAAAGGTGGGATCAGATGGAAGCAACTTGGCTGGTCCCAGAAGGGCGTGTTGCTTAGGGTCTGGTACTAAATCTATACCAAAATTGCCACTATCTCCAGTGAGAACTCTATGTGGACTATTTTTTGAGGATTAAACACCAGACAATATGTTATAGAGTTTCATAACTCTTCCTTTTTCCCATCCTTCCTTCTTCTTTGCAGAGAAGCGTGATTACCTGGGGAAATTGCCTGGAACATCTTTAATAAAGTGACATCTTCATGTCCTTTTTCTCACAGTAGCCACAATTTTTCCCCTCTATATTTAACACCCCTCCTCGTTTCTGAAGCAGAGCTGTTTTCCTCCACTGCCATATCCCTTGTAGATAATGGAGCAGTCAAGAAAGCCCTAAAATTACAGGTCTTGCTGCCTGTGATGGATGGTTTTTCCTGGTTAGCAGCTGGAGATCGGATAAGAGGTGCTTAGGGCTGGTTGTATGGCCATTCTTAGGTAAAACACAGGACTGTAGAGGGTTATGATGGTTCCATTTTCTAAGGCAGACCAAATACCTCCTTTGCTGAACTCTCTGTAAAGAGACCTCTGTAAAGGGTCGTGCCCACCCTCTTCAGGTGTCATCAGCAGGATGAGATATGGTGTAAGGAAACCCCTCTGCCTCCTTTTAGGTCTTCCAGTGGCCTGGGGCTAGCTTGCCAGACTGTCTCCAGCCCTGGTGTTGGGGCTCATGCCTGGCCCATCTGGCCCACCCCAAGTGAGGTGAGACAGCCGTCGCCTCCCCTTGTTCTGCCAACACTTTCCCCCTTCACCCAGCTGCTAATTGCAGTTCACAAGGACATGCTTGCTAACACCTTTCACCACCTTTACCTTCTTGCTGGGAAACTGGAGGATTTTATTGGCCCGGGAACAGACATTCACACTTCAAAAGAAATCCTGTTTGTCTTTGGAGGAGGGGGACCCTGTTTGGGGTTGGAAAGTGCATGCAGCATGTTGCTTGCAGATCCTGTACAGGTCCACCAGGCCAGGAGGGACTTACATCAATAGGACACTTGGTGGATTTGGCTGAAAGAAGTGAAGGGGGGGAGGGAAAGGGGTGACTTACGTGGTTTAAAATCACCGACAGTGGCCATCCAACATGTTTGGGTACATCCATCCAGGGAGATGGAGCCAGAGGTGCAGAATGAGTTTACTCCAAGGTCAGGTTTCTCAGCTATTGGTGTTTGTGTGGGGCAGGTGGAGGGTGGTGCACACAACTGCTGGTTTTGCTTCACTGGCTCCCAAATCGTTCAGAGAACCAAAAAAACGTCAAAACCGTTTTGCTTTGAGATGAGTGGAATGCTGCGTTTGACTCCAAAATGATCCATTTTGTGTTGTTTTTAAGCTCTCCCTAGGTTATTTTAATTGCTTGATACTAATGTGGGCTTTTTTTAAAGGCAAGAAACACCAAGTGAAAAAGAAATCAAGGCTTGAATTTTTGAAATGTTCCCCCCATTTTCCCCAAAGTCTTTTGTTTAAATCAGCATAAATTCCCTTACAAAACCATCTTGGATGAATCAAAACCGTGTTGCCTCCCTGATCAATTCTACCCCTTCACAGATGGTGGAGCAGACCCACCAAAAGATCAGAGCCTTGGTTGCCCACCATATCAAAGTACTGACCCACCCCTCACCACACCAGCACCTGCATTCGTTCAAGGATGGATGATCTCCACTGCTTAAAGGGGAGGATGGAGAACACGTGGGATTCACACAGGTTACCTCTTCTTCAGTTGGGTGCTGAGACCCCCTGTGTGGTCCAAGCTGGGTGGCAAGGCTCTTGGATCAGCTTTGCCTGTCCCTCTCGGCCAGTGTAACTTTGGCCTGGGATTTGTTTCACTGAAATAGGTGTTTCCTCCCCAATACCCTGGATGTCGTTGATAACGGGGAGGAATTTTCTTGGGATGTGAAATGGCTGGTGGGAATGAGGATTAAGCTGGGATGAGCTCTGCAGAGCCTCACTGGAATGAAGGTTGCACTCACAGCTGGGAGGTGGTGAGTAGAGATGGACCCTGGTGAATGTGAGGTGTCTCTGAGGGTGCGTGTTGGGGTGTGCTGAGTTGTGGGTGCAGACCTGGAGCGTTTGGGCACCTGAAACTCAGGCAGATAAAAAAAAAAACAAACCTAATTTTGGCTTTGTCTGAGCAGCACCTCATGGTGAAGGAACTATGAAATAGTAATATTTAGCTGTTCTCTGGCATGACCCAAATGATGTCCAGGGCCTGGACGCAGATGGGGTGGTTTCAGCCCATCTGCTACTCACCATAGAGGAGCAGGTCACTGAGGGAAGCATGGTTCGTGCCTTGACATCAACCTGGGAACCACCTTGTCAGGTCCAGAGAGTCCCACCACTGGCAGCTCTCCTGTCTCACTCTTTCCACCCTGTAGACCTTCAAAAAGAGCTCGTAGAGTGATCTGCAGTAAATAACCCTCATGCAAACAGGAAAAAGGGGCACAGAGTGGTGACATGTTCTTGTTTTCACCTCTATGACCAGCCAGCACAGATCCTATTTGGGGTCCAACTGCCAGCCCATGTCCTGGGATGTCCACAGCATCTGTTTGACTCTGCCCTCAGAGACACCACTGGATAGGAAATGGATAACTTCTGTACTCAAAATATGATTAATGCAGCTGGTTGACCGAAGCACCAAACCCCTTCTGAATTGTCAATCACAGCTTTTCACCCTTGTTGAAGAGTTAATGGTTGGTCAAATGCATAAACTGCATGAAATGCATGGCTGGGCTGAGCCAGGGGCTGCCAGCTTCAGATACAGCTTTCTTCCCCACTTGACAGGCACAACTTCTGCAGTTCACGGTCCAGCCCTAGCTGAAACCACAACCTTTATTTTCTATTCCTTCGCAAGGTAAAAGTGCCCATCTAGAATTTCCATTTCAATCTAATCAGCTGCTACACGGGCCCATCATTTCTGCTTGGAAATGCTCAGGACGTGTCCATACAGCTCTACAGCACTATACTCCTCCCTACACCCTCTCCACCCCCGCTTCCCACCTCCCCCCTTCTCTCCCCAAACTATGACTCATCTTAAGGCAGAAGGTTAATTTAGGTTAATTATCTTCCTGGTTAGCAGTGCATACATGTCCTGAGCAGCAATAAAGGTTTGACACCCCTCCTGCTGCTGCAAATCAATTTTCTTCCTCATTTACTGTAAATGGAAATGAGCCAGGTTCTCTGGCATCAAAGTAAACATTTCTCTGCATGAAACTCAACTTGTGAACCTGGTAATTTCAGATTTGCTTATAACACGCGCGTTTGCCAAGGAAAAAAAAAAAAAAAAAAAAAAAAAAAAAAGCAGGGAAGAGAATGCTTGATTTCCCCAAAAGGTTTTATGCTCTACNGAAGAAAAGCAGCTGTTTGATGTCTCCAAAAACTAGAATTAGCCCTGTAGATCAAACATCGGTTCGCCTGCTGCTTTAATAATGGAAGGATCCAGTTGCATTAAGCACGAGGATATCATTACACTGTGTACGGTGCTTACACATGAGCTAACCCCTAATTCCCCTATTTAACAGCTAATGCATATTATTATTGTTATTTACTCTTTGAGTTAGAGGCTCAACCCTGATCGGAGTCTTGCGGCGTTAAGGGCTCTCCAGACATGCACAAAAGGAGAGTCCCTGCCCCAAAGAGCTCACAGCCTAAATAGACACAGAAGACAACAAAGAAAGTGTTATTGCCCCCAGGGAAGAGGAGCGTGAGGAGGCACGCAAATACCCCAGAGCAAGTTTACAGCAGAAGCAAGAGTGAGACGCTTGTGGTTGGAGTCCTAATCTAGTCAGCTGCCACTCCTGAAGGTGGGTATCTTTAAAAGGTGGAAGTGAGTTCTCCTAACTTCAGCCGCTGCAAAACTAGGGTTTTCTTCTAAGCTGATCGTTCGGGATGTCTCCATAATCAACGGAGAGAGGTCAGCACCTTTGGAGGATGACTGCTTTCTCTGCCCTTTCCCACTGACCAGTCTGAGGCCAGATTAATTTGTCTGAAAGGGGACTTTAGAGCCCTTTGAGATGCCTTGAAGTATCTACAATAGCCAAGCACGTTGGCAGCCATGGCACACCTATCAGAGAGCCCACACTGGTGAACCTGGTGGAAGTCAGAAGGGATCCAAAAGCACCTCAAGCGAGCTGAGCCCCGGATGACCAGATATGACTCAATTATTTTCAGTAGAGGAGGTGAACCCCAAACCCAGCTCCCATTCGTAAGAGCAGAACTGTAGGATACAGGATATTTTTCCCTCAGGGAAAAATACTTTTTCATGAGGTGTAGGTAGAAGGTGGTATGAAAAGGTGTGAGAAGACTGGTGGTCTTGCTAATCAAGGTCATAATTGCTCACTGGAGGTATGACTTCTGTTCAAAGACATCTTGTGCCACCTTGGCATTGTCTTTTTTTCTGTATAGTGGGATCAATGATCCCTGCTTTCACCCCAGATGCTGATGAAAACCTCTGCTCAGGGTTAGCATGGTGCCCTGAGTACCCTGATGGAAAGAGGCTATAGAAATGTAAATTCTCCTGCAAAGTATAGCACCAGCTAAATATCGCTGCTGTGTGATCATAGACTTGAGATACTGATTACTTCAGCCTTAGTCTGAGGGGACAAATCTCTTTCTCCTGATCTTCTCTCCCATCCATGCTAGTGCCAAAGTAAGACTTCAAACGTGCTTCTCATCTGAGCGAATGTCTCCATCTCTAAGATTAGCAGGATATGTCAAATGGCCAACTCTGTCTCTTCCAACCTCAGTTTTCCTTAGGCTGTGGCTGAAGATAGGAACTTTTAGGAGATGACCTGATCAAAACTGATCTTGGCATCACAGGACCAGTAGTTAAATTTCACAGTAAACAGGGAAAATTATTTAATGTGATGCATGTTCATACTTAGGAAGGAGGGACTGAAGCAATGAAAAGGAAAATCTGCTTGAAAAGCTTCCAGATGGTTGGGTTTGTTTGTAAGCATTAAATGGTAACTAGTAAATAACACGAAGAAGGGCCACTGAAAATCCAGTGGAGACAAACCCTGGATGCTCTCAGATACTCAACGTGGAGTTTTCTCTGTTTTGAACAATCTGTAAGCCAAGGGTGATTTTTTTCTTTGACTTGCTAATATCTCAAACCTGCCCTTATTGAATATTCTTGTGTTCCTCCAAGCAGGCCCATCTTTGATATCTCCGGAGCAGTAAGCTTCTCCCCTGGACCTTACATTGTGTCAGTTTGGTCTGAGTGGGTTTGGCAGCTTTCTGCAGGAATTGATGCTCCTCCCACCTCGTGCCCCACCGAGGATGAGATCTTTTTCTCCCACACCTCGAGAGTTGTACAAGAAATAAATACATTCAATTTGGCTGAGCAGTGCCCCGTGCAAATCATGCCTCCAAGTAGGTTTCTTTCTTTCTTCTTTCTCTGTTCTGTGAGCAGAGAAAGGGGCAATTAAACTTAAAATTAACTTTATCTCAAAACATCAAAACTGAATACGAGATTTACTAGCATTTATATAGGACTGGTTTTATGGGTTGTGGACTGTCAGACTTTAAAACTTGAACTGCTCCAGGAAAGCTGAACAGCTATTCATGGAATCCTCATTTCATCCCGTTTGGAAAGAAAAAGCTCATCCTTCGTTTTCTGTCCTATAGAAGGATAGAAAAGAGCCTTCTGTGTTTTCCTTCATCCCATTTATGAGGTTAGTTGGAGGTTCTTAGAGACTGGGACTGCAGCATTACCTACGCCAAGGAAGGATATGATTAGTAGACAAAGTGAGGTCATGGACATTAGAAGTTTGTGAGAAGGGCCATTAATTACACAAACCCATAATTTATGACAATGAATCATATTTCCTCTCTGACATCAAGAAGCTTGAACCCCCCTTTTCATACTGTATTGCAGCAGCTCAACGACTGCAAAAAGAACAAGGAGTCTCGTTGGAGGGATGTTAGATTTAAGGTAGAGTTAATTTTGCTTAGGGAAGAGAGAAAGAGTAGATTTCTCAACGTCCCTTCAAACAGGATTATCTCTGCCTCTGTAGATGTTTAGAGCTCCAAGAAGAACACAAAAACACATTCTCCCTCTGGATTACTTAGGTCAGGGATTAAAATATATTTGGTGGGTTTTCATGATTTTATATGTAACTGGTTTTTCTTGCTGAGGATGGAGCTGCCCATGCTGCAGCCCCTTCTGCTAGCTGTCCTGGTGGGATTGCAAAGAAAAGACGCAAAGGTGTTCAATTGAGTTGTCATCTTAACGAAACAGCGATCAGTGCAGTAAAAGCCAAAAGAAGGTCAAAACTGTAATTGGAAAGGAGCAGCATTTCTGCCTTGTCCTAAGTCACACGCAGACTCACGCACGCTCTTATAGAGTAGAATCTCATTTCATTGCCTTCCTGAGCTTTCCCTTAACTTTCCTATAGAATAAGAATAAATAAACACACAGGTTGTCGTGTTGAGGCACCTCCTCATCTTGACTGCTTTTTACAAGTGAACTTTCCCTCTCTTTGCCATAGTTTCTCCTGCTGGTAGTGAATCCCAACCTTTTATACGGGTGGGCCTGAATCTTCTGCCTCCTACCTGTACTCTCTTGTAAGATGCACCAGTGGAGTGGTTTTTCTCTGCCACCGTGATAACCCTGCCTCAAAAGAACAGAAGCCACAGGAGACCACCATGCCGAGGTCTCCATATTCAAGGGACACCATTGGAGTTGAACAAGCAGCTCTCTCATTGAAGGTAGCAGTAGGGTTTTTTCCTCACGGTAGGATACTTACTTCCAGCCTGTTCAACTTAATCCTAGAACTTAATTTGTTAATTTGCTTCCGACCAAAGCTTGTATTTCACTGGGTTTCACTAAGTCATTTCACTGGAAGAGCTATATGGGATACAGAGGTGAGATTTTCTTTTTTTCCAGTTCAGTGCTTGGTTTCCCCATCTGGTGCTCACGTCTGAACTTTCAGAAACCCCTGAATAAGAAATATTGCTGAGAAATATTGTGTTAATATTGGAACACAACCAAACACGCAGATGATGAACAAAGATACCATACTAAAAACTTCAGCTGATCGTGCATTATCCTCAAATCCATGCCTTTTTTGGCTTGCTAGTTTGCTGGCTGAAGAAGGGCAGGTCCTACCTTTGTGATGAAGATGATGGAGAGTGGGAAGAAGGAAACTGCATTACCCTGGAGCTGGGCCTGGGACATGTAGATGTCCCATGAGTTATCAGGGAATTGTTTTCAGGCTCACAAATGGCAGCATTGTCCACTCCAAGCAAGTGAAAATAATGAACATTAGAAAAGAACTGCATATTTTGAGCAAATTGTACTTCCCTTGGGGTCTCAGAACTTCCAGCAGGAGACTTCAGCCAACTTCTTTTCATCCACAAAAGGCAGCAGCTTGCCTATTTTTAATAAAGCTGTTGTAATCACAGGACTTGGGGAGCTGAGACCTTCTCAAAGAAAACACAAGAAGTGATAGGCTCTAAATTTATCTCCTGCTTGAACAACCCTCCTAGAGTACAACAGATCCCAAACTTTCTTACCCTGTCCCCAATCTCTGCTTCCACTTTCCTGGATTTCTAGTCCTCTTTCTGCAGTGCCTTGGTTAGGATGTATCTGCCCAGGCACAACCATCTAAAGTAAATCAGATAAACTGCTTTTTAATGGTGCTTATTTCTCGCTGTTGACCCCGGGAGGATTTTCCTGTGAACAACTCAAATGTGAAGTGAGCCGAGATGAACCCCGTCCCTGATGCCTGAGCTCTGCTGGCTTGTGCTGGCTTGAACACCAGACTTGTTCAGCTCTGTATGATCACATTATTCCCAGGCACCTGGAATCCACAGATCATCCTAGTCCTAGAAAATGAAATATACCCCCTTAACTCAAGAAATCGGGGTCTAGGTGGCAGGAAGAAAGTCTTCTCCCTAGGGTTATCGCCATGTGAGTTCTGGTGGCATCGATGTGCCATCCCTTGTGCACGTGCAGCAAATCTGCAGATGCAGCCAAAGAATTGTCTTTGGGGTTTTTTTTTGTTGTTGTTGTTGTTGTTTTGTTTGGGTTTTTTCCTAAGAAGGCAAGTTTTGCTTCAGGATCACTTCTGCAAACAGCTTGCTCTCTTGCAAGGCTATAAACACTAATTTGGAGACCCACACCAAGCCAAACAGTTGTTTGTGAGATGTTTATGAGGCGGAGGCCAACTAGGTGTTTATGAGGCAGTGGTAGTGCCAAAGTCAAAATAGCACCTCTAAGTGATGACTGGCACAGCACCATCTCTTCAGGCTGAGCTAGAGGAGAGCTTATTGAATTCGCTGGTGCTTCTGATGAAGCACTCCTTGCAATTAACCCAGCGGTGGGCTGGACGGGCAAGAAACGAGCCTTCCCCAGGTTCTGGCAGACGGGAGCAACAGCCTCTTTTCAAAGAAGACAGGAAAATTGGTAGGAGAAGAAGAAGTTGGGACTGAAGCCCAGAGAGGCTCAATATCCCTGGTGTCCCTTCCCCATTACTCTGCACGGCCTGATGGCACAGCTTCTTAATTGTCCTCCTAGTTTGGACTCACAGAGGAACTACAGTGTCCTAGAACTTCCACCTGCTGAAGAAAGGTCTTCTTCTTAGGTCTTCTCCTTTTGTAATTTGCAGCCTCTTATGCTCCCAACGTTTATTTTTAAGTATGACATGATTTGGGGCTGTTTACCTGCACAAGCATCCTATCCTTCATTGCCCTGTGGAGATTCTACACAGCTCCTGGACACAGAAGTGGCGTGACTGAGATGCATCAGAGGTTTTGCTGCCTTTCATCAGAAGTCTAGATATTCTGGGAAGATAACTTGTGTAACTTTTGTTCCTAAATTCCCTACTGAATTATCTTCTCTGCTGGTAGTTTTCTCTTTCCCAGGCTAGAAAATTTGTTTCTTCTGAGCTTCTTTATAGCTTTCTTTTCTTTTTTCTTATTTTTTTCTTTCTCTTGAGTACCTTGGCATATTGTACTCTCTACTCTGAATCTTCTCCAGCTTTTCTACATCAGTTTTAAAACTGGGTGTCCAAAATTAGACCATTAATTCTGTCTCCTTATTCGTGTGCTTTCTCAGGAAGTAATTTCTATGTAAGGAACTCCTCTCTCTTCTAATCACCTCCAACCTTTGTCACTCCCCATGGTCTTTGAATTCCAATGAGTATCTCACAGTGTCTCACCAATTGCATTACAGGAGAATCACTTTAAGAAGAGTCTCAGGGGACAGAGTCTCCACCCCTTTTGTTACAAATCCAGCCACCTGACTTGCTTGGGTTTGTGGATTGGAGGTCTGGGGTCTACACTGTGGTCTTTGGGGCAGGTGGGATGCAGCCTGGAAGGTCTCTGGGTGTACAAACTGCTACAAACTGCTCTAGCTGGGATAGAAGTGGAGAATTCAGTGGCTAAAGGGTATTTAAGAGTTCTGTTTAAGTTTTTTTTTACCAGTGTTGAAGTCCTAGCTGGAGCAGAGAGCTTCTCAGAAGGGTCTGATATGGGAGTGACTGTGTCCAAACTTCTCCAAATCAGGAATGGTAGATCCTGGCACAGGAGCTGGAGGTGGTGGGTGGAAGGGGGTTGATGGGGAGGGTGAAGAAATGTCATTTCACAGCCCAAGGGGATGCTTTGTCATCAAGAGAAGGCTGGAGGAGGCAGGAGCCTGCTTGAGTCACCTGCAGAGATCCTGCTCCAAAGAGGATTGTGACCTGCTCCAGAGGCAAAGCCCACTTATTCCCTGCTCCACCCTTATTAGCACCGACCTCCTGAAGCACGCTCACTAAAAGCCAACAGGGTCACAACCCTAAGGAAACAAATTCCCCCCCACTAAGCACACGCCTGTGGAGCAAAGCACAAATCCTAGGTAAGCCGTGTTGTTTAATTCCGGATGGGGGTCAGACACTACGATAAGCAAATATGGCGAAAGTAAGAGTTTTTATAAAAATCATCAATTTAAAAACAGGCATAGGAAAGCAGAGATGCCAGCTACTGCCCTGTCATAATGCTGCAGCTCACACAATTGCAATAAGAACCTCCCTTTATGTTCACGGAACACACAGACCTCAGCAACATCACATCACCTCTAGCTGTTTAGATGCTGGATGTTTATTTACACAGCGAAAAGCCACGTGGGAAGGCGTTTCCTCTGTAGTTAGTGAAACCGTGTGGCCTGATTTAGAAGAAAGACGTTACCAAGAAAAAACACAGCTGGGGTGGCGGCACAAGATCACGGGACTGAGGGGAAAAAAAAAAAACACCAAAAAGGCAAAGATGGCAAGCCAGCATCTCCTCAACCCTTGGTTGAGAAGCCCTTGGGAGTCAAAATTCACCTCAAAGACGCAAGAAAAAAACCCTAATCATTCCCTCCCACCATGCTAAGATCTGAAAGCCTAGATATCGTGGTGGATACGGCAGGAAATCCTCCGTCAGGCGGTGAGATGGAGCTTTTGTTGGGCTGTAGGTACCTGGAAGGGTGTAGAGGGCCTTGGCGTGGTGCAGCGCCTCCATCACTGCCCTCCGAGCTGCAGCTCGTCTGCAATTACAGACCCGCCGTGCCCTTAATAAAACAGAGGTTGGCTCATGATTCACATAATCACCTGGAAAATGTATTTCTCAGGCTTGTTCTTTGCTGTATCAAAGCCTTGTTTCGGTATCTCTCCCCTTTTGTCCTTCCCCTCCCCTTTTTGCCCCTGTGAAGAGACCAGGGATGGCTTGCAGGGTAGCCCTCGCCTGTGATTAACGTGCTGACCTGGCAATTATTCACATCTGGATGGGTCTTTGTTCTACTTTGAAGTCTCTGAATGACTTGTCTTCCCCCCCACCTGTCTTCATTTTCCCCTCTGCGCCCCCCATCCCACCTCCTCCCTTTCCACCCTGTCTATTACTCCTCAGAAGTGCCAGTAGGCCCAAAATGAAATACAGGAGGGACCAGAAATTCCTCCTTAATGGGCCCAGGTGAGCTTGGAGTGGCAAAGGGAAGGCCCAGACCTTGAAGATGACCTTTCCAAAGTGCTTAAGTCAATAACAGTGTGCAACCCTCCCTAGCCCCTTGTTTATAATTGACAAGGTGGAGATGGACTGGAGGCTCTTTCTTCTCTCCAAGCCTGTGAGATCTTTTAATCTTAACCAAAAGAGGAAAAAAAAAAAGGGAAAAAAAAAAAAAAAANGGGGAAAGAGTGAAGTGCTGGGTGATGGAAGAGATAGGGAAATAGGTTCACCGCAGAGTGAGACTGGGGAGCTGTGACTCCTTCTGAGGCTCTTCTGCAGTGGGAAAAGCACCGGTTGAGCTGCATCTCCTCTCACAAGTCTTTTTTTTTTTTT
>VZRU01012351.1:72722-84412 GCA_013398155.1 Pedionomus torquatus
AAAAAACATTGTTGAAAAAGTCCCCTACTCAGCCTGGGAGGGAAAGTTTGTGTATCAATCTAGTTTTATAATAGTGTAATTTAGTGTCTAGGCCCGGGCTCTGGTGGTGATATTGTACTGGAATGAATGAAACAGAGGACTCCAGGCTGAGCAAGAGCTCGAGGACCCGGCTGGCTCTATTCAGGCCAAACTAATCGGCTTCAGCTCAGCTCTCCGCCAAAGCTCCCCTCTCAGTAGTGGGTTTTTCTCTGGGTTTTTGTTACTGTTTCTTAAAGAGCTCAGCTGGCTGCTGAGGCTGAAAAGAATCAAATTATTAAAGATTTTGTGGAAAATCCAGTGAGAATGGGCCCATGCAAGAATAATAGCATTGTGCCACCGTGGGCCATTCCCAGCTTCCAGTCGGGAGAAATTGTCAACTCTGTCTTTGTTTTCTTAACCCTTTCAATGGAAACAAAATAATATTTAGCTCAGCACAAAATACCTTCTTTTTCATTTCTAATCCTTTCAGGTTTTTTCTTTTTCTTTTTTTTTTCTTTTTTTTTTTTTTCCTTTCCCATTTCTCCTCCTCCTCCTCTTCCTCCCTCCCGCTCTCTTTCTCTCTCCCCCTCTCCTTCTTTTTGTTGGCTGTCCTCTGAAATACATTTATATACCTCATACATTCCCCTTTTCCTTGCCAGTTGGCCAGAGGGGCATCTGTTATCAGGGAAGGCCCTTCTTTTTTAAACAGGATGTAAAATGGGTGATTAAATCCTTTATTAACAGTCACCACCAGAAAAGCGAAGAGGAAAGGGAAATGTTTTCTTTCAAGCTTCTATTTTTCACATTTATTAGCGGTTAATAAATCATCAGTAAGTTGTTCAAGGGGCTGGCTATAGAACGTGCCATGCTTTTAAATGTCTATATATTTGAAATTGAAAAAAAGTATTTAATCGGGGCATTATGATGTCACTTAATGAGCACAAAAAGAAAATGTCTGCCTGTCTGTCTGTCTGTCCATCCTCAATCCATCAGAGTAGATGCAGCCAAGCAATTTAATCATTCTCCTCCTCCTTGATTTAAGAACTAAGTAGCTTGCCATTTGTAAGCTGCATCTTTACCCAGCTCTTTCTCTGCTGCGTGTGCCGGTCCTAAATGAGTTGAGGAGCAGCTTGTCTTGGTGATGGGAAGAAAAGCCCCCCCCAGGCCACAGCATGGCCGTTGAACCCCGTTGGGCTGCAGGGCTCTCCAGGTTGTAGAGCGGTTGGGAGCTTGGCTGCACCCCGTCTTTTCAAGGGAGGATGGAAGCCCACGGCCGCGGCTCCTTTGTGCAGGGAAGGCAAAAGCAACTGCCACCTTTCCAAGGCTTCCTCGGGAAGGGAGGAAAAGAAGGAGAGGGGATAAAAAAACGAAACACAAATTGTTGAAACACCCCTCCCCTTCTCTACCAACCGGCTGGCACCAGGGGTTGACAAAGCACGATGCTGGATCTCCTCCTGGTGTAACCTCCATGCCAGCAGATTTAGGCGGAGGTAAACCGGATGAGTCCGTAACCCGCCGAGTTCTGTGTTGATAACAAGCCTGGTATTAGGGTACGGGGGTGAAAATGAAGGGACAAAAGGGTACTCCCTGTCCCATTGTGGGTGATCCCTCTAATCAGGATATTCTCCCTCAACTTTGCTCCGCTCTAACCTATTGACAACAGAACTAGGTCATCTTGGTGAATAGGGTAGATTTTCTGCCCGTCTCAGTGTCTTTGAGGCTGGAAGGGATTGTGTGTTCAGTGTTACAAACAGACCTTCTGTCTTTATTTCCCGACCAGCAGTGCGCCACTTAACAAGGAGAACTGGACCAGCCATTTTTCCCGTAACAAATGGAGGGTCCCATCCAAGCCGTCCTTGCCAATTGGCTTTCAGACAGGGGAAGCTTATTCATGTTTTTAGACCTCAGCCAAGTTCAGTCAGGAAGCCTGAGATGTTTTAAACTGGGGGAAAGGCAGGGGTATCCAGAGCTCCCTTGCCAGATAGGAGGAGGGAAACATTGCACTATTTCAGTATTTTCTTGTGTTGGGTCTTTTTTTTTTTTTTTTTGGTGCTCTCCCAGGGATAGAGTTGTCTCTCTCTATCCCTGGCATAACACTGGCTTAGGAGGGAGGTGCACAAGGACTTTGTTTTGTTCTCCTGGCACTCCTCAAGAGCACAAGTCCACCCCTGCTTGCTTGCATCACCTACAACAGTGGGAGAAAAACGGAGGATGTGCGTTGAGGTTGCTAGTGGTGAGGATCTCACAGGTGAGTCACCACCAGTGTAGGTGGATATTACACTACAGCCCAAGACATTAAAATGTCTTGAGATGAGCCAGGCTCTGAGAAACTGTTGATTACCTTCCTTTGGAGAAGATGTTTATTCCCCATCCCACCCTAGGATGTTTCCTCTTCAGCTGTCTGCTTCGGGGAAGGTCAAAGCATCATCATGCTTTCCATCTGAGATCACGGTGCAGTGTCCCAGAAAAAACACTTGAACCACCTTTGTGCAATGTTGCTTCTGGCCCTTTTCAAGTGTAAAATCATCCTCGGATCTTTCAGAGTAGATGATAAGAATATTGCCTTCTAAGGAATGTTATCATCCTTCCCTAGAGAACCTAGACATTAGCTCATGGCCTTACACCCATTTTTTTGGTTAGTCAAACTTCCTCCCCATTACTCTGAATGAACGGCTGGTGTCCTGGATGCTTCTCTACCCATTTTCAGGCATGATATAGAAATGTCACCTATCCCTAGCTGAGCAGCCACCTCCTGTGGGTACACAGGAGACAGCACCCTGCACTGTCCATCAGGTGCACCATGACTTTCCCCACTGTGACCCCCACTCCTGACCCCACAGCCACTCCTCAGCACCCTTTTTTGAGGTATCCAAGGTCAGGATGGAGGGGGAATCCCTGGATGGGGCTAAGCAGGGATGGTTGACACAACGGTGTTTGGTGGAGCAAAACCTTCTCAAGCCTTCCTCTTCTCAAGTTTGGGAATGTGACAGAGGGTCAGCAGGAGAAAGGATCCTTCTCAAAGCATCCCGTTTCTTGTGGTCATTTCTAACTGTCTCCTTTTGTCTGCTCTTGGGGACAAGTTTTGTGGCTCAGGGCACTTTTGACCTGATCCATTAGAGCTGTTCCCAAGCTGTAGGATGCTCATATAACTGCTACAGTCAGTGCTGAAGATATTGTAATACAGGAGACAATGTGTCCTAAACTTGGCTATATGCCTGGATTAGAAATTAAAGGCAAATAAGGCAACCTAAGCTCTGGAACTACATCAAAGGCAAATCCAGGCTAAATGGGAAGGATCCAATTTCACAGTTAAGTTTGTTAAATAGGTGGGTGGTGGTTGCCGGTGGTGCGTACGTCCCTTTATTAACAATTTAAAAATGAAAGGTCCCTGACTGGAGATAACTGGAGGATCAGACCTTTTTCTGGCTGCCTTGCTGCAAGTAATCCTTACTCATGAAAGGTTCCTACTAAAATCAACAGAGCTACTCGCGTGCATGAGGACCGTCCTGGATAAATGGAAGGTAATGTCAAAGATGATGGGAGAGTTGCAAGGACACTAAGACATCCTTGGAGGATCCAGCAGAGCAGAAAATAACCTAGCTCACTCATTTTCAGTTTTGAGTAGTCTGCAAGCAAATATTTCCCAGCCAGAATTTATTCAGCCATTTCTTCATGCAAACGTGTTTTTCATTTTGGGTGGCCTCCGAATTTTGCTGGAATAAATTGTACTTCAGCGTGTGCCCCTTTGCACAACGCCTCTGACTGCTTTCCCTGAAGCACACACTGGTTAAGGACGACGATTTGCAGGAGAGAATTTGTTTTGGGGGTGGAAATCATAATGTCATTACTAGTGGATGATCATTAAAGCGAGAGTGTGGAGAGTTTCAGTG
The DNA here is from genome assembly GCA_013398155.1 of Pedionomus torquatus. Classification (NCBI taxonomy): domain Eukaryota; kingdom Metazoa; phylum Chordata; class Aves; order Charadriiformes; family Pedionomidae; genus Pedionomus; species Pedionomus torquatus. The sequence continues at coordinate 76,631 of VZRU01012351.1, forward strand.
GACACATCACATGGTGATGCATGTTTTGCCGACAGATCGTGTTTTACTACCTAAAACAAAGCTCCACATACCTTTAGAAAAGGTTTGATGGTTTCATTCACAGACTGTGGCGTATCTTTGTTTGCCGTGTTCACTGGACAGGAACTCTAAAAGGTGCCTCCTCTACCTACATCAACACCAGGGTGAACAAACCCGACGATGAATAAATCTCTCGTGCCACCTCTTGCACATCACTCTGTGTGTAATGTTGTATTATTGCTACCTTTTGGTTGATTTTTGTTTCTGACAACCTGCCATTAAACCACAGACCTGGACTTTTCCTAGTGTTCCCATTCTTGTTCCCATGATAAATCAGTTGAAAAGAAGCAAAACCTCTCCCCTGTTTTGTTTTTTTTTTTTTAGTACCCAGAACCAGGTTTGAGAAAAAAATCCCCACAAGGACTCAGAAACCAGAAAATAAATTTCACGGATCTGGCAGGAACTATTTCTACCATGTCATGATTTTTTAAACAGATTTCATCATTTTCATCATTTCATCATTTTAGCGGGGAAATGACTGGAGAGGTTGGGCTGCTTGGCAAGGGCAGTGCTGTGGTGTATCACACGAAATGGTCCTGTAAAGAAAAAGAGGTAATTAAAATACGTTTGCCAGAAAAAAAGAGGCCAGATTTCCCATGCAATGTGCAATGCTCTCTACACAGCAGAGCTTTTCCTTTCTGTGCTCCCCTCAGCTCCTTGGTTTTATCATCTCGCAGTCAGAGGCGAGCAAGACAATAGACATTCTTTGAGAAATTCACTACAGGGGATACGAAGCTAAGATCTGTGGTGCCAGTTTTACATCTCCTTAGGACTTGTCTTCATGGCAAATGTGACCAGAATAGCTATTTTAGAATTAGCTTTCTGTAGCGTCACTATTCCAGAGGAAAGAGATTTTATTCCCGATGAATTACCCTGTTTAAGAAAGCACTTGCTATTTTGCAACTAAACCACGTATGTGTTGAACAGCACAGGGCAATGTGCAGAGATACGTGATATGAGGGGGTCAGAAGCAATACGGCCACATTAATGCTGTGCTCACATCATGATGCTATACCTGGATCCAGTAAAAATAGGCTATTCCTCATTAAAATGTTGCTGCCTAAAATACATTGCTCAGTCTGAGCTGCCCACCTTGTCCCTCTCTACAGTTAACGGGGTGAGAGGATCCTCCAGAAGGCTGGTGGTCTCAGCTGTCTTAGGTGTCTTGGGGTGGGCAAGCTGCTTTGTGTAAACATTTGCCTCTCTGCTGATTAGAAAGGAAGCCAAAATTCAGAGCTTAATCTCAATTTGCAAGAGAGGTGATGAAAGAAGTCCTTCTTCGGGTGACTTCTGTTCTCAGGCAGGGGGCGGGACTCACCCTACGAATTCAGAGCAGGGCACACATATTTCAGGGGTGAACACACCTAAGATAAAAGTTGCTGCAGTCTCTGTGATAAAGGTTTAAGATGTCAGTGGGTCACCTATAGACAAAAATCTCTGTACCTGAGTTTGGTTGTATATTTGGGGTTCTTAGAACCTCATGAATTTCCCTGTACCATCACCTCTGGCCAAGCAGGGTCTTTTGGGTGGCTCAGCTCCCAGTGCCTGCATATTCTATGCTGGATTTAATATGTGCTTAAGCAGATCGTTTGGCCCTTGGTTCCAGCTGGGAAACTCTCCTCTGCTGCTTGGTAATGACCTTCCTACAGAAGCACCCATCGGGGCCGTGGTGGAGGTGATGCTTCTGTGTTGTTACCCACATGTGACCCATGGGGAATGACAGAACACAATGACACACGTTTAGGCAGCATCAGAAAACATCTCTGAGCCACAGGGCCTCCACAACAGCTACGCCAGAGGAGAGATGCCTGCCTGGTTTCTACTACTTTGATGAAAAATGAGGAATCTTAGCAGCTTTTGGTGGGGAGAGGAGAGCGAGGATGTTCACCTCCAGTCAAGTATTGTTGGGGAAATTTTCAGGTCCTTCCCCTTGCAGTGAAAGATGCTCTATAAATGCAGGGGAATATCAACGCTGCAATTGATACAGGTCACTCAGAGTTTGCAGGGAAGTGGAATATCTTTTATTAGGCCATCTGATACAACTGGAGCAGAGAGGTGTACTTCTGGGTGCACAAGATCTTCACTTCATCTAGATTAGTGAAAATTAGGAGAGATCAGACAAATGAAGTAGGTAGATTAGATTGTGCCCTGTGGTGGTAAATGGTTTTAAGCCTCCTAGCTGTGATGTAGGCTGAGCCTTATCTCACCAAGCTATGCTCAGAATGACCCTCGGGGGACTTTTCCAGCTACAATAGTATGTGCAGTTTGGTCATATATGAGAGACAGTTCTTAAGGACGTCAATGGGCAGCTCTGGAGAGCATGGGCTACAAGGTAAGTGTGTGTTGCAAGGTTGATTTCCTACTCAATAGATGGATTGAATGTTTTTCCTTGTTGCTGAAAGGCGTTAGGTTGAAAGGGTTAGGTTGAAAGACTGGCCTTTGGGATGAGGGGACTCAATGCCCGTGATGCAATTTCTTGTGCAACATTGGGGAAGTTATTTGATGTGGGATTCGTCTCACATTATCTATTAAAAATTAATGTCTAATCCAGGCTAGTCTTTCACCTTCTACAGTTGATTAGAGAGATCTGGCTGCTTAGAAAGTGATTTATCCCATCCATGTCAGGGGCAGAGCGAGACCGCAAGCTCAAGGTGTGGCAAATCAAAGTCTCATTTCTGCAGGCTTTGCAGAGTGAGACATGCCCATCTGTCTCTCCTGAGGGCAGCAAAAGACTTGATACCTAAATTTGAGAGGACCAAAGTCGGGTGAAGTGACTTGCTGTTTGCTTTCTTTGTGCCTCTGCTCCTCATTTGTAAAATAAATATATGTATATGGTCCCTTATAGAGAAGACGTGGACAGAAATATGTTTAAGATCATGAGCTGCTTGTATGCTGTAGTCACAAAGCTGGAAGGGCAGTGTAGGTTAATTTTCCTGATATCTGCTGTCTTCTGCTTTGGTGGACAGTGAGTGAAGACATGCAGCTCGGAGAAGGCAATCTGTGCAGTAAACCTCATCCTAGTCTTTGTGTTCTCAGTGATCAAAATCAAATCTCACCACTGGGAGGCATCACTGATAAGAAAGACTTTCCGTTGCACTCATGAGTTTGGTCTACAACTGATGAAGAAATCAACCTGGTTCTGGCACGAAGAAGTGCTCCAACCTGCCTGAAGCAAAATTGTCTCGGGGAATTTTTGGAGGTGTTGTTTCGGCATCAAAAGAAATAGTGGTGGAAAACCATGGAGAACTGTTGTCATGGTTTTACCATTGATGCCTGGTGTGACCTCGTGAGGAGATTGGCCCATCATTGTGCTGTCAATGATGAGCTACTGAACATGACTGAAAAGCTGATCTAAAACCCTTGTCCAACACAGATTAGCACGGTGTATGTCACTATGGGAAGACAGTGATGGATACTTTACAGCCTAAAGAACTATTACAAATCTGTGTATGTTGGTAGATCCCATAGCAAAACAGGGACACCAGTAGTCAGCTATCTCTGTGTTGCACTTTAGTTCTTGTGGTACCAAGAACCATAGCAAAACAATGTTATATAGGGAAATGGGGCAGAATGAAGGTAATTTTGGTAATTTTTTTTCTTGCCTTTTATTTCCTCCCATGAGTAGACAATCCCAGAACAAATTCCTACGCTGGTGATGCTTCAGGTTTAGAGTCTAGAAGGATTAACAACCAGTGAAGGTCCAGCAAAGCCTCAGGACTAACCTCTGAAGATCTTGAGAAGGTTTCATTAGTCGTGCAGTGGAGGATTAGGAGAAATTATTCATAGAATCATAGAATGGTTAGAGTTGGAAGGGACCTTAAAGATCATTGAGTTCCAACCCCCCTGCCCTGGGCAGGGACACCTCCCACCACACCAGGTTGCCCAAAGCCCCATCCAGCCTGGCCTTGAACCCCATCCAGCCTGGCCTATTGACAGTGCCTCTTTCAGATTACTTTCCAGCTGCAGGTTTGCAAGCTGTAGCTCTTCTCTTTAGTGAGCTTTCAGTTTGGAGGACTTCAGGTATTAACAAACCCTCTGCCTCTCTTTAACTTCTGCTACTAAGTGCAAAAGAAGAGCTTCTTATGAAGCCTGGTGGGAGAAAAAATTCTTTTTGACAATGTTCTGTTGAGAAAAAGAGAAATTAAGACCTGATTGATCACCACCCTTTGGATGTCCTCTGAGGTGAAATGGGAGAGGGCAGAGAGAGGGCTGGAATGAGAGATATGGGCTTGAAACCATGAGTGGAATTCATAAGATTTGGTTTCTGTTCCCTGTTTATCTGCAACACCCCTCTCAGATACTTTTATTCTTCTGTAAATTGGTTTCACATGATTGATCCTTCCTGTTTATTTTTAACATTTACAGACCCCTGAATACCTGTTGCTAAGTGCATGCATAGTGGCCAGCTCTTGGCTGTGTCAAAACAGAAACGAAAAGAATTTTCTTAAGACCTTTCCAGCTGAAGACTCCTTAGCACCAACCGCACTGAACACCTTTGCTGCCCTAAGGCTGTAGAACATACAACAGAGATTTGGGCCCTATTGCATTTATTTAGCCCCTAGCACAATGGAAACACCATAATTGTGGCATCCAGGCTCTGTTTGAACCCAGCAGCTGAAGGCTGTGGCTGTGGCATTGCAGGGCAAGGGACAATACGCACCTGCTGGCCATTGCCTTCTACCAGGGTAACGCTTACGCAACTGCTCTTGTGCGTTCCTTGGGGTAGCGACCGTTGAGCTCAAGTGGTAGGTAACAGAATTTTTAGAGCAACAGGAATTGTGTATGCTGGTTACAAGAGGCTTCTTGCACAAACATTGCAGACCTAGGTTTTCCCCTGTTCACATCTGCAGTCGTTTTGCCATTGTCTCGGTGGAATAAGAGGTGAGAACTATGCTATGTCCAGTTCATTTCAGTTATGTCAGCAACTTCCAGTGAAATCCGGTGTTTGAGGCACCAAGAGGAGTCCTTTTGTTTTGTCAGACACATTTTTGGCACCTTTTTTGCCCCAACGAACAGATGGCAGATTTGTTATTGAAGTGGGAGGTGTGACGGTGCGTGACAGTGCTTCCAGTCAACGGAACAGCATGGTGTCTCTGAAGATACACATTTTTCTTGAGAAGCCCACCTAGCAATGACATATCCCGAGATGTGTCTGCTTGCAGAAAATTATTCAGCCACCAGATGTCTCTCCATGCTCCCCTGGTGAACACGGAAGACAAAATTGGAACGCAAGTCACATGGAAAAATGCTCCTTTACAGTTTGTAACTCTTGTTTTTATTAAACATCTTCTGCCTGGAGTTGGCTTAACACCATCCCAAAAGATACCCTGTTTCAGGTGTGGATTTTGATCCATCTCCTTGGACTGAGAAGACTGGAATAAATATTCTCCGGAGATTCGTAAATCAAAGGTTTTGTCTGCCCATGGCTATACATGACGGTGTTGTTGAAAGATTAGTACTAAGAAGGTCACTTGAGAGGTCAGAGGAGCTTTATGGAAAAGATGGCCTCTAATGAAGGGGTTTCAAATTGAAGAGTGCCTGAGATAGAGTGGAGTAGTCAAAGAAGAACGTCCAACCATGAATTTAAAGCACGGAGACCAAGCCTATAGATGACTCATTTCCAATATGCATTGTTTCTCCAAACTCTTCATTCTCAAGCTTTTCATCCTTCAGATACTCCGTACTCAAACGAACTGGAGTCGGAAGCAACTTTTGCCCTTCTTTATTTTGAGAATTTTACAGTTAGAGACCATTGTGTCAGTCTGACATTTTGGGGTGTTCCAAACAAAAGGGGAAAATTGTACATTTGTGATACTAAGAGATCATGGACCTGGAATGATTAAGTGCGACTTCCCCTGATCTCACAAATCGTAACTGACTTTGGTTCCCAACGGGATAAATTATTTTATTCTGCTTAGGAGTGAGGCTACAGCAGGTTAGGAATGAAAAATCCCAAAGCATTTTCTCGATATTTCCACAGTGCATCCCCATTTGTCTTTAAAAACTGCCGTATCAGTTGGGTTTGTGGCACTTGCAGAGTTACAGCCCCTTAAATCTACTCTTCAAAGTCAAATACAGATTCAAAACTGAATCCGACAGGGAGCCCTTCACTTGTGGAAGTGAAAAGACAACAGCTCCTATGGCTTTGGATCTGGAAGAGGAATCCACTCACCACGGCTGGCACACTCTGAGAGACTCCTTGCTAAGGAAGGCTTAGCAAGATGAGTGCTGGGTTTGAACTACCTAGATTCCTTCCAGCCACAGAGTCAAAAATCCAGCTGACTCAACTCAACCCTTTTGTGCTTCTTCAGCAGCCAAGTAGAGTCTGTTCAGATTACTCCCATTAAGGATACATTGTTTTATGGTCTGGACAGACATTAAGGCCATTTTTCAGTCAGAAATTAAATTTGCTTCAGTGTTTTCAGCTGCAAGTTTCTCCCTGGTTAGAAGTGGCCTTCACTCTTCAGGTCCTGGGACTGTCAAGAGCTTTTGCTTCTTATGGAAAAAACTATAGACTTATAAAATTCTCAGGGAGAACTATTGTTGAAGAGCTAGAATGTAAACCTGAGGGGTTCACAGGAAATTTTGGTCCCAAAATTCAGTTAGCCCACACAAACCAAACTTGAAATATATGTATGTTTTCTTTACTGTCTAATGCCTTTTTTTTCTTTTTTTTGGTACTTTTTCTATGTTCTGCCTCACGGTGGAGATTCCTGCAAATTTGAGGCGAGGTTTGCAGTTTTGCGAGGGTTTCATCAGCCTTAATTCTTAATTTACAGCTGTAGAAGTTAGATGTCCAGGTCCAAGTTAGTCAGCCCAGGCTTCCTTGGTAGTCAAGGGAGAGGAGAGCCACCTGCAGAGGGAGATTAATCTCTTCAAACACCCATGGCTGGCCATGCAAATCACTTGCTGGACATGTCCTGTTCTCTCCCTTGGCTGTTAAGATTTGTCAGACTTCATCTTTTTAAAGTTAAGTGAAATGACCAGTCTTGAGGTGTTTTAGCCAGACTGAAAGAATAAAGCACCTTTTTTTTTTTCCTGAAAGTTGTTCCCCTAGGAAGTGTAGAAAGAATATTAGTCTCTCTCAAGTTTGTTTCGTGGACATTAACATCTCAATGAATATATGATCAGCTGTGCTGGATCAGGCAACAGGTTGTGTTGGCCCATCTCCTGTCGCTGACAGAGGGCGAAAGTAGGTACCTGGGGAAGACCAGAACAAACACAGGATGATACTCTGACTGGCCTATGCCCAACTCCCGTCAATCCCTGGCTGGGATTTCTGACTGAGGTGTTTTATCTTTGACTGTGAAATATCTCAATGAATTACTCTTCTGTGAATTTTGCCCTGCTCCTTTTCAAAGTCAGGTAAATTTCTATTTCCACACCTTCATGTGGTGGAGATTTCTACATCCCAGGAGAAGAAACACTCTTTTCTGTTGCTTTCCACCTGCTAATTGCAGTGGATGTCTCCTAGTTTTAGTATTATGAGAAACGATGGATATTTGTTCTACATTCACTTCTCAGACCTAGTGTCTCCCCAGGCCTGGATGCTCCGAGGATTTCTTCTGCAGATCATGCCAGCTTGCACCCTGTGGCCTCTGCTTACAGAGCGGTTCCCACCTTCTTTATGCCAGCAAGGTATAACCGCACCTTTGGTGAGCTAGCAGAACTGTAACTTTTTTTATTTTATTATTTTTTTTTTAT
>VZRU01012351.1:90268-112383 GCA_013398155.1 Pedionomus torquatus
TTTTTTAATTTTCATTATAAAGTTAACACATCTATCAAACTTAACTGGTAACAAAAAACAGTTACAAGACATCGCTAGTGTGCTGTCAGTAGAAAACAGGGTAAAAGCCAATGAGGTCACAAGCACAACAGCAGAGCAACAACACTGTCCCGATGAGTTATTTCTGCAAATATATACTCTTACTAATATATACATTTATTCATAAAATAAATAATCATAAAAAAAAAAATCATCGGACTTAACAAAATACTGAGGGGAAAAAAAAAAAAGGTGACAATCCTACTTTGTACAATAGCTTTGGAATTTCAGGTTGTATCATACATGCAATCTGTACAAAGGGGTGCTCAGGTGGGGTGAGGGCAGGGGCAGGCTGGGGAAGGGTTACAGACAGTGATGTAGCTTTGAAGAAGGCGATGTAATCAGGCAGACAGTCTGTGGGAAGGGAAAGCAATAGTGAAAAAACCCACCCACAAGAAGATACTTGTCCATGACTGCCGGACAAGCATGTTTTGTACCATGGGGGAATCCCCTGGGGTGCTACAGGTCTGTGTTTTATGTCTTCCACACTGCTGGTGGGCTTGTCAGAGAGTCCAAAGCTACGACAGGTCTTGTTTGGGCAGGTTTTGTCCTGGGAGTGACAGAAAGCGATGCCATAAGAGATAGATGGAGCGTTTCTCCACCGAGATTAAGAGGTGCAAGGCTGAGCTGCAGTTAGTCAGGGACAGGCTGGCAGTGGGGCAACTGGATCTGGAAGAACGCACACCAGTAGGAACCCAGGTTTCAGTGGGGAGGATTTCATCACACACAGGAGGTTTTTGGAGGTTTGGGGAGCCTGAAAAAGTCAGGCCTCTTGTTCTTTCCAAGTGGTAGCAGTGGGTGGCAAGTGCATGTCGGGAAGGAGCTCTGACAAGATGGTGCCTTCCCTCAAAAACATGGGTGACACTCCAATGCTTGCTAGCATATGTCTGAGAAGATGTACCTTTAGGATTTTTGATGGAGTGGAATGGATGGTGAGAGATACATAAATAATAATAAATAATAAGAAGAAACGTGGAAAAGAAAGGAAAATGAGGAAAGTTTCTCTTCACACCTTCCCCACTCTTCACTTCTACGCAGGGCAGTCCCTTTGTATAAGAAAAGCAAGGGCTACAGAGACAGAGGAGGAGACCAAGTCATGAGGAAAAGACCCTTGTGCTGTTCTTCGGGAGCTTTGTCTATCTGGATGGTATTCACATAACAGCAGGACTTTTCCTGTAGATGACTTGGTAGGGCTTGTCCATTCTCATTATGTGCTCACCAACAAGAAGAGTAGAGATGCTCCCTTGGGGTCAAACCCATTACATACCAGTCAGTAAAGTGGAATCAAATAATTACTGTGCTCCCTTCGATATGCTTGTAAGTCTAGTGCTATGGAATTGAGGACACATGAGGAATGTGTGTTCAAGAATTCAGACCTAAATGTTCTGTTTGGTCAAACGGAGCCCATCATTGGGCTTGTGTAGGAGTTTAAGGACCCAGCTCACATGAGCATACCTGCATTTAAGCATCTTACTTTGTGCTCTGAATCCCACCTCAGGTACCACTGTCTGGAAGTTAACTACTGGCCTCTTGTTTGTACTTCAGAAAACATCCTCCTGGAGATGGACCAAAAAGAATCCTTGGAAACTTCAGCAAAAGTGCCAGCAGATTGACTTGTCCATGTCTGCAAAGAGACTGGAAGTGTTGGGAATGAGGACTAAACACTCCTTTCTCAAAATGGAGGCCACAGGATCTTCCATTTCCCACCAAATGGAAATATCTGGACCCCACAGCAGTTAGCAGAGGCCTGAGGCAGGAGGGTCCTGTCCCCTTGCTGGGTCGTGATGAACTGCAGATCAGCAGCTTTATTGGAGCACACAGGAGAAGGCAGGAAACAGAAACATGGCAGGGAAGAAGCTGTGAAGAAAACAATTCAGCAAAAAGCAAGCCAGACCCCACCGCTGCTGCTGCCCAGTGAGAGAGGGGAAATCTAGAAAAGAGATTATCCCATACCAAGAAGTCCCTCCTAGAACAGCCACGGTTTTGCTTGGAGGGAGGTAGAAAATAGGAGCCACATAACTATGAAGAAGAGATGGGATCTCCTCCTTCCCAGCCCACTTTCCCTCCCATCATTTAATGCTTGCTCTATGACTTTTTATCCAAACAGCTTCTCGGGCACATGACTGAAAGATCTGGGTGACCATCCCACTCTTGATATGCCACTGACGGCAGAGCCTTGCCTTCTCAGCAGCCTCGGCAGCTCTAGAGCAGATCTCTGGAAGAGCCAGGAGTAATTTTTCTATGGGCAGCCTATTTAACCAGGTGCAATGGCTGGTGTTTGCAGGACAGTTTGATTTGGTGCCTTTTCACGGCCCTGTTTTACCTTCCCAACGCAATAGCGTTAAGGCATCAAGGGAAGCCTGGAGTAATTTCCATAGTGCAAAATCTAGGACCAGATTCACAACTCCTAGCTCTTGCAGAGTGCTCAAGCTGTAACCCTGAATATCCCCAGGAACAACAAACCCCAGATTCTCAACCTCTCTTCGAAGCTAAAAAAAAGTGACCCAAAGCTCATACATAGTGTTTCTCCTGGATTTTAATTTAAGGATGGGGGCACGACAAGTGTATGAACGCACCTGAGGAATGTATTACAATCTATGGACATCTCTGGGGGGATTTATCTGAACGCAGTGAAAACATATTTTAGATTGAGTGGCAGAAGAAATGTGCTCTCTGAGGTTTGCCAATACAGAAGTCCTGCAATGCTCAGCTAAGACTACAGCACTTCTGTCTTCAGGGCTGATGTGGCTGGCACTGACTCCAGAGGCTTCTGTGCCATATTGCATTTAGTGCCATGGTTGTCTCTGAAGTCCCCTCCCAAGATTAACTCTTGACTGCTTGAGTTCTGCACATGAAGTCCCTCGTAAGCAGTGGAAAGAATTCTGGAGACTTCAAAATGCTTTGGAGAAGGCTGTCAGTGCTGAGCATTACGCTTAGCCAAAAGAGACACATCAGGGGTCAAGTAACAGAAAATGTGATGCATTTCTCTCCCCACGTTTTTCTTTTCTCTGAGAAAGAGAAACCCTCAAATTCTAAACCTAAACCAAAACAAGAAAATAAAAAAAACACCAAATCCACTCCTAAACTTTCCATTTCTTTCATAGAAAGAAAAGAGATGAGGCCAAATTCACCCCTCGCAGATAACTCCACTGTCTCTAACGGGGTGGGATGAGGAACTGATGGGGCCCATCAAACCCATCTGTTCAGCTAAAGGAAAGGTTGGATAGCAGCATGTAGGAGGATGGAATCATGTTCCTTTTTTTTTATTTTTGTTTTTGACATCTGTATTACTTGGTTGGATGGTATCTTCTCCCTTTTCCCTGGTAACTGCTAGACACATCTCTGATGCAATCCACCTGCCTGAGGACAAACCTCATTAGAAGTAAAAACTGAAGAGAAGGGCACCGTGGAGGTTGAGTTAGCTCCCGTTTCTGGGGAACGAATGATCTCCTTTTTTTTGACTATAGACTGGTAAATTACCCCACTCAACTGAAGTGCAAGGGAATTTCTGACCAAAAAACCATTTCCAGACAAGCACACAATTTGACCTTCTACACATAGCATCTTGTGTCATTTTGGATACCCTACAGTTTGTGACATATCTGACCAGATTCAAGACTTTTGGGGAGTCCTACATCATTGAAACAACAACTGGATCCCAAGCGGATATCGCAGAGCACCTAAAATGTAACCAGATGCTTGTATTATTGAGCAAAAGCCTCACCCCTTCTGTAAGGAAAGACCTATTATTTTCACAGAACAGGAGAACCCGAGGCAAAAGGTGGTTCTAGGCTGTATTTATACCATCTCCTAAATGAGCCCCAGTGTAGGCATGACAATATATAGGGAGGGATGTCACCTCCTTCATCGTTGACCCAGTCTTTAATACCAGTACAGTAGCAACCCCGATTTGAGACATTTACTGTGGGCAGTGGAGCAGGATCTTAGTTTTCCAATGACACTTCCTGAATTCATGTGTATTAGGGGTTGATGCACAAGTCCCTTCTCCAAAGCCATGGGAGATAGCACTCAGCATGATCCCAGACCCCTGGCAGGCTCACCCTCTTCCCTCCTGTTGGGTGGGCAGAGTCAGACCCAGGACTAGGACCCTCAGATGCACGTGGGGCAATTAACAGAATTCACACAGGCATTTTTCATTTACTTTAGTTGCAGCTGTTCAACCCCTTACATGATATTATCATGGTGGATGACTAATTACGTAATAAAACTGAACAAATATGCATAGACTTCGTTAAAAATCCCATGAATGGGGTAGAAGTCCCCAACCACTGAGGTGTTTCAAGCCTGACCCCAGCTTTGAACAAAGCACTGCAACTTCCAGCCCGTCTCAGCTGATGATCAGATTGTGGCTTCACCTCCTTGACTCATGGTGGACTTCACACCCTCAGACAGTATACCCATCCATGAGCTCATCCTCTGGTCTGAGCTCAGCAGCTAAAGTTGGAGGAAAGACAGAGGTACATCCAGAGGGCAATTTACCAAACATAGCTTAGATATCATCCTAGGCCATGATGAATCACCTTCTGGACTTGCTTGTTTCTTGCCATTGATCCCAGCAGAAAACTAGATAAATAGCTTAGGCCACATGACACGGCCAGATGAAATAAATGCCACTGCTGCAGTCAAAATCTGTTTGTTCACCTTGAGAGGCAGTTGCTCAGCAAATGCCTAGTTTGGGTTCCTTTCCCCTCCCGTGTTTCCCAAAGAGCTTCATCTGCTAGTGACGTTGGGCTCGACTCTGGTGCAAAAACAGAAATTGTGGATGGGCTGGGGTCAGCGTCCAGCTCCCATGCATGGAAGCCAAATCTTTCAGCCCATTTCTTCAGTAGTATAGTAGAAAAAGAGCAGTCTGAAAACACCTTGCTTAAAAATATCAGGGTAAAATTAGTTGTGGGTGTGACCCTGCTGAAGCCCATGGCTTGGCAATGGCAAGGATTTGCATCCTTGTTGTCTGGGCACCACTCACTGACAGAGGTATCTGGTGGGACATGTCTAACATCTCTAACATCATATTGAATCAAGCAGATGTATCTTCCCTTGTCCCATCTTTTCCAATTCGTCAATGTCTTCACCACATAGGTGGTATTTTTCAGCTTTCCTGACAGCTTGTGTTTCCATATTGGTTGTTGTGGCAATTTCTCCCCGCAGCGGCTTCCTTCTGCTTCCATAATGATCAGATTTCCTTTTTTCTGAGACTGTAGTCTAAAAAAATCAGTCATGCGTCCATTAATTGCTCCAGCTTTCAGTGACCTATTGCTTCCTACCAGCCAGTGTACGGCCATCCATTGGGTGGGTGCAGAGTTTACCTGTATAGATACAATTGAACGGTTTTCTCCCCATTTTTTCCTTTGTCTCCCTTGATCTCTTCCTCTCTCCTTCCCCACCCTTCTGCATCTCTGCTCTCATCTCATCACAGCTTTTTTTTTTTGTTGGTTTCTTGGTTTTTTTGTGTGTGTGTGTGTTTTTTTTTTTGTTTTTCTTCAGAGCGTTGATAGAAGTGTCTCCATCAATAAGCTAGATTGTGTTGTGCCCTTGGGCACAGCCCTGAGGCGAAGGGGTGATGCATAAACTGCACCAGCCTAGGAGTAGTCCCAGGAGACGCCGTGACTCAGAGTCAGTCCTTGGAGGCATCATTTCCTCCTGTTTTCTCTCTGATGGGATTAAGCTCTGTTTGTTCCCTGCTTCTTCTGCGTACTTCTTCGGTTCCCAGGAATAAGCTGACATGCAGGGAGAGAATGTGGTTCCTCTACGGAGACGTCAAAGTGGGAACTAGCCAACTTGCCATGAAAAGAGTCTTACGGGTCACTGGGAGTTAGACCAAGCCTCATTTCCCTTCCTGTACTGAAGAGGAAGGAAAAAATGCCAACCCATTGTCCTTTTCCCAGGTTAGGAACCCAAAGGTATGGATAAAACAAAGAGGACACAGGACAAGCATCCAAGGCTAAAGAGGCATGAACTCCATGCTTGATTATCACTCATGTATGTGAGTATCGACCAGGAATAACTCAAGCAGAGTTACAGTGCTGTAACACTAAGGTGGTGGCCTGAGATTTACGCCCAATATTCACATGGCTGACGGAAGCCTGATGCCCACGGAGGAGGTGGGAGCTGTTTCTGTAAACTGGCAATCCTGATCTGAAATCAGAAGTAGAGCAGCATGCAAAGACGAGGAGTCAGAGGTGAGGAGCAGAGACGGGCCAGGGCTGCAAAGTTGGGATTTGGCTCCGCGTCCAAACTCGCCCAAACTCTGGGCTGGCTCAGAGTCTGCGTTTTGTGCGTTTTAATCTGTGCCACTTTTTGAGATGGGAATGGTCTGTAGAAATTAGGTGCAGAACCAAAGTTGGCTCACATCTGAAACTCTTAGCAGGGGTGGTGGGTTGGTTCATCATCATGCAAATTAAGGGGTGACAAAGAGTCCTTCAGAGCCATGTTCCCCACAGACTTGTGGTCTAAGGCTTTTGCTAAGTGCCCAGGGGGAAGCCAACATGAGGTGCAGAGAGCACATGGACTAAGTGCACTTTCCCCTGTGGGTGATGGCATTCTCTAATGAGGGGGGAGAGAGAAAGACTTTCTCTTTCCTCCTCTACAGGAACAAGTTGGTTTGCTGAGGAGCTGGATATCCTACACCCAGCAGCAGCTCTTCATCCCCAGGAGACTCTTTCCACACTGCAGGTTTCCAAGGAAGACTCATTGGATGAGCCGTGGCTGGAGCAACATCTCCATTTGTGGGGCTGTCTCCTCGATGCACACGTCGAGTCCTCTTCACTCCACGTATCAGGCACTAAACTTTTCCGTACCGCGCACATCACCTGTGTGTCAACAGGACATTTGCAGGAAACCATCAGAAGTTCTCTCTCTTTCTCTCCCTCTCCTTCTGCCTCTTTCCCTCTCTAGAGGTGTCTCTGAATCCTATGTCACATCTGGCAGAAGCTACTATGCTAAAAAGTTCACATGAAGAACCTGCCCACTCTACAGCTCTATTATACATTTGTAGGAGTAGTTGCATGATTTATTTATTTTTTTTTAATCATTAATTTATCTGCTTTTATTTCTTTTTCTGCTGCTATTGTTGCTCATATTGTACACAGAATCTGGCCATTTGGGTGCGTAGATAGATCTCAGAAAGCTTAGTGCTGCTGTCCAACACAGCCTCTGCCTGGCTGAGGGAAAAGGAGATATTTAGGAAGATGCAAGTCTTTCAAAAGACGCTTAATCACACGAGTCACTCAGGTGGGTGAGAGCAGAGCAAATCCATGCTTTTGCTGATGCTCTTCTTTCCAGCTCTGTGTTGTCGGCTGGTTGAAAAACTGCTGTCTCCTACAGGAGGCCTCATTGGGGCGTAACTTGTGTGACTGCCAGACGTACCTCAGGATAGCCCAGAAGTCATTAGACCTATTCTAGCCAACCAGTTTTAGCCTTTTTTAAAAAGTTTTTATTCTTTTAATATCAAAAAAGTAGACTTCTCCCATGTCTGCAACCTCAGAGGAAGTAGGCTCAAATCCATCTCTCCACTCGGAGCCCAGTGAAGGGTTTCGCCTGCTTTATTTGCACGTGTGGACATCGTAGACTCGTATGCACTCCTGGCAGCGGACGTAGCAGCACCAGTGGAAGATACAGTGACACTTCTCTTTCCGTTTCTCAGTCCTTGTGTTGTGCCCGCGGCCGCAGCACAAAAGGTCGCAACCGTCAATCCCATGGGAAGTGACGTTACAGATCCTGTCACGGGTCCCAAAGGAACCTGTCTCAGGGTTGGGCTCACAAAAGTTCGGTGAGTTCTCGTAGTAAACCAGGTCCTTCTCAGTTGGAGCCTTGAAGAAGTTGTATTTGGGCCTGAGGGTCTCGACCCAGCCACGGGATTCTCGGTGTTTTTCCACCACCATTTCAGAAGCGCTGTCGTACTTGTCCTTGAGGTAGTCACCGATGACCCTGAAGTCTGGCTGAGACCACCAGCAGGTCTTCACTTCACAGCTGCCTGAGAGGCCGTGACATTTGCATTTAAGATGCATGAGTTCAATAATGGACTGAAAAAGAAGAGAGGAAAGGCAAAGAAGAAGGAAGGCATTAGCCTGGAATCAAAACATGCTTTGCATTCTGCTATTTAGCCAGGATTTCCTAACAAATTCCAAGGTTTTCCCAGATACATTTGCAGGCAAAAATATCAGCTTATTCTCCAGTCTGTGCCCTGCACAGATGTTGGCTCTGAAGCTGGTAAAACCTCTGCAACTTTATACTTTGCAAGTGACTGTCTCCCATTCCCACACCAACCTTAAGCATCAACAAGTGCTCTCCCTAAGGGCTGAAGTGATTTCTGTGCATGCTAACTTCTACCTTATCAATTTCCAGGTGTGAATATTGCGGTGCTGTCACCTGGGAACACCATTCAGACACTTCCCAAGTGAAGAGAACAGAATTTTTCTAAAATAATGCCTTGGTAAATTATACATACAGCTATTCCGTTGAAAATTGAAAAAAAAAAAAAAAAATGAAATATCCTAACCATCTAGCACAGAATTCTGTCTTTTATGTATGTTTCACATTCACTTAAGCAAACAAGGTTCTATGGGGAGGTACTTGAAAATAAGGCATTTTTGTTTTTAAGCAAGCCGGTTGACTTTTCAAAAAAGCATTAAAAAAAAAATAACAAAATAGAAGCCCTATTTTTGATTTGGAAAAGCTCAGACTTCAGCATAAAACTCTGTCCTGGAATAAACAGAAAAAGTGATTATTGACCCTTTAAGTTTGCTATTTACCTCTTCTGAAAGTAGCCTAAATGTTTCCAGTGGTGTTGCCCTCCAATATGCTGAGGTGGGAGACGGCCTTATGCAACTAACTTGATAATCTGCATTTTCAGACCCATCAGCAAATTTCTGGGTACATGAACAGACTAGTGCCAGCCTGAGTCCAAAAGATTTGCCATGAATCAGCACCTTGGTGTTCACCAGGTGCTTTCCTGGGTTATTTACAGAGTATCGCCCGCCGCAAAGGAGGTTGTAATTAGCCATGAGAGAGAACCGCAAAACGTTTGGTTGACATAATCACCCTGAACTTAATCAAAGCTTCTGGCCTGGTAGTAGGGTTTGGGTTCGTATGGGAACTCATACAAAACATTGCCCATGGCTCAGGTTTAGCTGAAAAGATTTGAGAAGAGCTACCCCATGAGTGCTGGCATGGTGAGAATGGAAAAAAAAAACCCAGTGCTTTGTGAAAGAGTAGGATTTCAGATAATGGTGTGACACCTGGTCTCTAATCTTTGAAATCTATAAAATATTCAAAAATAACTCAGAGTCAAATAACAAGAATTACAGTAAAAAGCCCGGTGACCACAGGGACCTTTGCTCAAAGAATTTTTCCAAGGATTCTCTCTTTAGGGCAAATACCTTCTCTCCACTTTACCCAGTTTCTCTGGAGTCCTATATATCTCGTAATCTATCCCAGCAACTGCCATCAGCAATGCAAGATACCTTATGGTACCCAGGATAATATGGGCCAGCGCTGGAGGACACCACATTGCTTGTATCTGTCTTCACTGCAGATAATTATTAGTTCTGGTGGTCTTTCATCTTGTAGTCCCTATTTCAGAATAGATCTGCGGTGGCGTGAGGGGGCCTAACTCCACCAGGGTTTGATGGTGTCCACCTGAGGAGCTCAGACCAAGGTCCTAGGCTGCCTGAGGACAGATGGTTCTTACACAGCAGTGTAGCTGTGGTGGTTTTGTTATAACTCACTGCATGTCTTCCTAGGTATGCATAAGGCCTTCTGCTGCGAGAACAAGACCGGATTAATCTATTTTGATTACAGTGAGGTATCTTTTGTCCTCCGAGGGATAAACAATCTCAAGTTTACTATATGAGAAAAAGTGCTGCTATCTCACAGGATTGAATTGAATTTCACAAATTGCTTCCTGTAGGTAACGTTCTTCTAGCATTTCAAGGCTATTCCTGAGATGGCAAAGAGAACACCCTCTTACTGGGAGAGTTCCACCTTATGGAAAAGTTTCACTGTGTATGAGGGAGTCACTGTGACTGGGGTATAACCGTGACTTTGTGTTTTCAGTTCCCTTATCCATTTTGCTCTGCAACCATTTGGAGTCAAAACACATGAGCTGGCTTTGGGGCATGGTCCAGGATTAATCAAGAGGCACCAGAGTCACATTCCGTCTCATTTTCTTTAAATATTCCTCAGGAAATGGAACAGCGTTGAGAAGAGGAATGGTGGGAAATGCCCTCCTGCTTTTTCCCACCCTCAGACTTGCTGATCGAGGTGGTTGTCCCAGGCCAATGGACAGTTGCAATCAAACTAGGATTCAGTTGCCTAAACACATGCATTTAATACCATTTGTGAGCTTCAGAGGTGTCCAAGGCATCAGTTAAATCTGGCAGAGGACCTGCAGCAGTCCTGGTCTTTCCCAGTAGCAGCTCAAGAACAGGCTAGATCCTTCAGGATATCTTAATTAACACTAAAATGCCCTTGCTTAAGCAGCTGAATCCTCCTCATAAATTCTGGTTCATCTCTCTTAACTTCAAGATGTCTACAGTACAGACATCTCCGGCTGTTCAGCCCACCTTCCTACAGCCAGCCGAGGCAGACAGCCACAGTTAGGGCATCATTAACTGAGCTATTTCAAATGACTCCTTCAAGATGAAATCCCATTCTAGACCTGTCTGTCTTGATCTATTCTCTATAAAGACATCTGGAACACTGACTCCAAGGTAGGCATTTACATCTGGGTGGGTCAATTTACTTACAGCTTTCATAGGTCAAGGACATCAATCACCTCCCTGACAAGAACTATGATAGGGCAGGTAACATTGCTTCATGATGTAAACCAGCCCAGATTTAGTTACTCCCTCCCACTGTTCATTGGGGCAGGTAAAAAAAAAAAAGCTTAAAGGGAGATCGAGAAAGGTGAAACTAAATGTCCTTACGGTCCTTCCAGCTTCGTTGTTGTGCCTGTTCATGGCTGACCGAGCGTCTGGTCTGTTTTCTCGGGCATCCGCAAACTCCCGAGACACCATGCTCCCAAACTCCACGTCCTCGCTGCAGCCCCCCCATTTCCAGCCTTCCCCGGGAGAGCCCTTGTGGCGGGTGTCACAGCCGCAGATGGTGGCCGAGCCCTCGGCGCAGGATCTGGTCACTGCGAAAGCCACTCCGGCAGAGGCAATGGCATGGACAAAGGCCGATTCCCTGGTAGCTGTGAAAGAGAGAAATCAATGAATAGTGGCCAGTGATGGGACCACACGTGGCTACCGTCAGCCCTGTCAACGCCTTCTCTCGAGGGCATGGCAGAAGGCCAGGAAACTCTCCTCTTCCCTGTGGTCCGGCTTGGACCGGCTCCAAAGACATTTTCTTAGACTAGGAGATAAGCTCCTGTGCAGACAGGACCAGGCTTGATTCAAGGCCACCGAGGTCAGACAAGAAGTTTTGACTAAGGTCATCCCACGGTCTTAGGATAGGGCCGTGGCAAAACAGAAAGCAGTGCAGACCTGAGTTGCAGGGGGATCTAGAACATGCTACTTTGGGCAGAATTTGGACTATGTTTCCATAACACGGAAAATACAGGTCTACACTTAATGACTGTCTCCCGCCCTTGGAGGTTGGACCAGCACCAGGTAAAGGACTTCTTCCTCCTTGACTGAGCGAGCTGCTGAAGGCTGGAAGGTAGGAAAGTGGCAGGATACTCCCTGGTCCTCGCTAAGTAAACTAAATGTTGTCCCCACCCTCTGTTCTGAGGCCACTTTCTTTTTTCTAGGCCGTCTAGCTCATTTAGAGGCAGTGTTCAATATATGGCATCTTGCATCAGAGCTTTGCTCACTTGGTCCAATTCAGGCCCCTGCCAAGGAGATTGGAAATGAGCTTTCCTTTCCTGCCCCTTGCCTCAGGATGGGTCAGCCAAAAGATTTCACAGTTCAAAAGCTGAGGAGCCTTGCTCTGTGTGGAGACCTTCCTTCATGGCCTTTCGTCCTGGCAGGAGCTGGGTGGGCAAGGGCAGCTCAGCATCAGCCTGGCTTTCCTGGATGCCAGTGCTTGCTCTACACACTGTGCCAAAATGAAAACCAAGCTTTTCAAATTGCTTTGCAAATAAGGAATATACCAAAATATCATTTTTGGGTTTTGGCAAAATGGCATTTTTATCATGAACAGGGCTATTCTCAAACCCTTGAGGCAATTTTGAGAAGACACAATGATTCTGATAACTGCCCCCCCCACCCTTAACCTCTCCTAACATTCCCTACATGAGCTCACCTCATGCTTATAGACCAGTTAGCCAAGAAAGCATGATGTCTTCACCACCTTTGCTCACTTATCTAATGGTTAGACAAATGGTTAGGCTAGAAAAACGTTGAAATATATCCATAAAAGCAGAATGTTGGCTTTTCAGCTGTTAGAGCTTCACCACCTTCTACTGCCCTATTCACCAGCTGACGAGGTGCCTCCTCAAAACAACTCAAACCTTCTCTGCACCATATTTTGCTGATCTAAGTTTTCCCTTCTTTACCTTCTGGATGCATTCAGGCTTTGCTAACGCGAGGAGACTTTAATATGCCAAGCCAAAAAGCCAACATGTTCTTGGGGAGAACTCAAAACTGCATGTTTGCAGAGCAGTCCCGGCTGGATTGAAGGCTTACACAAGAACTTGTGCAGCACCTCTTCACTTTGGGAAGACTACCAAATACAACACTATGCAAATCACATAATGTGCATGAACTTACAAGCCAAAGGTATGAGCAATGTCCTGGAACATGATGTCAACGTGCATCGTGAGGTTAGTAAGTCACCGAAGGCTAGAACCCAAAAAGGAAAATACAGGAATGAACCCCTTGCTCAGCATCTGTCCAGCCTGGAGGATCACAGCTTTCTTTAACTGATGACCATACAGTTCCTGAGCTGGGTGAAAGCTCAGCTTTTGAGCCTAAATTGACGACTCCAGTTCTAACAAAACTGGGAACTTAACATCTTGCACTTGCCTAAGCCCAGACAGAATCCAGAAACCAAATCATGGGGTTGGAAGGCTTGGTATGGTATGTCCAAGGGCACTAATGACCAGCCCTGGGGTCTGTAAAAGGCAAAAGGTTCTCATAGAAGCCAGTCAGATAAGCTGGTGAGATGAATGTCACTGCCCTCTGGTAGGGAAATAGAGGATATAGTGCCTGACCAGAGAACAGCTGACACACCTTTCCTCGCCTTCCACTGTAGTTAACTAATCTTGAAAGCTCTTGGTATGCTGCTATGCCATGGACAGGAGATGATAATTCCTCTTCTTTTTCTGTCTGACAGCTGTAGTGGCTAAAGCAAAGCTTGGATAAGTTTGCTCTCATCTCTTGGGAGTCACCTCTTCCTCTGCTCAAGAGGAGGGACCTGATACAAGCTTTGACTGCTTGGGAAGGTGCTACAGGTGCTGAACTGATGCTTGCAAATACCATTGACAACCCCTAATGCCTTGCCATGCTGGGACTGACAAGCAAGCAACCACTGCCACGGTGTTTGTGCAGAAAGCCTTCTCCTGCATGAGGATGAGAATCATAGAATGGTTAGAGTTGGAAGGGGCCTTCAAGATCATCCAGTTCCAACCCCCCTGCCATGGGCAGGGACACCTCCCACCACACCAGGTTGCTCCAAGCTCCATCCAGCCTGGCCTTGAACCCCTCCAGGGATGAGGCAGCCACAGCTTCTCTGGGCAGCCTGTTCCAGTGCCTCACAACCCTCACAATAAAGAATTTCTTCCTAATATCCAACCTAAATCTTCTCTCTTCCAGTTTAAAACCATTACCCCTTGTCCTGTCACTCCACTCCCTGACCAAGAGTCCCTCTCCAGCTCTCCTGGAACTCCCTTCAGATCCTGGAAGGCTGCTCTAAGGTCTCCCTGGAGCCTTCTCTTCTCCAGGCTGAGCAGCCCCAGCTCTCTCAGCCTGTCCTTATAGAAGGGTGGCCTTGGCTCAGAAGTCTACAGGTCGCGGATCCCATCTGGGATTCAGCAGGAGCAACTAGCTCAGCACAGAGGTGTTGCTCTGTGCTTTCAGCTACAGAGCTCACTAAAGCCCAGGGAGCTTCAGGCAAGGCAGCCAGAAGGTCTTCAGAATTTCTGCATTTTCCAGGACTTGCTTGCAGCTTTACCAGGGGTTACAGGAGCACTGTTTTGGTTGTAGATACCCAACTCTGCCCAAAAGCCAGGTCTGATACCTAAACTCTCCAGCCCTTCCTGAGAGCCTACAGCTCCAGGAGGGTATTGATAGGATTTGCCTTAAAGAAGCACCGATTATACTCTGGCTCTCCTCTTCCCAGAAGAAGCCCGGTGCCTTTTACAGCCAGAATATGCCGTAATCACTCCCCTGCTTTTGAAATGCAGCCACCCCTGGGGTGGAGTGCAGCCACCACTTAACAGCACACAACAGGAAGCAAATAGCATTGTATCTGATGGTAACTACCTGGGGAATGTAGGCAGGCAGAGCAGAAGAAGCTGAAATCTGGCCCCGGGCACTGAGGTTAGGAGTTTGTCTCTTGAGAAAGTTGCTGCCGATCTCTTAATGACTCCATGAAATTAGGGCACCGGGTTTACATCTCCTACCCCCCCCCCCAACTTAAGGCAGCGGGTTCAATATTGACGCAGATGGAAGGGCGCCATCGCTTGAATCACGTCCTGCCACCTCCTTCGAAGTTATTGTCCTCCTTCTAAGTTATTGGCCCCCGATTGCTAAGTGGACCTGACCCTGCTGGGCTCCAAAGAGCTCCCCAGGTCGTAGCCGGAGGCGGTGTGGCTGCAGGAATGGAGAAGGAGTGTATGGAGATACAGATAAGCCGAAGGAAAGCATGCACTTGTAATGGAAATGAGGGGTTATTAAGGTGCCATATAAAAATGCAAGAGACTTAGCAAAGATAACAAGAAAGTGCAGTATATTTGTCAGGTCGCCTCATTCCTCTCTGGGTGGTTCTGGTAGCAGGAGACAAGCAGCTCGTTATGACTTGAAGAGAGCTTCTGGAAAGTCATCTGGCAAGAGGAGGTTAATAGGGACTAATACCTCGTGGGGATGTTGACTTATGAGCGTTTTAACCACTTTGTTTTCAGTGCAGCACAAGGTCACCAAAGCTCTGGCTTCAGCTTGTTTAATTCCTCCTGAGTTTCCCTGCAGGGCTTGGAGGCTTGGGTGGCTGGTGCTTCAAGCCACCCCATTTTGGTCCTTTTTGTGGGGGTTGGTTATCAGTAAAAGAAGTGCTGAGAGTTACAGAAGGCCTTTAGAGCTGCTTTGCAGCTGCCCCCTAAAGTCACTGTTCCCTTCTGGAAACGATTACCCAAGGAGACAGGTCTCTGAAGGTGTGAGCCTGAATGTCCTGTGCAGAACATCTCTGACCACCCTGCCTCAGCAGCAGAAGCATCTTAGGATGCAGAACCACATGGCTGGGCAGTATCAGTATGAGAATTCAGAGGCCTGAGGACAAGGTGACCTGAGATTTGATTTCCTGCTTTCACAGGACTTTTTTTTTTTACGTGACTTTGGGGAAATCCTTTAGTCAGTCTGTGCTTCTGCTTCCTTATCCATGCATCTGAGGACAATCCTGCAGATCTCTGCAGGAACCTATAATGTTAAATTCAGTGAGGTCTTCAGAATCATGGGCAGGTGTTGGAGCTGAACAAAGGTTCATCAAGATGTGGGATGAGCAAGGCAAATGAATAACTACATAAATATCTTGACTGTCTAATATACGAAGCCTGCTCTCATGGGTTCTGCTGCCTAGACAGTGACTTATTTTCGCTGAATCTTTCTCTGAATGACTAAATGATTAACCCCAGGTCAGGTAGATATTCCAGACATGAGGGATGAACGACTACAGTGAAGCAGAAGTATGGTTTATTTTGGTCTTTAAAGGATACAGTCCCTTTATATCGCCTTTGTACCAGAGTACTGAGCCCTATTATCCCCACTTTTGACACCCTAAATCTTTCCTTCCTCCTTGCACAGAGGCCTGGTGGGAACAGGGACCCTTCTTCAGATGTGTTGGGAGCTGAAGTTGGAAGTTCTGTGTCCTGGACCACAGCTCAAAGAGCTCGGTGGTATTTTAGAAAGGGGACACCACTGTATCCACTGACTGCTCTTTAAAAGAAAGCAATGAGAACTGTGTGATCAAGAAAGAAAGGGAAGGAGGCAAAGAGGGAGGGAGGAAGATGTCTTGCTGGAGGTGGTTCTGGGCTGTACATCTTGCAAGGCAGGAAGCAAACCTCGGCAGCTGGAGAACAGGCAGCCAAGCAGCAGGGTTGGACCCAGCTCTAAGGGTTTTCCTCTCAGCATCCCACTTTTCTCGATCCCACTTTCCTGAAGGTGTGGAAGCTCCTTGGCAAAAGGAACATTGACGGCTACAGAGTCTGCTCTGAGGAGGCAAACCTCCCATGCCAACAAGGCTTTACTGCCCAGGTCCTTGTCATCATCAGTTTTGAAACATCCCTTAGAGTGAAACACTGACTTAATTCCTATTTAGGCTGGATAATGTTTAAACAACATAGGAAAGGATAGAATTGTCCCAGATTGCTCTGGGATGCATGTAAGAAGGAAATAGTTCCCACATCCTAGTCGCTCCTCCCAGCCATCATTCAAATGTCTACTCTTGAATGGAGGATCCTACTCCCCATCCCACACTAGGAAAGACCAATGGTGTGTGTGTGGCTGCGAGCCTTGGATTTCTGACACCGCAGATTTCTTGAGTGCTTTTTGGGAAAGTCACTTAGCACACAGGAAAAAATATCATATCTGCTGAGCAGGACCGCAGGGAGGAGACATGCTGCTTTCTTCTCAGCTTCATTTTTCAAAGCTAAAAGACAAGAGAGAGCTACCTGTTGTGGCAGCTGTTCCAGACATCCCAACACCTATCTCTGAGGGGTGGGAAGTGTAAAGTCTCTCCGTTGTTTGTCTGGTAGGGCATGTACCTACGTAGTGTGAGAAAGGGTTTCAATTCCCTGCTTGGCCCAAGGGGATACAAACCTGCAGCTTTCATGCTGGGATTTGACCAACAGTTGACACTGCATTGACTCTGGATTTAAAAAAAAAAAAAAAAAAAAAAAAAAATTCTAAGGGGAATTCCTACTGATGTTTAATGTTCAAGCCATCAAGTCAGAGAAGGGATGCCATGTTGTACTATATGAGCTTGCCCACATCTCTGTTCCAGACACCAGCAGAACCAAACATGGACACAAATTGAATGGCAGGATTATTGAAAACAGTTTGGAGTAAGAAACAAAAGCAATTTCAGAACACTGACCTTGGGAACAGTTTACATNAAATAAGCCCCAAGAAACAAGAAACTGGAAATAAAACCGGGGGCAGACTAGTGCTTTTTGTATTTGGAGCCAGCACAGCCTTATCTCTTACACTGGGAACTGTCCTGACAGCTCATTTTCACCTTGATTACTGTGGTTGGGGTCTGCCTTGAAGGTCCTTCTTGAATTATGGGGATCGCAAGGGAGAAAGGCATTGTCCAATAGAGGAAGGTGATGAGGAATTTGTGAAGTGAGCTTTGAGAGTTTTGGAAGCCCATTCTTTGACTCAAGGTGAGGTGAATATTGTTTTTGACTGTAGTGTAAAGAGGATGACCCGGCTGCTATCAGCACACCATGGTCTCCTCCTTGAATCTATCAAGAGACCCACTTTACGCAGACATGGGAGGAGAGCTGTGCCATTCCCCCGTGGGGAGGATCACCCATAAACACCTCCATGGTGAAAGCTGAACCAGAAAGAAGGGCTTGAATGAAAGCTCACGTTGCATTGCTTTGAATGGAAAAGAAGGACACCAGAAAAGATTAATAGCAAAAGCTCCTCACCATAGATACAGGGGCTGAAGCACTGATGGTGTAAAAGTCAGTGCCTGTTTGTTGTTTGCAATGACATTGAAGCCAAGGCTGGAAGAAGACCCCAGGGTCAGAAGAGGCCAAGGCTGGAAGTCAAGTCAGCCAAGGTTGGAAGAAGGGTCAGAACTCTCTTCAGCCAGAGCACCATCACATGTTAAGTAGATGATGATGACCCCAGAAGAAGTAGGTTTCTTTAGGCTCACACCGACAGCCTTGCAGGCGTAGCTACCTTCTGAATCGCAGAAGATAAATCCAACAGGACTGGTGAGTCAGAGCTCACAGGAGCTGCCAAAACATCCTCCGAGATCACTGTTGGCTTATTCTAACATGAACGGCATTGCCTGCTGGCCCTGAAATCTGCGTGCAGGATAAGCAAGGACCACCTGCAGCAACGCAGCCTTGCTTGTCCCAGATACCAGGAGAAGATTCTCCAGTCCCATCAGCCCTGCTGGCCTCTCTGCTAAACTTGCCACCTGGCAGATCCCTCAGAGCCAAGTTGCAGGGGAGTTGGACATGGGGATGACGTCCCCCATCTTACGGTGCTCTTTACACTAAAGGTTTTTCTTAAAAAAAGATGGGGATAGACTTTTTAGTAGGGCCTTTTGCAATAGGAAAAGGGGTAATGGATTTAAAGTAAAAGAGGGAAGATTTAGACTGAATAAAAAGAAGACATTTCTTATGATGTGGGTGGTGAGACACTGATGCACATTGCCCAGAGAGGTGGTAGATGCCCCCTCCCTGGAAACACTCAAGGTCAGGTTGGAAGGGTCTCTGAGCAAACCTGATGTAGTTGAAGATGTCCCTGCTCATTGCAGGGGAGTTGGTCTAGATGACCTACACAGATCTCTTTCAACCCAAACTATTCTAAAAAAACCCCAGATGTTATGATTCTGGGATTGTAAGAAATGAAGGGTCACATCTCAGAGCACAGGACATATTTCTCCCCAGGGAAAGGAGGAGAGAAGGTGGGGAAAAAATGTTAATAGACACCTCTTTTTTTTTTTTTTTTTAATGATCACAAGGAAGCAAATCGTTTGCCAATCAGAACTATTAAATATTGGCACAACACCAGGTGAAAATGGAGAACAGGGAACCCTTTGGCACACGCCAGCTGACAAATCCATCCACACTGCAGAGACAGTGCCCAAGCGCTGGAGGGGAACAAGTGTTGTTCCCATCACAGGGGAGGAGGAGGAGGAGGATCACAGAGGTGTCACGGCTGCTGTGAGCCTGACATTGCTTGTGGGGAAAATACTGGGAACGTTGGAAACAAAATATTGGCTCTCATGGCCTCGGAGGCAGGTGAGCTTCAGTTTCACCACATTCCTCCTGATTGTAGCAATAGAGGATCCCATCTCAGATAAACCAGCTGAGAGGGTTTTACATAAGCTTCCTGGCTCAGCCTCAAGCTTCCTTCAGCTCCTCTCCAGAGAGGCCCCTGTTTCCAGCGTTCATATTTCTCCTGCCCCATCCTCACCAACCTCGACAGCCTCTTCTGGTCTGGCATCAAGGGCTCCTCAATGACCTCCTTACCCCTAAAGGGGATCTTTGCACCACACTCACTTGTGTTCAAAGATTCATCTTCTACCCTTTGGAGAGGAGGAAATTGTGGTCTTGGATGTGCTCAACAGAACGAGTATAAAAGAACTGGAAAAGTCAGGTTTCCACAGACCATGTTCCCAAACTCTATCCAAACTCTACTGCACACACTGGGTGTCTGGAAAAACTGCTTTCCAGCGTCAAAGCTTCAGGAAGAGATCCTGAAAAGCTTTCATTTCTTTACTTGGTGTCAATCCCAAATCTAAAGACCAAGCAGCCAAGTGTCCTGACCCCGATTTTCTGCTCAATCACAGCAACATCAGTCAGGAAACTCTTGTTGTTACTCTGAGAAGACTCCAGAGGTTTTATGAAGATCAGAGCCCGGTGATTGCCTCACTCAGTGGGCTACAAATGTTGCACAAAGTCCCTCTCTGGACAGGAATGACTCCAAAACCCTGCCTCAGTTTCCCCCTTTGCAAAAATGGGTAAAATTAATATATTATGGCACATAAAAAACACTCATAAATTTACTCAAATGGTGATTCCTATTGACTGACACCACAGATCACATCTAGACGGAGGCAGAAAGCTCAACCTACACTCTGCAACCTGAACATCCTTTCAGCCTACAACATGACAGAGGAGAGGAGCAAAAGAGAGGACTTTTCTCCTCACCCCGTACTCCATGATGTCTTATAACTCAGGATTTATGCTCGGCTCACTCTTTTTCCATAGAGCCTTCCATGAGAACATCAGTACCTTGAGCTGGCTCCTTTCTTATCAGCACCTCATCTGGGCTTATGGTCATTGTAGGTCTTGACAGTAGCTCCAGGACTTCCCGGAGCAGTTCTGCATTGCACAGGGAAGATGTATCCAGAGCTGTATAAACCCCCATCAATCTTGTCCAGAAAAGCATGATTGCGTGGGATCCTTCAGACAAGAGCAGAGCCTAAATGAGTGCCTGGGATCTCTTGGATGCAGAAGGGTCCCTAAATCAGTTCCCTAAAGATCCATTTTTAAGACTATAGCCTCAGTGTTAGGTTTACAGACTGACCTGGGTGATTGGGAGTCATACACCAGTGAAACCCAATCACCTGCTGCCGTTATCTGGTGCCCTACTCCTTAGCACCATTTTCCAAACAGGTTTATCTCCAAGTCTTGCTTAGTAAAAACACCAGTTCTTGGGAGATACAATTAATGGAAGCTTTGAGGTCCAACCCTGACACGGAGCGGGGGCAGCTCCCAGAGCAGATGCAGCAGTGGGAGAAATGCAGCTTTGGAGCACCCACACTACAGCAAAGTGATGCCAGCCAGGATCTGGCCCATGGAGCCGTGCTGGGCTCTGAGCGATGCCCTTCTTCACGGAGAACCAAGCCAACTCCATGCCCAGCTGATTCTGCACTGATTCTCCTCAAAATCCAGCTCCGGGGTTTGTTTGCCTTTTTTATCCTTTTAAAAATCAGGCCCCTAAATGCAAAGACTTATGCAAATGTGAAGCATAATAACAAGAAGCCAACCACACTTTTGCATATCGTAAAGGAAAGGTTAGGTTTGGGTCCCATCTGTGTTTTGAACAAAGTTCTGATTGAGTTCTTGTTTCCTCTGAACCAGCGTGCTAGTGTCAACACATCCCTGGGAAGATGAAAGGCCCTAAAAAGACATTTGATCAGATTAGCCGTGATTCAGATCATTGGAGGGAAATTATTAAATGGGCAATTCCTGCCAGGGAACATGAAGGCGATACAGATAAGAGGGAATGTTGGATTGAAGGAGGTTGGATTAACACAGTTTGTAAAATCCTGAAGGCCAAGTTCCCCTAAAATGTCTGAATAATGCTTTTTTCTTTCTTTTTCCTTTTTTTTTTTCCTTTTTTCCCCCCTTTTTTTCCTTTTTTCCCTTTTTTTTTTCTTTTTTTTCCCTTTTTTCCCTTTTTTTCCCTTTTTTCCTTTTTTTTTCCCCTTTTTTTTCTTTTTTTCCTTTTTTCCCCCTTTTTTTCCTTTTCTTTTCCTTTTTTTTCCTTTTTTTATTTTGTTATTTTTTTTCCTTTTTTGTGTGTGTGTACTTTCTTTCTGCTGGCTGCTTAAGGTTTATCATCGCACCCAGCGTGACAGAACAGCAACCTCCAGCGCTGGTGCTGGTGCTTCCAAACCTTTCAGGCTCTACCCGAAACAGGTAGAGCCAGATTGTCAGACGCCGGAGAGACCCGGGAACCTTGTGCACGGCTCTGGGAATGGGGCCGGTGCTCCCTGCTGCCCTCCGAGCCTTCGCCTTCCTCTGAGCTGAGGGTGGGTTGAGGGTTGGAATGCTCTGGCTAATTAGCTACTGTCAAAATAACCCCAGGTGATGGCAGGTAAGCAGACCCCCCCTCCCCTCCCTGAGATAGGCAAATCAGCCGGACGGTCTGGGATCAGTAACCCAGGTCTGATACCTGCAAAGCAAACATTCCCCTATCTCTCTCCCTATCGCCCTATCTCTCTGTCGATCGAATCATTACCATGTATGTCTCCCCACCTACCCTACTTAATGCAAGCACGTTTTATCTGTCTTTCTGTTGGCTTGGTCATGTGTGAAACACTCGGCGTCTGATCGCCCCTCCACCCCCCCCACCTCCTTCTCCTCCTCCTCCTCTCCCCACCATCCCGTAAAT
>VZRU01012352.1:0-22470 GCA_013398155.1 Pedionomus torquatus
GGCGAAGCGGGAGACACTGCTGCCGCGCTGGGAGAGGTGGCGGCTGGGCCGAAGCGGGGCCGCCGCGGCCCGGAGCTGCGGTGCCTCCGGAGACAGCCCCGAGGAGCGGGGCCGCCTCAGCCCTGCCAGCCAAGGGGGCAGCGGGCCCGGCGGGGCCGCAGGTCCCCGCGTCCTCTCCCCACAGAGGAAGGGCCGAAAGATCCCCTCAGCGCACTCCCGCCGCCGCTCCGCCGGCCTCGGCTGCTGACGTGGCCCCAGACCTGCTCCTCTGCCTCCTCAGAGTCACCCTCAGGGAAGCTCACCTGCCCTTCGACCTCCGCCGTCCCCATCCCTGCCCCTGCGAAGGTCTTTACCAAAATAAAGCCGTGCGGGCTGGATCGCCAGGGAAGGGCCCGGCGCCAGCAGCCCGGGCTCCCTCCGGGCGGGGGCGGGGAGGGCGGCAGGTGGACCTTGCGCAAGGCCTTGGCTCGGTGCCGCGGCGGGACTCCCGGGGAGGACTTCGACACAGTTTAAAGTAGACTCCTGCTAAGTTCGTTAAAAATTGGTCGTACTGCGGCTGCTGGTCCACACGTCAGAAAAGCGTGTAGGTTGGAAGGGACCTTTCACATCATCGAGTCCAAGACTGTCAAAAACACCGCTAAACCGAGTCCCTTGGCACCACGTCTGCATCTCTTCACTGCAGAATGTAGCCGGTAACTGGATTCGTTTTGCACTAATGTCAACACTGCGTCACATACAGAATTCTTACCTTTTTGATAATGCTCTTCACTGCTGAATATACAGATTTGATTGATTCCCTGATCTCGAGAGCGTTCAAGCACAGACGTATCTGATACATCCAGCCTCCTCCTGGTTTGTTCATGAGGGAAAAAAAGATTTTACATTACAATTATCAATATAATTCCAAGGGTTTTTTTTTAAGATTGCAAGTTTACATTCCT
This sequence comes from Pedionomus torquatus, assembly GCA_013398155.1. NCBI lineage: Eukaryota > Metazoa > Chordata > Aves > Charadriiformes > Pedionomidae > Pedionomus > Pedionomus torquatus. Next base: position 942 of record VZRU01012352.1, read on the forward strand.
TAAAATTAAGAAACTTAACCCTTACCATTACTTGGAACGTAGTTCTGGATGGCATCTGAGAAAGGCTTTTTCACATCAAATGGAGAGTCAGCTACTGAACTGTCCATTTTTTCTTCAGAATTCACTGAAGGAATCACTGTTGCTTTTGAATGTTGGTCACTGCCACTTTCACTGTCCACAGCTGCATTCATTTCATGTTCCTTCTCTGGTGTTTCTTCTAGTAGCTTTCTTCTACTTCCTACTCCTGCAAATAATTGTGAAGGGAAATCATGCTTCTTTTCAGAGGATTCAGCTTGCACCCACATGCACAGACTTTTATAAGTTATTAACATCTACAGAGATTTTTATATTTTTATTTTCCTCAAAGCCAAACAGTAGAGTGAGTGCTGCATTAGAGTAAAAATATGCTGCAGATTTATGATTTAAGAAATATTTGTTCAAATAATGGTCTCAGAACAGAGTTTAGAGGATAGAGATTAAAGCAAAACTGGTGTTGCAGCAAAATAGTTAATGTTCAGGAAAAAAATATGCTTGCTTTTGTAAATTAACCTTCAAAAAGAACCATTAAATATGCCATGTAGGATTAAAGATTAACAACTTCCCAAAAGATAACAAACTTCACTGTGAAATACAAGAAGCCACAGTCATGTTCATGCAGAACTATGACTGAAAGCACCTCACTGCCTCAGTGACCTGGCGTCAATTTCTTGAAGCCAACAAAATACCGCTTTCAAAAAACTCCACATTTTGCTTTCCCACATTGTAAATTTGCAGGTTTTTTCTAACTGATCAATTGTTCAGTTCTGTGCTTTGAACCACTACTGGCCAAAGATACACATCACAAACAATCCAATGGTCAAAAGTCAGAAAGAGTAACTGGCTCTTAAACTGTTTTCATTATCATAAATCCAATAGCAGTACCAAAGACCAGTCATTAACTACTGTGAGTTAGGCTCGCTAAGTCTTGATTTTAAATCTCACCAGAAGGAGACAGCGTTGTCTCTATTGTATTTTTTTTTTTTTTAATTCAAAACATATTTTGTTCTCTATAAATCACTGTTAGTGTAGCATTAGTCCAGTACCATTAGCTGCAGTTAGGACTGCACACTTAATTGTTAGAGCAGACAAAAGCCCTGGTAGCTCTAGAAGGACATTCCTTTTTTCTTTTTTTCATGCATTTTCCCTACACAGTATCAAAATTGTGCAGACACAATCACTTGTTCCTTCTGTGTAACACTATTTTTACACGAGCCAGCTGTGATTTCAGGATGAATCTTTTCAAATTGCTGTTATAGGTGCATCAGTTTGCTTCTCTTGCAGGGATACTCTAAGGGTTACTTAACATGTTTTGATGTTAAAGTTGTTGGAATATAATTAATGGGTTTGGTAAATCTGAGTGTTTATCATACAGTATTTGCCTGGCCTTGCTTGGTTTTGGAGACATGAATGCTGTCTGCCCTATTATGATTTTGTCAGTTTTCTTGTTTTCGTTGCATTCTGCAGCAGTATTTTTCCCAAAATGCCAAGGCGTCCTTCCTCAAATTTATCTTGGATGATTTCTAAGTTGATTTCATAATTTTCTGCACCTTCTACAGGTTTAATAGTATCTTTTTTCTCATTCAGATTCCTTTTCTCTTAACTCCATCTCATTCTTCTGTGCAGTATTTAATTCTGCTAGTCCTAATATCATCCATATTGTCATTTGGGGTTTGGGTTTTTTTGACAAAACATGTATTCTCAGACTTACTTCTACAGGCTTAATTGTTAGTTTTACTAAATATATTTACAAAGAACCCTGATGGTGTGATAATAATACTGCCTTGAACGCTTTCTGTCAGAATATAATTTTAATTATGTGTATTTCTGGACTTTGACTGTCTCTGGTTTTTTTGTTGTTGTTGCTCTTGGGTTTTTTTTTTGTTCTTCCCTCTCCTATCTTGTTTTAGTAGAAGCAATTAATTTTTCAGTATTATGCATCCTTTCAGTTACAGCAGTGTCTTCTTTTTCAAGGTAATCCCAAATTGCCAAGATTTAATCAATCTGGGGTTTTTAACAGCAGTCTGGCTTTCTAGTTTGAGGGGTTTAAGATACACTAACTGTAATGTTTTTTTATTTATTTTTTTTCTTTAAAAATTGCCTTCTATTTTAGAGGGCTGCTAAGATAAAAGTTCACATTCAGTCAGACTGATATCACATGACTGCTCTGTTGCTTTTATTATCACTAAGTTTTCTATATATATATATTTTTTTTTACTCTGATTCAGCTGAAGGCTTTGCTGTTACTGTGCCTTTTGAAGTTGTGTTTGATGTTGCCTTCCAAAATTTGGATTAATTTTCTATGTTTTTGTATCTTGCACTGTCATAACAGTTTGTATCTTGCACTGTCATAACAGTTTGTATTGATGGGCCTAAGTCAGATGATACAGAATAATCTTTTCTCTGTATCGCATGTGATTTTTATATTTCTTTCTAAGATCTGGATTGAGACTGTCCTCTGATCCATTCTCTGGTACCAGACTCATGTTTGGAACATGAATCTTCCAGTGTTATTTCCGCTTCGCCTTTCTGATGATGTTGCGCATTTATAGTTTATTCAGTTTGTACCTTCTTTCCTGACAAGATATCAACAAGATCATCAACTATTTGCTTATCTTTTACTTATCTGGTAGATTTTGTTGTTTGTTTTTTTCCTCCACCGCCCTGTTTGTTACTCTACACTGCCAGCTAAAAGGAAAGATCATTCTCTTTGGAGGTATCTGCATTACTGTTATCTGATTTATTATGTTTAACCATAATAATGTATCAAGGCTCATACTGAGGCCCTTTTTCATCACGGAAGCTTAGTTTTTCTGTTCTCAGCAAGCAGTTTTTACCTTCCATCCTGAAACTCCACATATCTTCCAAGTGGCCAGTTTCTTCTGAAGTTTTGTTATCTGCTAAACTGAAGCCACTAGATGAGAGGTGAGGAGAAAAAGGCTGGCCTGGAGTCAGTTCTTGGGACTCCTCAGATTTCTGATCCTGTTCATCATTAAAAATATTCTGACTGAAATATTTGATCTTTTCATAAAAAAACAGTGGGTCGTTTTTATTCTCTGGTTTGTGAATTTTCTCTTTTACATCACCATCCATTTTGAACTGGTTTTTCGATCCTGAATTTTGTTCTGTATCACAGCATTGAACTGCTTTTCCTCCCTCAGATGCTTCCAGAGTAAGACTCAGCTCACTGTCACATGGGGTCTTCCTGATGCCCAGATGATTATCTGCAGTTCCTGATAGTTCCTGACTTTCACTACTCTTAGAAACACATTCTTCAGTGCTGGAATGACTGAATAAGGGTACATACTGTCTTTGAGATACTTCAGGTTTTATGAGTGTTTCAGCAGATAAAATTTGGGAAGCATCACTATCATCAACTAATTTGACAAAATGTTTTGCTTTTTCATTACTGCATTCATTATTTTCTCCAGCTGGTGAGGAAAACAGATACCTTTCTTGGATTGCACCCTCATCTTTTTCAGACAGCTCCTCATTAACTCTTTGCTTGGTTTGTACTTTCATTGCCCTGTTATTATTACCTTGTAATATTTCATCATCATTTTCAGTTTGAGAGGTTTCTTCACTTGAGGCTTGCACATCATCTTGCAAACTCTGCACTTGGTCTTCTTTGGCTGTTGGCTGAAACTTTAGTATGTCTGAAAAATGACTAAGAGAGAAGAAATGGCTCTGTTCTTCAGATACATCAGGCTTTTCTTCTGTAATTTTTGTGTCTGAGGGATTGCAAGTCTGAGGTAGACTAGTAGAAGAAGAAATCTGATCTGATGCAAGTGATTCGTGCCCCTGTTGATTATCAAAGGTGTCCATATTATAATTAATAAAGCTATTATAGATATTTGCATACCAACCTGACTGGCCATGTTTGCTCTCTGACTCCTCATTTCTCTTTTCATCTTCAATGTTTTTCAGCAGTTGGCTTTCTGAGGCCGAATCTTGTTCTGAACAAGGTTCAGTTGCCTTCTCTTTGTCATGTGTTAGTATATCAAAAGATGATTCTATGCTATTTGAGGTGCTTTTGGTGTCATTAAGAGTATGCACACTTGCAGGTATCTCTCCAGGATTTGGAATGTTACTGTTTGAATCTATTACTTCTTGTGCATAAATATCTTCATCTGTTGCTGCTTTAACTGCCTCCTTTGATTCTTTGTCCATGGGTGAGTCTCTCTGGTTTAAAGCCTGCACTTTATTCTTATTTGCTTCATCCTCCGTTTCTCTGCTTGATTGATCTTCCATAGGAATTGTATTCTTTTCAGCATGGCCAAAATTAAGAACATTACTTAAACCCAAATCAAACCAATTTGATTTGGATTCTTGGCTTTCAGTCTTTTCTTCTTCTGTCGGTAACACTGTGACTGCTGTTTTCTGTTCATTATGCACATCAGAAACATCATAGATTTGTACGTCTTTTTTTTCTGATGCCAAACCAACATCCATGTTCTCTTCACCAAAATACAGAAAGTCCGTCAGCCCACCTTGAAACCAAGCAGATGATGGGGATTCTTGTTCTTCCTTATCATTTGGCTCCTGTAAGTAATTTTCAGCAGTTACCACTATTTTTCTGCCTCGGTATGTATTTTCTTCTGAAGATTCAGTAATGGCTTCTAGGGGCTCTTCATTGTTGTTACTTCCTGTGCTGAACCATCCTGCAATCCAACTAGACTGAGCTGGAACGGGTTCCAGTGGGACATCGTTTTGCATTTCTGGATCTTCAGTGTCATCATTTCTGTTCTCATTTTTTCTAACCAACTTTTCACTTGCAGACTCCTCCTGAGTGTGAGATTCCTTGGAATCATTTTCAGAAATTGATTCAACTCTTTCTTCCTTTAGCATGGGGTCTCTTGTATGTTTTAAGAGTTCATTTTCATGCAGCTTTGATTCTGCATCAGGTGATGAATATTCACTGTCTTTTTTGTGATCATGTAACGCACTATCTTCATTTTCAAAAGTGTACTTATCTCCATGAAGACAAAGGAAATCAGTTTCCTAAAAGAACAATATTAACTTTGAAATGTTTTCATGTTTAATTTTCTTCAGCACTGTATTGCTCAGCAATACACCTTTATTTTTTTTTCGTTTTGTGTAGTTATACATGTGCATAACTCTACACAAAGGACTGTAATTATAGTATTCCTAATGGTTCTGTATCATTTATTAGGTAAAAATTATTTCAAAGGACAATAAGCATGCAAATGGAAAAATAATGAAAAAAAACATGTTCTAAAAGAAAATACACATCCACACTTGAATTTCTAACTGCATTTTTAAATTGCTGGGAACTACATTGTAAATGTGGTGATGTTTGTTTACCTTGGTGAGCACTTCAGCTTCTTCTGTGATAAAAACTTCTTCAACCTTCACAGCATCTTTTGGGAAATATCCAAAATCCTTTCCTTTCTGTAAGAAAATATAAAAGGAATAAGAGCATTTAAACGTCAGTGATAAGTACATTACGTGCTTGCATATATGCTGGAAAAGTATGAATAAAAAAATAAGTTTATAGGACTGCCCCTTACCCCCCCCTTCAATTTGTTTGATCAAAAGATTGGCTTACTTTTCCTTCACAAAAATGTTCCATTTGCTATTTCAGAAAGCAAAGGGAAGTATTTTACTCCACAATATTATTTTCTGTATTATGGGCATATGTTTGTGCACAGCCAAACTAGTAGCTTTAATACTGCTTCAACTGAAGACACTGTTGCGTGCACAGATGATCTCAGCCAGGTCCTGCTAAAATTGGCTGCAAACTTCCCGTTAATTCAAGTAGGAGAAAAATCATGCCTTAAGAACTAATGACCCATAATAGGTTAGAAGAAAAGTAGGATATGAAATACAGGTACGAGGTCATCTGCGGCTGAAGAGGAAATGGTAATGAAGATGGCAACACTACAGAAAATATGTTGGCGATAATACCCAGTTATTACCGGTATCTTCTGGTTTTGAAGCACTCACACAGTTTTACCAGCAGTTGGATTTTTATCAATGTGTCTATTCCTTCTTAGCTATACCATAACTACCCAATTGTTCTGACTGCATTGTCAAATGTTCCAAATCATTAAATATGCACAATAACTTCTCTGGGAAGTTTCCTTGAGCACTGAACTGTGAAGTCAGGTCCCAATTCTGGATCACTGGTTAAGCAACTGTAAAACCTTACTCACAGACCTGTATGGAGGTACTGATTTGATAGGCCTGTATGTTTTTAAGGGAACCAGATGAAATGATTGTAGCCAGATGATGGGATGCAGGAGACTGAAAATTTAGGATTCATAGAATTATAGAACGGTTAGAGTTAGAAGGGAACTTAAAGATCATCAAGCTCCAACTGCCCTGCCATGGGCAGGGACACCTTCCACTATTTCAGGTCACTCAAAGCCCCATAGAACCTGGCCTTGAACACCTTCAGGGATGGGGCATCCACAATTTCCCTGGGCAACCCGTTCCAGTGCCTCACCACCCTCACAGGAAAGAGTTTCTTCCTAACGTCTAATCTAAATCTATTCTCTTTCAGTTTGAAACTGTTAACCCCAGTCCTATCACTACACTTCCCTGATAAAGAATCCCTCCCCATCCTTTCTGTAACTCCAATTCTCTGCCCATCTTCATAGGAGAGGTGCTTCAGCCCTCTGATCATCTTTGTGGCCCTTCTCTGGACTTGCTCCAACAGGTCCCTGTCCTGATGTTGGGGGCTGCAAAGCTGTATGTCCTGCAGGTGGGGTTTCACAAGAGTGAAGTAGAGGCAGAATCACCTCCCCTTGACCTGCTGGCCGTGCTTCTTTTGATGCATCCCAGGATGCAGTTGGCTTTCTGGGCTGCAAGTGCACATTGCTGGCTCATGTTGAGCTTCTCATCAATTAACAACTGCAAGTCCTTCTCCTCAGGGATGCTCTCAATCCATTCTCTACCCAGCCTGTATTTGTGCTTGGGGTTGGCCTTGTTGAATTCCACGGGGTTCTCACAAACCCACTTCTCAAGCCTGTCAACGTTCCTCTGGATTGCACCCTTTCAGCGTGTCAACCACACCACACAGGTTGGTGTCATCAGCAAACTTGCTGAGGGTGCACTCTATCCCGCTGTCCATATTGGCAACAAAGATGTTAAATAGCACCAGTCCCAGTACCAACTCCTGAGGAACAGCACTTGTCACTGCTCACCACTTGGACATTGAGTCATTGACAGCAACTCTTTCAGTGTGACCATCCAGCCAATTTCTTATCCACTAAGTGAACCATCTGTCAAATCCATATCTCTTCGATTTAGAGACAAGATTGTCATGCGGGACAGTGTCAAATGCCTTGCACAAGTCCAGGTAGATGACATAAATTGCTCTTCCCTTATCTGCCAATGCTGTAACTCCCATCAAGAAGGCCACCAAATTTGTCAGGCACAATTTGCTGTTAGTGAAACAATGCTGGCTGTCAGTAATCGCCTCCTTATTTTCCACACGACTTAACAAAGTGCCCAGGAGGATCTATGACACTGCTGAGCACAGAGGTGAGACTGACTGGCCTGTAGTTCTCTGGGTCTTCCTTTTTATCCCTTTNAGTGAAACAATGCTGGCTGTCAGTAATCGCCTCCTTATTTCCACACGACTTAACAAAGTGCCCAGGAGGATCTATGACACTGCTGAGCACAGAGGTGAGACTGACTGGCCTGTAGTTCTCTGGGTCTTCCTTTTTATCCCTTTTGAAAATTGTGTTTATGTTTCCCTTTTTTCCAGTGGTGGAACTTCACCAGACTTACCCAACTTCTCAAATATGATGGATAGTGGCTCGGCAACTTCATCTGTCAGCTCCCTCGGGACCCAAAAATGAGTCTTATTAAGTCCCATGGGCTTGTGCCCCTTCATGTTCCTTAGATGTTCTCAAACCTGGTCTTCTACAGTATGTGGTTCCACATTCTTCCAGTCCCTGCTTTTGCCTTAGCGACTTACATGGTCTGGTTAGAGCCTTTGCCATTAAAGGCCGAGGCAAAAAAAGTCATTGAGTGCCTCAGCCTTGTTCATGTCTCAGGTCACCAGGTGTCCTATTTCCTTCTGGAATGGGCCCACACTTTCCTTAGTCTTTTTTTTGTCACCAACATACCTATAGAAGGTTTTCCCATTGCCCTTGATGTCCCTGGCCAGATTTAATTTAACCATGCCTTTAGCTTTCCTAACCTGATCCCTGGCTGCTAGGGCAATCTCTCTGTATTCCTCCCAGGCTGCCTGTCCTTGCTGCCACCCTCTGTAGGCTCCTTTTTCTGATCTTGACTTTGTTTCTCCATGAATGATCCTTGCTAAGATTTGATTTTCTCTTTCTATATAAAGATAATGCCAACAACCCATCTTCCAAATACTATTGATCTATGACTGGTTAATATTACAAAAGAGATGGAAGATCCCTAGCAGCAAGCAGACTGCAGCTCTTACACCATTATGACAGTATCTAAATTATTTACGGGGAAAGTCTTTCAGATCAAAGTACTTACACTTCCTGTCCACAAATTTTCATTTTTCCTCGAAAGTTTGGAGTATACCATTATCTCTTCCCCCGTTTTGAAGCTAAGATACCGGCAATCAGGCCCTAAGAAGTCTGTAGTGGCTTGAACTCTGCTCATTGTTGCTGGAATAGTATGTAGAAAGAAAGAAACAAGTAAATATAGCAGTCATTTCATCTTGAGGTCAGATAGGTTACTGAAGAAGTCTGATCGATATAAATAATAATAAATTAAAATGTTTGTTAATACATCAATATGTGGTTTATTATTATACTAATCCACTTCTATCATTAAGTGGACAGCAACTAATGCAAAAAGCAGCCCTATCCTGTTCTTTTCCCCCCATTTACTGCAGACATCATGGAGAAAAGCTCGTCCTACATAAGCATTTTGCAGTCCTCATTCAGCGAACCTTTCAATGCTGAAGTTTCCAATTCAGTTTGAATAATTTAAAATTATTTTTGTCTTCTGCCCGTCTCCCCACAGAAATCACTACTGATGTGCTCTGTTCAGGTTGGAGCCCTTTCCACACGCAGTTCCACAAAGGCAGACATCTTTGAGCATCCAGAACCCACTGAAGTCAGCATGGCTCCGCAGGAAAATAAAGAGCCATCAGCAAAGGAAATCTAAGGTCTCTTCCGCTTCAGGACTAGCTACCCACATTGAAAGTACCAGTGTAAGTAAAGTGTAAGTTAAGAGTACCAGACCAGTGGAAACAGCTTTGAAACAACTTCAACTACATATGGTTATGACAGATTTCACAACAGTAATCAATGGATAGTAAATAAGGGGGGCATTATATATCGCTACCCAGTTATGGTTCAGTGGCTCTGCCTCCCACAGGGCTATTTACCCCCCAGGAACTCCATAACTAGTTACTGCTCTTACCTCATGTTAAAAAATAAATAAGAGGATACATTAAGTGTCTTTTGTGAGAAAGATTACAAAAGCCCACCCAAACAGTTTGCTTACAGTGGGAAAAAAGTAAGAATTTTTTAGAATGGGCTGTGAATGTATTGTAAACACAACATATATAGTTATAGATATATATTCCCCCCTCCTCAGTTTATAGCCCACCAGTTTTGCTTGATTTTTTAAAAATTTTGTACCTGTAAAGATAAATTTTGTACCTGCTTTATACTGCCCACTTTGAAGAAACCCTAGAAAAACTAGCTGTTCAAGAGCATTTTTACTGAACTTTGATCTTTCTATACTTTCACAACACAATCCAGCAAGTATTTTTTACTCTTTTTTGTTGGAAACATTTAAGCCTATTGCTCATAAACTTAGCATATTTACAATGAACATTTTCTATGACTACTCATTTTCAGTCTGTTTCATTGCTATTTTCGACATTGTGGTTCCTAATAGCTGCACGTACACCACAGACTCCTTCTGGGAAAAAACAAACAAACAAACAAAACTTTTTTTACTTACTCTCACATTCCCGATCACCACACTTCTTCCATTCTGAAAGTACCTTTGTACTCTGCAGACTAGTTAAAAATGAAATTACTAACAGCAAAATTCTCTGATCCAAGATTCTTGACATTTTAGATTAAATCTGGAATGCACTGAAACTGAAAACTGGATGGATGCGTGGTTAGCAAGAATATTCTATATCGTTTTTCTTTGCCTAACTAAACATTGCAAATAAACTTATAAACCTGTTTTCCGTCCCTCATCTGCTTAAGCAGAAGTACATTATGCTAACCTGCTAACAATCTGCAAAGTCAGGTGTCCTGATTATACGTACACGTTTAATAATTAACTGTGTTCTGATAACTAGACTAATGTTTTGAATACAAAAATACTAGTTCCGGTCACATCAGAATTTAGCTTCTATCAGATGAGTTCTTTTGTACTGAGTTTGAGGAAGATTGTGTTAGAGGAAATGTAATGAGCTGTATTAGGATTTTTTTCTGGATTCTGAGTGCACTTTTAATATACATCTTCCATCTGAATTTAAGATGGACTATCGATTTTAGGCTTATATAGCTGCTGACGATTTTCTAGCTTTTTTTACTTTGATAAACTATATTTTGTGTGCACTGATGTGTTTTAGATTATTTATGGGTGGCCATTGGGAGCTCTGAACAGAATTTTTTTCTGCATACTCTTTTAGAGTTTTCTCATGCACCTCATGCTAAGTACAGTCCTTCAGCCCGGGGAATACTAACTCCGCTCCAAAGTCTTTTAAAGGGGCTCGGCAGTTTTCAGTCTCTTAAGACAACTAGAAAATCCATATGCTATCTCTACATCATGTGTCACAGAGCAATACACCAAAGCTAATGACACATCCTGCTTTTTAAGGAACCCCCTCTATTTCTTAGCAACTTGTTATCCAGTATGGAGTTCTAAATAATGCTGAAGTAATAGATAAATACAGGTTATGCTTTAAGGTATGAGGGAGTTGTACACTGGTTATATAGGTATGAAGTTGTGCTTTAAATGAAATCTTGTAGAAGTTCTCATTGGAAGCAAGCTTTGAAGCAAAGGTTTCATGTTGTCCTGCCCTTCCCTGGTCACCTAAACACAGCATGTCTAATTTATCTACAAAAAAGGCTTCAGCTTTTGGTTCCCAGTTTTTTGCATGGGGTGGCCTCCTCTCTCTCTCTCTCGATAGTGGTTCAAGAACCTGCATTCCTCCCCAACCTGATAATATTTGCTTCCTAGAAGCTCTGCCCCTCCTTCAGTCCTTTGCGTGACTCAGAATTAGCTCTGCTTTCTCTTTCCACAAACCTAAGCTGTACCCTACTTGCAGCATAGTTCTCCCTCCTGATTGCTTCATGATTCAAATCTGCTGGATGCTGATGCTTGCCCTGATCTACCAAGCCAGCAAATAGATTGCAAGAGAGGGTACAAAATGAGCCAGGGTCACATTAACCAGCAATGTCCTGCAAACAAAAAAAACCCCAAACCCCAGTAGATGACACATCCTCCAGTTGCAATCTAACACTTTGGCCCCTTCCTTTGCCACATGACCTGGTAGTCAGACAGGTCTATCCTATGACCCAGGACACCAGCTGGCTCTGCTGTTGGGTAATGTCCCAGAGAACTGCCCTGTGCCTCAGGGAAAACTATACCAGAGATCAGCTGCTCCCACTCGCTTCTGACTAGCACTGGTGCAGCCCCATCCCAAGCATCAACAGTCTTTCCTCTTCACCCCATCGGATCTTGTGTCACTTAAAAATTGCTGATTGCTGACCTTCCCTGAGATCCCTCTGGGTTTATCTGTAGGAACTGAAAGGGGAAAAACAGAGTAAAAAACAGCTAAAACATGACAAATCCAAAGAAACCTGGTGAGAAGAAAAGTAGGACAGGCTTCCTCCCCTCCAAGTTTTTACTGATTAGGAGAGATGAGTGAAAAGGAAGATACAAGAAATTTATACTGGAGGACCTCTCTATATATACTACATATCACAAAAAGACAAAATCTATATCCCACCAATTTAACAACTGGTCAAAAGAGTCTTACATAATGTTGCACAACAACTGTGGAAGATGGTACAAAACCCAATAATGGACCTAGAAAAGTCTACAGTCCCTTTTTGAACCGGCAACAGGGAGCTGATTCACCTAAAAATGGAAAAGCCAGGTATTCTGACACCTAAAATTACGTACTTCAGTAAGTTTGTGTGTGAGATCAAACAACGCGACCCACACCTCGAGATCTGCACATTGTTACTGTATTTGTCAAAATAGCCCTGAAAATGGCTCTGACTTCAGCTTCATATGGATACCCAGACTAATTCTAAGTCTTTATGTAAGATGTTGCAGCTCATTCTGGCTACTCAGTTTCATCTACCTCTGCAATTTTTAAGTTGTTCTGGACACCCGTTCACTGCGTAGTTTATTCACAAAAATGATTCTTCTAGGTTTGAAGCTGTGAAAAGGCTGATGAGCACTGCTCTGATCTCTGGTCTGTGTTATTTGTTCCTCCAGTAACCACAAAAAATCATATTTGTGTCAAATAGTTTTTTCTTTTAGGTGTAAGTCTTATACGTGCAGAAGTTTTACAACCACAACTTCTAATCACCTTTGAACTAAAGTCAAAGATAAAGATTCATGGAGTTTATCATAGCTGGCTTCCAAAGGACAAAGTTGAAAGCTTTATAGCAGAGTGAGACTTCAGTTAATTTCTGTCCTGCAGAACTGAAGCAACAAATGTATGATTATTCATACAAAGCTAAGGAAAGAGTGGGAACTATTTTCAACAGCTTCCGTTAGGATAGAACTATCAACTTCTTATTTCTAGTAACATCTTAGTAGCTTTAACTACTGAGATGGAAATGCAGAGATCCCCTATGATACATTAAAATTCACAGAAGGATCAACTCCAAACGAATGGCGTAATTTAAATATACTGAGTAGCCTGGCATGCTGGACGGCTCTTTTATGACGTGATTTTGCATAAGCACAAGAGATGTTGCATTTCCCAGAGTATTCAGTATCTGCATTAACAGTCAGGATCCCAAAACAAATCATAAGTTGGTAAAAGTTCTCCTAAGCACCTAAGAGTCAACACTTACTTTCTAATAACAACAGTATATATAGCTTTGGTTATATTTTTATGATTAGCACCAAAAGGCTCCATAAGGAATATAGGGTTCCACAGTGCAGAATACTGCACTAATACATGGAAGAATATAGTCCGAATTAAAAGCACTTAAAAATGTAGTTCTCTTGACCTGGGATGTTTGGATGAAAATACAGATCCATTTTTACATTGAATCAACTGTCATGCCAAACCTATTATTTTTCTAAACAAATACCTTTTAAAAGTTAATAAATCAAAGGAAGAAAAGGAATAGGAATTAGAGTCAGACAAAGCTAAACAGGTAAGAGTCATTCATCATCCAGATTTAAACCAATTTCTTAGACAAAATGACAAGTAGCAAGAAAAAGCAATTATTACTTCTGTATTTCAAAAATGGTTCCAAGCATGACAATCAACTAATGATTTCTACGCAATCATGGAACTTGTGACTTATATTACTTTGAATCTTGATAATATGTTTCTAAGCTTTGAATGCCTCACATTTTGCCATATAATAGAACACTGTCACTTAGTAACAACGGCCTGAACAAGGTTTGTGGTAAAACACAGGTTTGAGATGAAGAAAAAACGAATTCTGAAAGAACAGAATTATATCCTCCAAAACACAGATCTCCGTGTATTACTCATATACCATTGCCACAACTTTTCACTACATCATAAATACATGTAGTCTCAGGTAAATACTTTTTTGAGCAGTGAAACTCATTTTAAAGATCTGGAACGTTCATAAAATGAATAGGTTTGTCCTGTTGTACCACAGCAATAGCTACAAAATCAGCAGCTGAACCTGAATCTCAAAATTATAACTGGGACATAACCACAAGGCCGTTATTTTTCTGATAAACAAAAGGTGCTCTAGAAATCTATTTGCAAATTTTCTAGTTTTGAAAATTACTTTGCCTTTGTATGTGTAAGAGTGTGTTTAGTTCACTCATACCTACTTTCTGCAGGAAAAAAAAAATAATCCAGTTTCCCTTTGAATACATACAGGGAAGCTGTTCTAAGCACAAAAACATCACCTTAAGTAAAAGCAGAATTTGAAGGGGTATACCTTTTATGCAAAGTAATGTTTCAGCTTATAATTAATGAACAATCTGCATAAAATCTACTCTGACAAGGAGTGGAACATCATGGAAAAAACAGCCTTGGAGCCTTCCAGCTTATCTGTGCATCAGGACCGAAGGAGAGGCAATAAATAAATGGCGAGGTCATTGCCTTATATAAAATATAAAAAAAAAAAACAACCCACAAGACACAAACAACTGCCTTATAAAGTTATACTTAAAGCTAGAAGGGGCCATCTGACAGCAGCACTCTGCAAGACAGGCACACATCATACATGGTGCATTGCACACTCACATAAACCACCTCGACTTCATTCTTAATTTTTCTCCTTCTCGATCATTCTTTTTCCTACACTACTTGACCGAAAAGAGAACAAGGCAGTAAGATATTCCTTTGATCTCTACTCACTGCTATGGGGAAGGGAAAATTAGAAAATATTTTAATAATTTCCTTCCCCTATGCTATCTGCACTTCATTCTCAGACACCCCAAACTTCTATCAAATTCAGTCCAGAAATTGTCAGCTATTTGAAACAGAAGACTGGGAACAGAGGAAGGAAATTGCATCCATGGTCTCAGCTTTATCCACTGCTCTGAAATTGTTCCACGGTAAGAGGATGGGACCTTGAGGGCAAACATAACAATTACTAAAAATACTGTTTTATAAAGACACAGGTCTTTATGCAGTATTGTGTTAATAGGACACTACTATCTTACACTTTTTCTGCAGTGGGATATTGATTGGAATATATAGCTTTTAGAAAACTCCAGGGAGAGCCAGTCGCAGCTTCCATTACCTGAAGAGGGCCTATAGGAAGGCTGGGCAGAGTCTATTTACAAAGGCCTGCAGTGACAGGATGAGGGGCAATGGCTTTAAATTGGAGAAAAGCAGATTAAGATTGGATATCGACAGTTTAAATGGCTTCCAAAGGCAATTTGAAATGTGAAGTTAGTTGAACCATGCAGAACAATAACATTTACTCAACTACTCAGTATAAAATTTTGTTCCTTGTGAGAAACTGCTATTTAATGTCTTCAATAAGGCATTTGAACTTTTGCTTGTCCATATAAAAAAACCCAAACACACACAAAACAAACCACAAAAAAAAACAACCCAAAGGCACAGTTGTGGAATAATAGTTTTTGAGTCACCTCCAGCAAGTTATAGTCACATTTTAAGAAAAGGTATAATGTTGAAGAAAATTCCAGTGTGGAGCACAGCTGATACGCAGGGAATGTATTCCATCCGGGCTGCACAACCTGCAATTTTAGACTCAGCAGATCTTAAGGTGAGAAAAAAACCCAAGATGCAAAGTAGGGTGATGTGAGATACTATAGCCAAATTCTGGGCATCAGGGTAGGGAATGGGATCTTACAATGCTGTGAAAACTGCCAAGCTGCATAGTTGTCACCCTCAGCCAACATTTATTTTTTGTAAAAAAAAAATAAAAAAAAAATCACACCCTTAGGTCAAACTTTGCCCACTATAGTGTCATTATAAAACACTCTGCACTAAAAGCCACCCACCTCCAAGGTGTGACCACCCCTCATGAGCCTGTGCTCTGAATCTTTGCTAGTCTATACCTTCAAACACAAAGCGAGGAAATTTTACACTAATCCTAACAGGGGTATGTATGACTAGAGTCACTCATACTCCACATGAAAAGTAAAGAACAGCATGAAAGTGGCTGAAGAATGGAAGGGTGTTAGGGAAAATAGCATCACAGACAAATCAGGAAGACACCATCAAGAACCATCACTGACTTCTGGGACCAGTCTATGGGCTGAGCCTCTCCTCCCCCCAATAGGGACACCTACTGGGTAAGATCCAAACACTCAGCTACACCCAGAGCTTCCCTAGGATCCTTAGAAACCTCTAGAGTTGTTTCATGCTACTATATTGAACTTGTTTATGGTGCTATATTAATTGCAAGCACTTTGCAGAGAGTACATTATGACTGGCCATCCAAAAATATTTGCACCTCTGTTGCTTCAATAAAACTGCGCTATTCATTCATCAAGAACATGACCAAGCTCCTTAAATCTGGCCATGCCACTTCATTGAACACAACTGGAGCTAAATGTTAACTAGACCAAAAACAGTAGCATCATGCTACTGTGTGTCCGTAATTGTGGCAGGTCGATACATTGAACACAACCAGACCTATAGTGCCGAAGTGGGCATCATTCAGGTCCAAACCCAGCTGCCCCCAGCCTCTTTGGTATCTAAGCACAAGATGGGATACAAGGGGGTTTATTTGCTGCCAGATTCCTTTATCCTTTAACACAACAGTAAAGCATCACATTCCTCTGAAGGGAAGGAAATACAGTTGGAGAGCAGTGACAAGAACTAGAAATGACTCAATCACAGAGATCACAGAATTTTCATGGTTGGAAAGGACCTCTGAGATAAGAGTTCAACCATACACACACACAAAAAAACAAAACCAAAAAATCCACCAATACACGCCCCACAAAAAAAAAATATCAAACCCCGCAAGACAAACCACCCAATCAATCTCAGCCACTACAGCGTGCCCTGAAGTGCCACATCTACACATTTCTTAAATACCTCTAGGGATGGTGACTCCACCAACAACCTGGGCAGGCCATTCTTGTACATGGAGAATGTGTGGAGAAGCGAAGGCAGAGGATAGTGTATGAGCAAAGAGACTGAAGAATCAGAATAAAGTATTGAACTTGAGAAGGTGGAAGCCAGAGGAGCTTTCCCTCTGTGTCCATTTGTGCTGACAGAACACTCCATTTCATCCCTTGCTACACACATTTCTTTAAGCCAGGAAGTTCAGCACTTCAGAACACACAATTCTACCACTACTCAGAATTCAAATGCAAAAATCCAAAAATTGACACTCTCCAAAACTAGAACTCTGCAAAAGTCTGCTCTGTGCTCTAGAAAAGTGGGATATATATGGCCTTTCATTCACTAAAATAAGCTTACATATCGCTTCCATTCTGAAATCTTTCTAGGGCTTCCTGGCCTGCAATTTGGCATGGGAAGATATGAGAATTCTCTTTCCGCTGAGACAAGACAAATTATAGCAGCATTTCTTACTCAGTTAACAGGCATTAACGGCAGTAAGAACAATTTTGCATACAGAGCTTCTAAGGTACAGCCACCTGGAAATTAAGAACCATGCTTTAAATGTAGAAAGACTAAGGTAACAACTGTGTTATAGAAAACATCACAGGCATCAAGAGAGTAGTCTACAAAGCCACATTTATTTGCACATGTACAGAACAGAGCAACAGATGTTATTGTTTTCCATACAAAATTATATAAAAACAGTATTCACCTTCATTGATAACACCATCCACTTTAAGTTGTATTAAATACATTCAGGAAGCATTCTTGCACGCACACAACATTAGCATTAGGTAGTCCCAGGTAACTCCAACAACTCCAACACAACAACTCCAAATGTTAATTATTCCTAGTAGTATGAAGGGATCAAAGATTAGTCTGCAACTAAAATAAAAAGAATCCTGGTTGAGAAGCAAGCTGAAGTCTTTCCTCCATTGGCCATCAAAGCAAGGAACATCATTAAACAGATTAACTGTATCCAGAACATAGATGTAAATACTACCAAAGCACCTGAAGAAGGCAGACAAGAGCTCAGGTCAGTCTGGAATACCACTGTCTCGGCCAGTGTTAACACTGCCATTTAAGCATTGCTTGCCTATGGATAGGAAAAAGTTTTTATAAACTGGAAGATAGAGAAGTAAGAGCTTGTGACTACAGAAGAAAGCAAAAGGTATAGATCCAAATTGATTACTTTCCTTTCCTACCCAGCACTGGAGAGTTTACTCCCTTTACTGGGTCTTAAGGTTCCCATTCTTGCAAGGAATAGAGGGAAAAAGCAAAATTTTACATTTCCTGCGACACTGCCTCCCTACATGTGATCTAAAAGGGGAATTCAATTGCCAACAGGACATCTCAAACAATTTATTTAAAATGCACATTTATTTCTACAAAAAAAAAAAGTGTATGATACATAAGAAGTGATCACACCTACTTAAAGGTTTACCTATTAAAATATACAGAGGATCTTAATGAGTACAGGATATTTAAAAAAAAGATGCAAAGGAGTGTTAATCTTTTATTTTTACATTTTCAGGAACTTCACACAATTTTGGTAAGTAACCTTTTACAAAATTATGTAAAAAGTACAAGAATGCCTGGTAAACAGTCTGCATTTTTCCAAAAGATTTTTTACAGCATGCAATTCTTAAGGCAGCCTTCTCCTCCTCCTGACAAGGAATCCTTTCACTCAAATAATCTTCTGCTGCAAAGATTAGGCTAAGGAAGCTTGGTCTCTTCTGTTAACGCCTTTTGTCTTTCCTGTCTGATTTACGGTCTCTTTCGCTCCGTGAAGTTCTCTTGCCTGACCGACTACTTTCTGATATAGACCTCTTTCTGTCAGATCTTGAACTTTTATCCTTTGAGCTTTTGGCATCTCTACTCCCACCTTTTGAGGACTTGTGACTTCTATCTACTCCAGAAGCATCCCTCCGCTTCCTTTCCGTGCTCCTTCTGCGTTTTCTATCTCTGTTATGCCCTCTTCCTCGGCTTCGACTCCGACTTTCACTAGTGCTAGAGCTACTGCTGCTGGTGTCCCTGCTAGTAGTCCCACTTGTAGTGCTGCTGCTGGTGGAACTACTCCGACTGCTACTGCTGCCAGTGCTGGAACTACTGCCAGTACTGGTACTGCTCGAAGTGCTGCTGCTACTACTGCTGCTGCTGCTACGGCTATGACTCTTACCAGTTTTGTTCCCTGCCCTACCCCTGCTTCTACTCCTAGTCTTATTCTTAATTTCTACACTCGGTGCCTGATTTTGCTCTGTTTGCGCCTCAACCACCTTTACGGACACCACAGTACTTTCATCCTTGTCTGCCTGGGGCTCTGCATCCTGAGTGACCTGAGACAACTGTGGTGACTGTGGCAGTGGCACAGACTGCGGCTGAGAGAGAGCCTC
Organism: Pedionomus torquatus; assembly: GCA_013398155.1. Taxonomy (NCBI): domain Eukaryota; kingdom Metazoa; phylum Chordata; class Aves; order Charadriiformes; family Pedionomidae; genus Pedionomus; species Pedionomus torquatus. The sequence continues at coordinate 20,091 of VZRU01012352.1, forward strand.
AGCCACAGGTTCTGGCTGAGCTTCAGGTGCTTTCTCCTGTTTTTCTTCAGGCTCAGCTTCGATCTCTGCTTTAATACCTTTATCCTTCTCAGGAGAAGGAACATTACACACTTTTCCTGGCTGAGCTTCAGACTCTGTTTCTGGTTCTGCTTCTTTGCCATTTTCATTTTCTACAGGTTCTACACTATCTGCCTCATTCACTTCAGCCATATCCTGCTCATTATCCACTGGCTGAATGCTTTCACTTTCCTCTTTTACAACTGTGACCTCTTCATGCTGACCATCCTCTTGCTTGTCATTCTCCCTTACCTCAGTAGTCTCTTCTGCTTTAGCCTCCATTTCACGTTTCTGTTCATCCTCTTCCTGTTCTTTCTCTCCATCATCACTATGCCCTGAACCTATTTTTCCCTTTTCCTCCCCTACCTCCTCCATTTCTACATCATTGTGCTGATTACCTGTCTCCAACTCTTCCACCTGCTGAGCCGCCTTACCCTCTTCCTGCTCCTTGTTCTGTTCTTCCTTCTTTTCTTCAGTTTGCACCTCCTGCTGTTCTTTTTCCTTCACAGATTGTCTTCTGGGCCTGGCCTCCATTTTGTTAATCTGCTCTGCAAATTCATTTCGCCTGCTTTCAAAGAGTGCTGGGGAATAAATGCACAAATAATAGTTTCAGATGATCTACAGACACCAAAGTCGATTTTCTCCTTAGCTATGAGCTAGTAAGTTATCAAATTGTTTTAACTTATAAATACTGCATCCTTATTCATTCTGAAGTAGCAAGCCATTCATGCATAATGAAAAAGACTGCTAGTAACCCTAAGAAAACAAAGCAAAGGAGATAGTCAGCTGAGTATCAGAACAGCAAAGCCCTACATCTAAGCTAACAAAAAGAGATTTTTACTTCATTAAAAAAAATGATAAAAATCAACCAAACCATCAGTATATCAAAATAATACCTTCATTTCCTGGTATTTATATATTAACAAGGTTATACCTCCTAAGGTAAACAAAAAACAGTAAGAATCAGCAAAAAGCTGGTTAGGTATTAAAGCTTAAGTAATTTAAGTTATTTGGACAGGTAAGCCAGCTTCTCTTACCCCCCAACCCCACACAATGAAGAAAAGCTCCTTAAGAATAAAAAAAAACCCAAACAACCCAATACTTTCCCAGTTTAATAAAAAAGAAGAACAGCAGGACTACTACTGACTGCAGTATTTTAAATTGTTTTCCAATAGAAAAATATAGTCATCCTGTGATACAGAAATGAACACACATTACAGTAAAAAGAGTTCTACCGCTTCTGTTCCTTTGTAATAACCTGCATTTCCCCCGGGTCTTCAATCCACAGAACCTACCTTCACAAAAACAAAGGCATACATCTGGGCACTGGCATACATCTGGGCACTAAAGCTGATATAAAGGACTATGTTTTAAACACATACCTCTGAGATTATTCATACACCTCTTTTGACTTCTTGTAAGAGAATCAAAGCACATCCAACATAAAAATTAGTCACAGAGAGTAATGTTTCATTTGTGACGAACACCCATGCAAGAACATACATTTTGTCCTAACCATGAAATACATCTATTCAAGCAGAGAGACTTAAAAGAAACTTGTACAGCAAACATTGAAGGGAGGCAAGAACAAGGGCCTTGATATCACCAAGACCACTTACCATTCATCTTTTTCTGTGACTCTTCCATCAACTTCTGTGTAGCAGGACACATTCTGCCAGGTATGTAGAACAAGTGGGGTTTTGTCTTCGTTCTTATGTATTTAATTATTTTAGCGTTATGTTCATTCCATTCTTCTTGCTGAGAAATTAAAGAAAATAACCCTAAGATACACAAGAATGGTTTAAACAAGACAAAGATCAAGAGCAAAACTAAAACTCACCAACTGAGCAAGCTCAACCTTTTGCTCCAGTAACCGCAGCTCTGTCTGTTTAGCACGTCTTTCTTCAAACAGTTCTCGTCTTTCGTTTTCAACTTGTTTTCTTTCTTCCTCTGCCTGCACTTCAAGTTTTTGTTCAATTTCTTGTCGTCTCTTTTGCTAAGATAAAGAAAAAATAATTTCATTTATTTTTTCTAAATCAAGAAAGTGTTTAGTTTGGTCAAATTAAAATTTTGTCTTATTTACACCATTAAAGGCATTCCTAAAAACACATTAAGAAATATCTCCTAAGTTACAGGTAATGGAAGAAAAGAGTGTTGTTGCTTGCTGGCATCTAATTTTTTGTGGGTTAGCTATAAAATTATGGGGCCCCATGGATTTTTCTCTGCTTTTCTATCATTCAGTTTGGATTTGAATTTTCAATACAAGCTTCAACATGTTTTGTTTCCTTAAGAGTAAGAAAAAAAAAGTGAATTTCAGGTACTC
>VZRU01012353.1:13265-44158 GCA_013398155.1 Pedionomus torquatus
TACCGTAGTTCTTTTTCTTTCTTAAAAAAAATATATTAAAATCATAGTTTCCTAAATTACTTATTCATTGTTACTACAGCCTAGGACTTCACTTCTCCTCCCCCCACAACCCCCCCACACCCCTCCCCCAAGAAGATTCTTTTTGTGTATTTAACAAAAAGCTGTGTAATCTTAAGAAGTTTACTCTGAAATTCATTATTGTCATGTCCATGTACTCTTTCTGTGAAATGCCAGCAGGGAAATTCCTAGTTAATTTTGTGGAGTCTTTGAGTCTTCTAATTTATCTGGGATAAAAATTACATCTGGAGTTAGTTAGCTTGCTTTCTTTCAGGTAAAGAACTTTTATTTTAGGGAAAAAGTAGTTTCAGAAATATTTTTGTACGTTTGCTTCATGTACTTATGTATCCTACTTCTTAGCAGCATATAGCACTTAAACCAACAAACCAAACCTTCCTAAAACAAAGCTTCTAGCTAGGCAAGCAATTTATGCATGTGTACTTATTTCATTGTAAGTATATACTTCCTATTTTACTGATCTATGTTATGAAGCATGGACTAATAACAAAATGTGGTCCAGCATATCGGAACAAATTATTATTTTCTCTGTGTTTTTTATTCCATTACACTGTAGCTTTCTGGGGCAAAAGACAGTAGAACTCCTACTACATGCCTGAAAGCTAGTTATGAGAGAAGTGAAATATTTTCCATTTGACCAAGAAGGGTTTTTTCACTGATTGTGTTAAAATAATCAACGTATAAATACAAATCCTATGCAAGCAGGTATATTATAACATTTTTAAAAGTGGTTCTTGTAGCCTGTGGTCAGATGTAATAGTGTTGCACTGAAATTTTAAAATAATGCATTTGAAATGATTTTTAAATGTGTAAGTTTAACTTTTTCTGCTTTGTAGAAGGAGAAGCAGCAATGCTAGGAATTACAGAAGTTGTTATATATGTATTTTCATTTTTTTTTTTTTATTACGATTAAGTTGGCAGAGGCCAACTAGGAAATCGCAGAAAGAATATCTCAGTCTTCCCTGTTCCCTCTGCTAAAAAATTAAGGCTACTGGAAAGTTATGTATTAAAGGATTAGGCCACAGATCTCTGTATGTTAACAGCGTGTGATGTATACCTCCAGACATACTGTACCTTAATTAATGTGTTTTATCCTCTTGTTTGCCAAATACCTTGGTAAGTCAGGTCTTGCAGTTGCCTTTGCAATGTGTCTGTTTTCTTATACGCATTTCTAAAAAGAATTTTTTTTTAAATATCAGGTTTTGCAGATTTAGCAAAAGTGTTTCATTGTTGTCTGTATCTTAAGAGGATTTTTTACTGAATATTGAACTGCATAGTAAAATTAAAATACTGAGATCAGCAGAATAGCGTAGAGTTGATGACTGACCTTTGGGAGCTGATTCATTGAATAAAGAAAGGGACAGATGTTACTATTTAATTTTTTATTTCTTTATTCCTCCCTCTTGGATCTTAATAGAATGCTTCCATTTAAAACCTAAATCTTCAAATTTCTTAATGACTTTTTTGGTTGGGGGAAGATCATGTCTGTCATAAATGAAAGTCAGTAAGCATTTTATTTTGTTTTATTTTATTTTATTTAGCCTTTATTGGTCTGAAATAAGATGCATTTTCAAGCAATGGGAGCAAAAAATGTTCATGGTTGTGGTTGTATTAGCATGACTTAAATGAACCGATCAGTTCTTCAGGGATAGCAAGTTGCTTTCATTTAATACCTTCATGAAAGGAGTGCATTTAATTAAATCTTTACACTTTATATTCTGCATTTCAAAGCACCAGACTTAACCTCAACTTATTCTTCTAAATAATCAACTGAGTTAAGTGAGCATGGAGAACAAAACTGAGTCAAGCTGGACTTGAAGCACTTACTGGTTAGTGCTTGAAGCTGCCACTAATTGTATCAGAAAGGCTATGTCAGTAAAAGACAATCCATGCAATCTTTCACGTTCAGTTTTTATCACGTGTGTATAGTTAGGATATATTCACACCATAACAAACATGCAAGGTGCTTTGCCATGGCAACTTATGACTTCTTGACTAGTGACAAGTGACTCTTTGCTAGCCTGCTCGTAATGCAAATGAGGTGAGTCACTGTAAACCAATATTTCTCAGCTTTTCTGCTGGTTGTACCTCACTTCAAAATGTGGACAGTCTGAGGTGACTCTGTGGGTTGAGCTTCCCATCACTTGTCTTCATACTCCTGTTGATCCTGCGTACTGCTGCTGTCGCGCTGCTTTTTTACCTGCTGTTCTCCAAGCAGCACTGCTGTTCCACTAACTGCTAGTGCTTTCCATGGAGATTGAAGTAACGCATCCCAGAGGGCATGGCTGACTCTGTCAAAGGCCCTCAGGGGTCTCTATGTTGTGGTCCCCAATTTCTGCACTGAACTGGCAGAGTCCAGGTAGTATTTATTAGCCCGGTCCCTGTGTTTGGCCTTACCTGCGAGGAGGTATCTGCTGATGCCGTCTTATTGTAACCTGCATACCTGGTTGTAAACTGCTGATTTAAACCACCTTTTTGCTGGCAAAGCAGATATAACTTAATTTTGACAAGCCCAAGCTAATAAATAGGGTTTTTTTTTGCTCGTATGATCTATTTCATACATTGTTAAGCTCTTAATTGACTGTAACCACTTAGTAAAAAGATTCTCGCTGTCACTCTGAATAAGTCAAGGAAAATCTCTATTGAATATAAATTCATGGGCACAAACCACATAGAATTTCTGTAGGGTTATGATATTTTCAGAAATGTTGTGGCTGTTTCTGGTTAGCATCTAAACAGAGGAATTAGGAGAATTTTTTAGAATGTTTTGAATGTTGAGAGCCTGGGAAAACTGATTTGTGAGACAAAATGGAGTTTTAGTTTAGGGAGGAGATGAACAATATGTGTCTCTATTTTATATCCTCTACCATTTAAGGTAACATACTTATATTTTTTCATGGCCTAAAGATGAAGGGAAATCTTGTGGAACTGGAAGGAACAACAGACATAAAACTACTACATTATTTTTACATTTGAAAATGAATGTTGATACTGAGACAGAAGACTACACTGAGATGAAAGAGTTAGGATACTAAAATGGGATAGAGAGGCAGATTTATAAGGCCGAAACTCCCCGTCTTAACTTTGGAGCTCCACTTTCAGTGTGTTTAGTGAGTTTCTTTTTTGCTATTGGAAACCTCTAGGCGACTGCAATATTATATTATGCAAATAGTTGGAATAGCCTCATCCTGGTAGGTGGGAAATTGGTACTTAATTAAAACACATATGATTTAGAAGCTAGATTTAGAGGAATACAGCTGCTTCTAGGTGAGTTCAGAGTGGGCTACCACTGTTTCTGTGCTGAGCTCAATACTACGTGCAGCAATCACAGCCACTTGCCTTCAGAGCCAAAGCCGTAGGAGCCACTGGGCATGATGGCAATGCCTATGTCTTCTGCTGCAGTCCATTTGCTGGGGAAGTTGTCAACCCGCGTTGTTGTTACTAAGCCAACTCTAGAAGACTTTAAAACCAGTACTTTCCCAACTCTTCCCCTACTCACTCTCTAGAGGTGAGATTGAGTACAGTCAAAGACAGAGAATGTTTAGCCCCGGGAATCTTAGTTGCAAAGGCAACTTGGTTCCAAATGCAGTTCTTAGGGCACTCACATTGAAATTTGGGCTTCAAGTCCTGCTGTCAGACTTGTTGTTAGAAAATGTATTAACCAGTTATTGGATAAATGCAGAAGGTCACATATAGAAGAGTCAGTGTGGTGATAAAAGCATTTTCACTGTAGTTGTGTTTTGAATTCAAGCAAAACAGGCCTGATCTGATTTTTTGTCTTTCCTTGGGGGAAAAATTCAAGACATTATTCGAACTATCATATGATAATACAGGTAGTGCCATGGATTGCTTTATTTCATTTGTTTCAAAGATTACATGTAGGCTTTTCGGAGAGATGCCTCCAACACCCATAATCCTTATTACCCTTCTTGAATTCTGCAAATGTGTGGGAATTCTGGAAGGTTTACCACATATCTTTCAGCAGCTTCTTGTTCAACATGAAGCTATTTCTTACTATCCTTCTTGAAATGCCTGTCTTTCTTCAAGCACGGTATAGGAAAATACACGCACCTAATGCATGCACCTGGGGGGTTGAATTTAGCAAAAGGTAGGAGTCACTACCTTGGTTTACTGTTACCTAAAACAGATGTTCAAGTCTCTTTGTGCATTTGGTTCCAAGAGTCCAGTTAGATTGACAGTGAATTTTAGTCAATAATGAACACGGCTTGAAATCTGTCAGAAGTCTGTCTGTTTTCAACTATCTGTGTTACAAGAGTCCAGCCAGTGGTTGACACTAAATGATGAGAAGAGGTTACTGGGCTTTATGTCTTTATTGGGGCTTCCGTGAGTCAGTGTGAAAGATGGAAGATGCCAACACGCCTTTGTGGCCATGGTTGTGGAATGGGGCTGACTCCTTCAAAGGAGTGCCAGGAGTCAGCTGGGATCAGAGGTCTTTCTTAATTGGGTGAGCCCAAGTACCGTGACAGTGTTTAAGTTAATATTCCAGTACCGTTTTTCAAGCAGTGTCATGATGAGATTCCCAGTGAAGGACTTTGTAAACAGTATCAATGTCTTCTTTTTTTTTCTCTTTCCTCTTTTTCAGCTCTTCATGTTTTTGTAATAAATTGGTATTTCCTGTTATGGCAAGCATCATTTCAGACTGTGTTGAACTGGTCTGCACAAATAATTTTGTGTGATCCCGAACAGTTGTATGCCTTGTGTTTTTTATCATTCGATACCGTGAGCTGCTTTGTCGGTGTTTGTTCGCTGATTTATTAATGGATAATTCCAAGTTAAACCTGACGCGTTGGCATGGTTTAACAGGACTGAGCTATAATATCTAATACAGCTGGTGGAATACAGAACTTTCTTTTATCTTTCATATAAATTATGCATGAGATGTCCAAGTCAGACATCAGAAATACTCACTGTTAAAGTAAAAAGTGTGTGTATTTCAAATTAGAATTTGCATGTTATTCTGATTTCTGCTTTTCTGCTCCAGGCCAGGACCATGATAGCAGTTGGGCTCGGTGTTGCAACGGTTGCATTTGCAGGTAAGCTAAATTACCAGCTGAGTGTGGAACTGCTATGCATCACCATCTGTTTCCAAAAGGGTTAATGGAGAATTTATGAATTTAAGTATTGGAAAAGTGCTTGAGGGTGCTGTGGAGAATTGTGTCCACTTGTGGTTCCTGTCTCTTGAAAATCCTTGTCGTGTATCCCAAAATTCTTTCTGAAAAGTCGCAGCTGGAAAGACTACTTTTATGGGCAGCAGCTAAAAGGTGTGGTCTGTTTTTTGTCTACAAAATGTACCGTGGGAAGTTTTACTTTATTTAATAGCGTTTTGCAAAGTGCAGGTTCCTTAGTACAGAAGAGTACAACAGAATATTGTGATGTGAAGGTGATGCTTGACAAATTCAACTAGAGAAAAAATACAAGGTGTTAGTGGCTACAGATATTTACCGTATTGAACTATTGTTCCCATAGTACATTTTTTGTTTCCTGAACTCTTTGTCTGGAATGTATATTCTTCTGAAAAATGGGTTCTAGTCTGAGCACAGGGACTGGGCTTCTCATGACTTACACTCTGGGTTACAGAGACTAGGTGACAATGATCTGTTCTGGTTTTGAAATGCAGAAATCAATTTCCATCATTTTCAGTGTGTAAAAGCAGCCATGGTCAGCTATGTGCAAATGCACATTAGGGGATGGAAAGAAGAAATCTTTGATGTATACCTCTTAAGCAGTTGCTTTGTGTGAATGTTTGTAAGCAGAAAAGGAATGCTCTTGGAATTTCTTCTGTTGGTTGAGCTGAAGAATTAATAACAGCTAGCAAAGAGGTGGTAACAGAAAGCATTAAGAAGAAGTTATATATTAAGAGATAATGTATTAGTACAGCATTTCAGCAGTGATACTAACAGTGATTTCAACTTCTGTGTTAACATAGGCACAGACTTAGGTGACTAAAATAACCTATGGACACATTACATATTTTGAAAATGAAAGCCAGATGCTATTTCAGTGAAGCAGAACCACATGTTTTAAAACGTTTTATCATTGTGTGTAATTGTAAAGTTACATTACCCATGAATAGTTAATCAAAACAGTAAACAGGGAGAGGGCACTCACAGGGGAAATCCTATAGTAACATGGCAGAGATCTCGATTCTGAAGTTGATAGACCTGCTTTGTGCTTCTAAGAACACAGCCTAATAGAGTTCCCTCTAGCCTCTCTTAGCTATAGACGTTCTCTGCCAGTGGGGAGTTGAATGGCTTCGAATCCCAGAAGATCCTCTTTTTGTAACAAAATAAAAAATGCAGTACCTGCAAAATACGTGATTAAGCATACAACATCACAGCAAGAAACATGTACTACATAGATTTCTTTTTTGAAGACATAACCTTTGAACAGTATTTTATAAATAATGTATATCCAAAGCTAATGCCTTTTTTCTTAAAGTTCACAAGGCGGGTATTTTCATTTATCATACTGAAATTCATTTAAATCTATTTATTTTGTGAGCAAGCACAATGGATCTTTGCAGTCCGTGGCTGGATTTTTAGATTAAGTATATTAAATTCTCCTTCTTCCTCTCCCAGTAGTATAAAGATTGGAAAAATGGAAACCATAGCACATTTATTGTGGGACTTTGGGTGGCCAGAATCCAGAAATGGCTGTTGAAGGAACATCTTAGAAAGCAGTAAAGTGCAGCAGTACCATACAGCAAATAAATGAGACAAAAGATGGATAAGAGAGGTTTTTTATTTATTTATTATTTATGCTTTTTTAAACCAAATTTTTTTCTGATGTAAGCTGATGAACATAAATTGGAGACTTTTTGGTTTTTTTTTCTTCCTTTTACTGAATGTTGGCTATAATTTCATTTAACTTCAATCTTTTTCAGGTCGTTACGCTTTCCACCTTTGGAAACCCTTAGAGCAGGCAATTACAGAGACAGCAAAGAGGATTTCAACTTCTGTAAGTGTAGAGGTTACTTTAAGCTAAATTTATGGTTTTCTATTTTCAAGTACTTTGAATGGAGACGTTTAATGGTAGATACGGTAAGTGACAGTTAGATACTTAGATTATTTTTTTTTCCAGGATAATCCTTCCTTTGTAAGTTCTGGTGTACTATCTGTTATATTTTAAATCACCATAGATGAAACTATGTCAAAAAAGATGTTTGTGAGTTTGATAAACACTTCTGATTTTCCTGGTAATGTTACATGTTTCAGAACTCCTTGCTAGTAAGTGCATGATAAATTGCTGAAGTTCGCTGTAAGAAAATAGCTAATTCCTAGAGATTACAAAGTGATGACATGTAGTTTCATTTTAAGAAGCTGAAAATGAAAGAATTTGGTCAGTTACAGAGGTACAAATCAAGAAGACAAACTTCTAGGAAAGGTTGCCATGGGGATGGAGAGCTTGTTTTCTTGTTCACATGACTTGTCTTTTTCTGTCTTCTCTAGTTAATTTGAAATTTTAACCAAGTTATTGTTCTTCGTTTTGCCCTACAAATATACAATAATGAGGTGATCAAGAGGTAGAGTGTTGTGAAAGAGTATATGTAGGGAATATTTCAGAGCGTTTACTTCTTGCTTTAGTGACTATACTATGCTCTGGTAAATAAATAAGCATGTTCCATTCTTGGTTGATTAAAGTAATTCCCAGTAAGGTAGATGTCTGCTTGTGGCAGTGCATTCTTTTAAAGTTTGTAGTCCATGAACACTGATCCGCAGTGGAAGGAATGCAGTTCCCCTCTTGATGCTGATGGGTGAGGGTGTTGAGGGAGTAGTTGTTGCAGATTTTTATTTCCCTAAAAAGATTTATATAATAATGGTAACTTTTGTTTTTATCTTTTTCATGTGAAGCCAGCTGCTACACAGCTTGTCTGTATATTGCATACACAGTATATAGACAAGGTGCTAGGGTCCAAATTCATTTGTCACCTGTACTTTATCTTCAAGTGCTGTAGGTGCAAGCTTGACCAATGCAAGTTTCCTGGAAAGGGAAAGGCTCAAAATGTAGGTTGTCCTCTTGGGGCTGGTCCATGCTTGTTCTTAATTGTGATGTCTGTCAGTCAGAAAAGGTGATCATGGATCAGTTTTTGCTCTCTGTCCCGCTTTTCCATTGTTGTTGTGAGACCAACACTGTGATTTTTTTTTCTTTTCTTTTTTTTTTCAAAGTGATTTTTTTGAGAGATTCCCAAATTGCTTGCCACGATGGCAGAGGGGACTTTAGGTACTGCAAATTAAATTGCTCTCATATGCTGTGGATACAGTCTGACTTGCAGGCTTGCTTAGAAGTAGCTAGCAATAAGGACGTGTGGCTTCAGAGCCGGCAGCGCTTCAATATTCACCCTCCCTCCTCAGCAGTTTTACTCCAGCACTTCTTCCTCTATCCATTTGTCGATACAGGCTAGAGAATCTAAATTCAGACATGTTCACATAAGAAAGCAGGCAGTGACACTTTTTAACACATCGAAATATGACATAGTACTGCAGAGAAGGTGTCTGTTCCTAGGAAACTGTACCCCTCTGTAACTGGTACACTAGCTGAGCCAAGCTCATTACAGGCCTATCTCATTTTTACCACAGTGACTTTCAGAGTCCTTCAGAATTCATGAACAACCGTAAAGAGCACCCCAGGAGCTTTTGCATTCTCAATTTTCCTAGTCCCTGGAGCTGCATCTTCTGTCTGCTTTCGCATCCTGTCTTACAGCCCAGGATTGTATATGGATCTCCAGTACAGTATCTCTCGTATTCTATTTCTGAACTTGAAGACAGAAGTTTTCAGTGTAACATGAGATCTGCTGAAGACAGTAAAAGCTCTCTGTTCTGGTTTGCCATTAACTGTATGTATTTGTCAGCTTTATGTTTGTAAGGATAATGACAACAATTTTCTTCTACAACCATAATTCAAATTTAAGATACTTGTGTAATTCTTAATGAAGATTATTTGTTCTTTACTACTTTACAGCTGCTACTTTCTTAGATTACATTTTTTGCCAAGTTTTTTTTCTTTTCCCCTTAACAGTCATTACCTATTCATAATTTTTCTTTTAAACAATAGAGAAAATATGAAGTAAAAAGATCCTGTGCAGTTACTTGTTGTCCAAACTTCTTATTTCAGTGGCTTTACATGATTTTGTTTGGGGAATTGGAAGCTGCTGAGTATGATCTGTGGATTAGCACTTTCATCAAGTTTCTTCATACATACACACATATTGCCCTCTAAACTATGCCAACAGTGGAAATCAAGCAGTTAGTACTTCTACCTGTGCTTACTGGAAAAAGGATCTCATGTGATGTTGAGTACCTAGGCTTAGTGTTACCTTGCTGGTTTTCTGTGATGGCAAAACTAAGGAGACACTTAACTTGGCCACTACATTTTTCAGTGATTACTTTAGCTTTATATAATCAAACCCTGTCCCTTTTCACCTCCTTTGTGTGTTTGTTTTTGGGTGGTTTTTTTTTTTTAACTCCTGAAAGACTGTGAAGCAGCTGCCTATTTAAAAGCAAGCTTATTCTCTCCGTAAACCCCCATTCTTCCTCCCCCCCATTGGCAATTCTTTCATCTCTCTTGCCGTTTGCAATAGCAATCACAATTCATGTTGGTTGCAGTCACGCAAGGTAGTCCAGATGCTGTTTATCCTTTTTTCCTGTTCACTAATAAATGACTTGGGTAAGGTCAAGTTGAGCAATTATGAAGCAAATCGTTTAAAGTGCCTCCTTGCTGTATCTTGAGTATTTGACACTCTCTATTTACTTAGCTAAATAAATAACATGTACACTCAACAACTGCACTCATGTTTTAGTAAAAAAACAGTAAGTAAAGGCAAGTAAAAGTGTTATGTTTTATTCTGAATTTCCACCTCTCATTTAACTTTAACTTATGACAGTTAAATATATATTCTTAAATATGAGGTGTAAATGCTGCTGTAATTTAGTCCTGAAGATTTCTACTACCTTCTTTTCAGTGGAGAAAGGCATAGAAGGGAACATTGTCATTTCTGTTCTATGACAAGTCATAATGCACATTTCCAGAGGAACGCTTTTTCAGTTTGAGCCCTGTTTTGTTACTGGTGTCACAAATGCCAGTGTCACTGTTTTGTTTCTGTCTGTGGTGACAAGTCTGTTGCCAGTTGAAGGTGCAAAGCACTAAGCAGTCACTTGGGTTTTCTTCCTGTAGTGGTTTGGCTACTCAAACCAGGACACTTCCTCAGACAGAAATTAATACTGTTAATTATGTGAATATTTTCTTAAAATGTGAAATGAAAAAAGGAAATATTTCAATAGCATTCATTATGCTTCGTTGTTGAATCAATGATATTGAAAGTTGAAGGACAGATAGAAGATATTGAAGACAGAAACAGCAATTCTACGCAAAACGAACTGTCAAAACTTAAAAACCCCACAATCCCGAAAATTCTGTGCTCCAGATGAAGAGCATCTCTTCTGTAGCACTTTTATCTGAGACATTTGCACTGTGTTTCTCTTACTGGATCTGATTCTGCTCAGAGTCATAGACTTCTGAATTGAGATGTAAAAGAAGTGTCCAGCTCTCTCTCTCTACCTTTGTTGAAAATAAAACTTCCAGAGAATAATGTAATTTGCAGTCCATTTTATAATTTTTCTTCTAACTGAAGTTAAGGAAGTTAAAGTTGATCTTAGCAAATTATAGGTTGTTATAGCACAGCTTCTATATAGTTTGTTATTGGAATATTTTTTTTTTTCTTCCAGTATTGCATGTTTTGGGGTTGTTTTTGTTTTTTGATTCTTTCCATTGTTGTTACCTTTTCCGTGGAGAACTGTGGTGGTGGTGAAACAACACATAGACTTCACTACTTTTTATAATAGGGTATATGGTCTCAGTTACAGCATTTTAAATATCTCTTACCTGTCATGGAAACATTGATGATGCTTTCCCTGTGCTATGACAGGAAAAGTATCTTGAAGATACCATGCTAAAAATGGATTGGATTTTCTTAGGTGACTGCTTTTGTGAAAACTTCTGAGTGAGTAGATGTTTGCAGGGCAAATCCAGCCATGTTCCATTCTTCCCCTGCTGCAAATCTGTTCACAGCATTTGTTCAGAAACAGAATTTGCTTACGTAATTTGCTAAACAGTAATGCAAGGACATGAAGGAAATGAAGTAAATTAATTAATATCCCTTCACCTTAAGCCAAATAGTATGAAGAAATAGAGAGATAATTTTGATGATCTTTTTTCCAATGCAGAATTCATTTGCAACAGCCATGGTTAATAAATAATCAGAGAGCTGGAGCACCGCTCCTATGAGGACATGGTAAGAGGATTTGAGTTCTTCAGCCTGGAAAAGAGAAGTCTCTGGGGAGACCTTATAGCAGCCTTCCAGTATGTAAAGAGAGTATATATGCAGGAGAACTGGAGGGGGACTCTTTGTCGGAGCATAGTGACAGGATGAGGGGTAATGGTTTCAAACTGAAAGAGGGGAGATTTAGATTAGACACTAGAAAGAAGTTCTTTAGTGTGATGGTGTTGAGACACTGGAAGAGGTTGCTCAGAGAAGTTGTGGTTGCCCCATCCCTGGGAGTGTTTAAAGCCAGGCTAGATGGGGCTTTGAGCAACCTGGACTAGTAGGTGTCTCTGCCCATGGCAGGGGGGTTGGAACTTGATGATCTTCAAGGTCCATTCCAACTCTAACCATTCTGTGATTCTATGATAAGTGTCTAGAACTGCCTGCTCATTGAGGATTTCTCATAACAGAAAAGTATCTTGAGCATTGTTCCATTTCATTGCAGTCATTACTTAGAATTTGAAACTATGGAAAACAAATTCTTTAATTTGAATAGCGTGGAAAGGTATTAGGGAACTAGGAATTTGCCAAGATCTTTCCTAAAACAAGGACTCAGTGTTTCTTCACTTTAACCAATGGTAAAAATGGATTTTATGTCTAATTTTCTTGTGCTTAAATTCTGTTTTGGATCGAGATGTCAATTTAAGAATTGATTATTCTTGCTACATACTTCACTTGTGAGAAGAAATGTTTTTTTCTTGACGACCAATTCAACAAATTGTCTTTGCTTCTATGCCAAAGGACACAGACAACAGAATTTCTTTCTTCATTCCGCTTGGAAGTAAACCGAATCAAGGCTTCCTGGGATTAGAACAGTGGCAAGAAGTAGGATTTAAAAGCATGAAAAAGTATTTCTGAATTTAAGCCTATTGCCATCCCTCCCTATTCTCTTATTTCAAAAAGTATTTTAGATTAAATTGACCGAGAACAGAGATGAGATGTGTTAGAGGTAATTTAAATACGGCTCTCCTCTATGCGAGTAGTGAACCAGTGTCCTCCTGTATTAGAGCTGTATGCCAGAGTTGAAGGGCAGAGAAGAATTAACCTTTTTAGGACTCCATCTGCACCTAAGCTGCTTTGGGAGAAGTTCTGGAAAATCTTTCAGAATACATTAAAGTCTGCTTTTCTCTCCTGGCTGTAGTAACTGTTCAGCATTATTGCAAATTTCTGTGCAGTTCTGTCTCCTCAAGGGTGTTATCTGGTAACTATTAAATCATTAGCACAATTTTCTCTCAGAGGACTGGAGAATCTCTGTGTGCTCCCCGAGTGTTACATGCTGTAACCTCTAATGTTGGCGTGCACCATCACAGGCATGCTTTGTGTTACCCTGTAGCTTCAGCAGCAGTTCCTCAACAGATTTTCATTGTAGGCATGACATGTCTATGGTTGCTTGAGCTTTTATATGTGAAATAACCACTACTGTAACACTACCAGGTATGGTGGGGTGGTAAAATTAGTCTTGTACCATAGCAGAAGACCAGAAAAATCTTTTCTGCAGTTTTGTGTGACTTCCTGTTAGCAATAGGTGAAGTATTTCTGAACCACACTTTTGGGTCAGTGTTGCTTCTAAGCTTAATTAAAGGTTTTGCTTGCATATCATAGACAGAGCCTTTTAAATGGCTTAGTGCTTTAGAAACTGCATAAGAGAGAGTCTGTGCAGACATAAGGCAAAATTTTCACCCAATATGAATGGATATATTTAGTGAGGAAAGTGTTTTATTAAGGGCCAGACACATTTTTACTTGGGGGTAAAAGGAACACTTAAAAATAATTTCAGCTCTCGGGCCAGATTTCCCTTTGATATCAACTGGGGGGAAAAAAAGCTTCTTTTGTTGCTAGGTTTGGCATTGAGGAAGAAAACTTGACTCTGCTTTCCATGTGCCAGTTCCCAAAGGCAGCTTGTTTTGGAGCCAGATCTGCTGCCTCTGGGACTTGTGCAGCTTAAACTATTATTTGTGTAGCGGTGGGCTAATCCTTAAGTCTTCTTATAGGCACATTTACTTTGATCACTAATAGCCATCAACGGTGATTCAGTGACTTAACTTGTTTAAAAAATTTAAAATATATGATTCACAAATACACTTTCAATGCATTCCCTATGACAATTAATTGTTGTCATGATTGAATCTCATCTCAGTCTCCTTTTTAATGTTCTTTTCCCACATGTATTTATTCTTTCCTTAAAGCAGTGGCTAAAGTCTCACATGCCATTTATTAAAAAAAATCCCTAACCCTAGATTCTCTAGCTGATCATCATCAGTGTCTATGGAAGGATGTAAAAGCAAGAGTTGGTTAGGATTTCCCCATATGTTCTCCTACTTACCATTACTCAGTGATTTCCTGAAATAGAGGTTGTGGCTCTATGCTAAGCCTTTTTGTTTGTTTGTTTGTTTCTTTATTTATTTTTCAGGGTTCCCTCAAAGAACTCCTGATAGGTCTTTTTCTGAACTAAAATTCCTTTGTGTGAAAAAACATACTGACTCTACATCAGTATATTGCGTTTATTAGTTCTTATGCTTTTATTGTTGCTTTTACGTACTATTTTTGTAGAAATATCTGGACTACAGAGTGATTGTCCCTGAATCCTTGGATGCCAGAGTACTTTGACTTTTGCTGTTTTCCATTGCAGTGGTACCAAAAGAGTTCTAAACTAATTTCCCCCTTTCCTTCCCCTGCCCTCCCCAACATACACACTGTACCACTGTATGCTAGTATATATACTTTGATTCTGGACTTTTGCCTGAAGGCAAGATTTTAATGGTTGAAGCTATCAATATCTCTTATTACAAGTAGAAGATTGTAAAAACACAGTTATTTTTAAGTCAGTTTTTGTATGTATTAATACTCAGGAGAAGTCCTTTCATAATATCTGGTTTGTAGTCGTTCCATGCCTTCAAAATAAATTATAGATTAATGTAATGCTTTGAATGAGGCCATATATATACACTTTAGGTCCTGACACCTTTTACATGAAGCTAATTATTGCTCTTTATCCCTTTCTTCTTTTTAGAGTCTTTCATTGTACTATAAAGGAGGATTTGAACAGAAAATGAGTAGGCGAGAAGCTAGTCTTATTTTAGGTGTAAGGTAGGTATGTTGCATTAATATGTTTTTGTTTGGTAAGTATTGAATGAAAAAAAAAAAGTATATTGTAAGAATGTGGAATACTCTTGCCAAAATAGTAACTTTTTAAAAAGACTTCTAATGGCTTATAAACCATTTTAATACTCTGCTTAAGCTAAAAAGCAAACAGTAAAATGCTAATAAAGCATGCAACTTGTATTTGGCTTGAAGGCATGGTAGCATATTGCAGTGGAGAATTGGTGCTCTAGAAATAATCAGAATAGCACATATTGTGCTAATTAGTGCGATCACGTGGCCTGGTCTCCAAAAAACCCCTTGAGATAAGTAACAGTGTAGATTATATTTATAAATGAGGAAAACACATCAATTTTGCTCATTTTTTTCCTATAAGTAATATTATTTTCTTCCTCCACTTTGATTTGTTTGGATTTTAAAAATTGCAGCATATTCCAAACAAAAGTACTTATCATTTCAGGTAGGTATGGGAAATAATTTGCAGGCTGAATATTCAATGGACTTTTTCAAAAACACTTGGATGGCCAATGGTAGCACAAACCTTTAGTGTTTTCTGTAAAGCGGCAGTGAGTTTGAGGCCTGTCAGATGAGAGGAGCAGAGCTGACCCTAAGTCGTATACTTCTTATTTATGTTTTAGATCAGTTCTGAATTTTAAGGAAGGGGGAGTGGGGGGATGGGGATAAAAGAGGATGGTTTTAATTATCTGCAGAAGACATTATTTCAGTTGGTGAAAACAGGACTTAAAATACTGTTCAGTCTGCTATTTGTGTTTACTTCTAACATAATGGCAATTATGCAGATTTAGCATCCATTTTAAGAAATGATAAAATAAAACGTTTATTTCAAATACTTTATGCTTGCTTGCTGAAGAAGAGATTTATAGGAATGGTGTTCAGAAATGTACATGCTGTGCACGTACATGTCTGAAGTTTCACCGTATCTGAAATCAGTCCACTTTTATTTTTTAACTTTCATAGTTTGAGTCTGCACTGGTAATAGTGACACTGCTTGTTGTGTTTGGACTGAGTCTTGCAAATATCAAGACTTAATCGGGTTTGAGAAAAGTTCTTCATAATGTTTAAAGTATTGGGCCTTTAATTGAGTAGAAACATGGCTAACATCTTTATAGGAAATTTTCATGTTGTTTAAACAGATTTTTCTAGATCAGTTTTAACTCACTGTTTATTGTATTTTATTAATATTGATATATACGTATATTTATGCCACCAAAAAAGCCCCACAAGTGAGTTTTGAAGTGTTATTTGTGCAGGGTATGCACAAATACACAAACTAGATCTGTTTAGACCATGATTTTATTACTCTAACACTGATCCTCTGTCATCACTTCCAAGTCATACTAAATTTTGAGGCAAATGCTTTCTTCATTATTTCAAGTGCTGAGTACATGTGGGCAGTATAAATAATAAATACGAGCTGTGATAAAGGTAGGCATTTAATGGTAGCTTTTAAATTTCCGATATAGTAGCCCATTACACATTCCAAATGTTACTCTTTAATAACCATCTTGTAAGATTGCAAGGGTTTTGGTAGAAACATGCACGTGAGTTATTCATATTTAAACTATGAAAAGGTATCCAAAGCCTACAAAGTACTGTATTGGAAATATTGACTGATCTTAAGTATTATTGTTCTTGCATTATTTGTTATGAAGCAGCACTGATTACTGAAATTCAGTATGAACATAGCAATAATGCTAATAACAGGGTACTCAGAAGGAACTGCTGATGGGATAGATGGGGCAATGTGTAAGATAACACGGGACGTGAAAATCTTACAGGCTGTTTTCCAAACATTAGACAAAACAGATGCTAGCAAAATATAGCTGTACTAAGCATAAAGGTTTACAACTATCATAACCCTAACGCTGAATTTGTAAAGTTAGAGAATGTAGGAAAATCATAAGTTCAAAATCCTAAATTAAAATGAATAAAATTTTCTGTATTGTACCATTTCCTTCATGAAACATTTTTTCTTTCCATAGGAAATGTTTGTTAATGTACAAAATATATATAAAGCATAAGTTAAAAATGTTTTAATCATTTTTAAAACATAAATGACACAACAAAAAATTAAACTATTACATTAAAAACATATAGTACATCATGTAAGTGTACATACACAAATGTATTTAAGATTTAACCACCGTGGCTTTGTGTTTAGGTTTATTGCTTTTATCATTTTATTTTATTTTTAAACATAACTGATCGCACAGATATATCATATAGGACCACTCAAGTTGGAAGGGATTGCAAGAGGTCTGTAGTTGTACCTGATGGTCAAAGCAGGACCACCTGTGGAGTCAGAGCAGGTTGCTCAGGTTTTTATCCAGTAAGTTTTGAAAGACCCCCAAGGATGGAGAATGCACATCCTCTCTGCACACCCTGTGTCACTGCTGGACTGTCTTTGGGGTGAAATACTATTATCTCCAGCCTGTACCTCCGTTTTCAGTTTGTACCCACTTTCCCTCAACCTCCCGCCACACATGACTGCAAGAGCCTGGACCCATGTTTTTGTGACCTGCTGGGGCCCTGTTGTGAGGTCCCCCGGCAGCCCTCTCTTCTCCAGGCTGAACAAGCCCTACTCCCTCAGCCTCTCCTCAGAGGGTGAGTGCTCCAACCCCCGACCATCCTGGTGACCTTTGCTGGAACTGCTGTGGTTGGCTGATACGTTTTCTGTAGAGGTCCCAAAACTGGATGGGGCTCCTAGATGTGGTTGGCCAAGTAGAGAAGAACAGCTTTTTCTGTTGACCTAGTGACCATGCTGCTGTTCACACAGACCACGAGCCTGATGTCCTCTGCTGCCAGAGCGCACTGCTGCCTCCCGTTATTGCTGTGTCCCAGGTCCCTTTCAGGAGAGCTGCTCCCCAGCCCTGCTGTCCTCAGCCTGTAGCACTTTAAGGGGCTCCTTCTTCCCAAGTGCCAGCCTCTGCCTCTGTCCTGGTTGAATTTCATGAAAGGCCCCTGTCAGACCATTCCTGCAGCCTCTCCAAGTTAACCTGAATGTCAACCCTGGCCTCCATCATATTGACTGTTCCCACCAAAGTGATAAGACTTTTCAGTCAGAGGAAATTTGGTGATATCAGAAGGCAGCATGATGTTGTAACTCAAGAAGCTGTAGCAGTTCAGCCAAATGTGATTTTGACTTTAAAGGTTTATTTGGTAGTGATTTAGAGTCTTTAGAGACCAGTCTGACTGCATGATAAGCCGTATCCCATAAACTAAGCAAATTTGACGTAGAACACCAGTTTCACAGTTGCTTCTCAGAGCAGAACTGTATGATTTTCCAACTGTAACTTTTCCACAGTTATGCTTTGGCCATCTGACTTTCTACACATGGTATATCAACTTCCCTTTGTTATTATTAAACAACAGCTTTGCAAATCAAAACATAGCTGATGGTTATTTTTTAGCTGTCTGATAGCAAATTGTTTCAGTTCTGTATTTATATAGTTAAAGGCCTTTTTACCCTCTGTTTAATTCTTACCTTCTGTTCCATTGAAGTATTCTTTTCTTACGCAGTTCTATGAACTATTTTTGCAATATACCCTAATTTCCCCGTGACAGAATAATAATTAGAGGTTGTTTACCTCAGGAATGCATTAAATCTTTATCTACAAAAAGATTAATTAATTGAATCATCACTGATTAAGAAGTCATCTGAAGTGGAAAACACTGCTTCCTTTCTGCATAGTAACAAATTATGAAAAACTAAACCATTCAAACTGTCTTTTTACATACAGTAGTCTTACTGTGTTGTCATCCTACATCTGTAAGTGGTCATTTGTCTGGTAAGGTACGTATTAAATTTAGGCCAGGTAGATATTTTATGTACCTGTCATTGAAGGAAATTACATTACGTAGCACTTGTAAATCAGCATGTCCCTGAATGTAACATGTTGTACAGCTTTGCAAAAATAACAGACACAGGGTTGTTGGGGGGAGGGGGGGTTATGCCCCAGCAGAAACAAGAAATACTTATAGCAGCTATAAAAACACTTACAGTAGAAGAAAATGTGATAATATTAAATATTTGTTGTTTTCTTGCTGTTTGTTGTTTGACTTGCTGGTCATATAAATACTTATTTTCTAAGAGGAAAAAATGTGTTTTCTGCATTTAATGGTAAGAATAGCTTGCAAGATATACTCCAGGACTACTGCTTCTTTTTTTTTTTCCCCAAAAATTTTTTTATTTTAAATGAATGAACATACTGTATTTCACAAAAAAAAAAAAAAAAAAAAAAAAAAAAAAAAAAAAAAAAAAAAAAAAAAAAAAAAAAAAAAAAAAAAAAAAAAAAAAAAAAAAAAAGAACGTGAAAGGTATTCATCTGTCTCAAGTATACAAGCTTTTTTAAAAATGCCTTTCTTGGTGTGGCTTATGTGCCTTTGTTATTGTTACTTCCTCAGAGATGCAGTTTTGTGTTTTGTCCACAAGATGGTGAAAATCTCAAGTTTTAATTATTTTTGAATTCAGTATAAACTGTTAATTTATGGCCTCAGCACAGTGGCATTTGTGGTAAACACTTCAATTTATTTTTGCAGTCCATCTGCTGGGAAGGCCAAAATCAGAACAGCCCATAGAAGAATCATGATTTTGAATCATCCTGATAAAGGTAAATAGTTCTTATTTTTCTTAACCAGGGCTGGAAAGGAAGGATTTAAATGAGATTCTTTAAGTCTACTGATTATATAAATAACCACACTGAGTGCAAATGTATGTTGTTTATTTATAGGCTTGAGCTTCTGTGTGTCTTCTCTCAGATAAACTAGGCTTTATGAACCTCAGTTCCACCCATCTTTCTTTACGGTTGTTTATTCTAGACTTGTGCTGCTTCAGTTAAAGAAAAAATTAGTTTTTAACATCTTTACATTAAAGTGACACTCCTGTTTTGAACTGAGATGGACCAGTCACACATATGAAAGTAACTTTCTGCAGGGAAATGTTCTGCAGTTGCTGAGTACCTCATCGATGAATTTCAGACTTCCTGGAATCCACTTGGAAAAAATGTAAAGCTGGGCATTGTTCCTTTGCTGGCCAGGTTTTTAATGTAAATTTATCTTACAGAAAGGCTATTATTATAACTTTAACTACACTACAGCTGGTTGAGAAAGAAAGCCCATATGTTCATTGCTGTTTCTACTTTAAAATAACAGATGGTGAAGAGTTGCACTGTATTTCAGAAGTCAAAAGGGGAAATCGGCTGGTTTTTATATCTTTTTGACAGAATTACAGGGCTCCCTGCCAGCACCCCAATTTAAGGAATTGAAGAAGTAACTGTGACCGCTGGCTTTGGGAAGTGTTTAGTCAATGCTTTTCTTTGCTGCTTGCACCTCTCAGTTTAATTCTAAAGTCATCCTGCTTATTTGATTTCACGCTTACATTTTTTACAGGTTTTATAATGTATAAGCTGCACAGACATAGAAAAAGAAATTATCTTCTGCATTTCTAATGTATTATGATGGTCAGAGGCCTCTTAACCACTAGAGTACCTATTACGTCAAAATTTTTTGATAATGAACTTCTCACTTTACTGCAGCTGTACTAAGAGACATGAGCCAGAACCGCGAATCTTCGCGTGAATGTTGAATAAACCTAAAGAGGCAGTTCCCCTTATGAAGATTGTGCATTTTAACGACCTGCTCTTGCAGCTGTAATGCACCTACAGCTGGGCACAGCATAGGTCTTGGGTGGTTATAGTGAGCCCTCCTGTGTGTTATTAAGATGCAGCATTTTCTCAGCAGGAATGCCAGTTGGAAGGGATTTGTGCCTCTGTGCTGCCCCTGCAGCTCTTCTGGCACAGCAATAGAAAAAAAAATATCTTGTGAATGTCTTAAGCTGCAGAGCTAGAGCGGAGTAGTCTTGAACATGTGGCATCAACAAAGAGACTTGTTTGCTTATGTATATATCTTGATTTCTTCAAATGTGGTTTAAAAAATAATAGTCAATGTAAGAATGTTGTTTTAAAATAATATTTTACCATCTGGAGTTGATAGAAGAAAGGCAACAATTGCAGATTTAAAAGTTGCGTATATTAACCTGACATCTGAAATGTCGAGGAAAGAATTAGTAGAAACAAATAAATAAGAAACATGCAGAAGTTTGCATAATAACATCCCCAGTAAACACTACTAAAACGGTTGCTTGTTAACCTTTACAGTTTACTTTTCAAGTGTTTTTGTATTGATACATTGCATGTTAACTTATCACTTACTAATTTTATGAAAGAGTATTTGCTGACAGAAAAAGAGGAAGAGAGAAGCCTTTTGGACTTGCCCTAATTATAAACAAACACTTAGGCAATCATGAGATTGAATTTTCTCTCATTGGAGGGCTACAGAATTAATATGGCACTTAAGGATGTAAGTAAAATGAAAACACTTCCAGCAGATTTGAATTTACTTTAAGATCTCACACTCTAGACAGGTAGAAAATCAATGCACATTTTAAAATTACTTGGGATGCATTGTTTATTGCAGGTTTTAGTCTTTACTGGTTGTTTGATACTCTTGTCTACTCTTCAAGAGAAGCAATAATAAATCCTATTCCTGACTAAAAAAGGAAAAAAAAATAATTTATTTTTCCATTAGCCAATGCTCTACCTTTCCTCTGCCCTGCCTCACTTTCCTCCAGTGTGTCTTACCTATTAAGGCTACATTCAAACAAAACCACGACATGAACAAGAGAAGTCCATTCTTTTCCCCAGTTATTTTATTACACCATGAAGTGGCTTCGTAATAATGTGGATTCCTGCAGGAATGCCCTAAAGAAGTTTTGAAGCAAGTGTCATTACATGTGTCTACAACTAGTTCTGCATGTTTCTTCTCTCATTGTCCTTTCTGATAAACTGAATAAAACTGAATGAATGAAATAATGAATGAAAAGTTATGCTTGAACAGATGCTTTGGAAAAGGCTATTTGGTGCACAATACTGAAATCATATTTTCATGAAAAAAATATATAGGTGTATTATAGGAAGCGGTAAGTTACTGATGCAGACCTTGTAATGTTGTTTCTGGTGACTGTAGGCAGATGGTTGGCACTCAAGGGGAGAGTAAAAAAAAAAACAAACACAAAAAGACCGCTGAACTGTAATCGGATTGTTAGATGGGGCGTAAAGCAATGACAGTGTTCAGGACTAGAAGTTAGAAGGCGTACCATGTTTAAATAGCTTTAATGTGATGGTTTCTGGCTGGTAATTCTAGGCATCTAGCACAGGAGAGGCCTGGGCTGGTGTGTGTGTGCCTATGCACGTGCTTAATGATTCTTTGTCAAAATTATTTATAAAATTTTACCTCTTAGTTTTTGGGGTGGGCGGAAATGATAGCTGTTTGCTTTGGATAAGTGTTCAAGACAACTGACCTTGCATACATTTGCAGCAACATTGCACTGCAAGTCTAAACCACAGCCATGTAAAGTGATTTCAGATTTCAGTCTTCTCTCCAAGACAAATTATTCAGCGTTATTCTTCACCGACTTCGGTTTTGATTACATTTCTCATGTTCCCTTATCAATTAGTTTAATTCATATCAATGCCAATTTTTAGCAGTTGTATGAAAAGGATTTATTTAGGAAGGAGGAGCTAATACAAGTGAGTAATAAGGGGATCCTGCAAGTGAAGTAGTTCAATACTTAATACTGATGTGTAAGTGGTATTCCTTTCCCCTTTTTCTTTTCAGGTGGATCGCCTTACTTAGCAACAAAAATAAATGAAGCAAAGGACTTACTGGAATCCACTGCCAAAAACTGAAATCCAAAGCCTTGGGTTGTAAGAGATTCAGCAGATACATCATGCAACAGTTTTGATATGTTTGATCTGCACAGTTTCTTAGCACTGCATTGATTGTTCCTATTTATTGTCATAATTAAATGTCTAAGATTATTTAAAAGCAAACTGAAATATTTTACAGTTATTTAAAGTTCTGTACATTTGGGCTTCTGCGAATATCAGAGAGTTGGGCTCCATGATCCTTATTGGGTTCCTTCAAACTCAAGATTTTTTATGATGCTATGTATCAATTTTAGTATATTTTTACTGAGTTATGATCCATTACAACCTTTGAAAATGTTCTACCGTCTGTGTTTTTCTTCAGAAATAGTTGCTTCTTACATTAAACCTTTGGATCTTTTTAAAATATAAAAAAACATTCTTAAAAATAGGGTGTTTTCTTCACTGACAAAGACTTGAACATTGCCAGAAAATCTGGGACCACAGGAAGTATGGCAGGGCCCTTGCAGCAAGCTCTTAGTATAACCTTACACTTGAATCTGTCCATGTGTGTAATAGCAGTGTTTATTCCTGAGTGCAGTTTGAGAGGTGTAACTCGGAACAAAATGACTAACAGGACTACAGACTGCAGTTCTCAATAGTTGTATCTGTGGGACTTGGAGATAAGAAGGAAGAATCTTGGGTTTGGTTAATTCTCTTGTGTATTAAAAGATCTCTGAAAGTGTCAGTCTTGTTCAACATATTTGCCAATCACCTGGGAGAAGGGGTGATTTACCCCTTCTGAGGGCGGAGACCTTATCAATGCTTATAAGTATCTGAAGAGTGGGCTGAAAGATGATGGAGCCAGACTCTTTTCAGTGGTTCCCAGTAACAGGATGAGGGGCAACCGGCACAAGCTGGAACACAAGAAGTTCCGTTCAGATATGAGGAAGAACTTCTTTCTGGTGAGGGTGATGAAGCCCTTGAACAGGCTGCTCAGGGAGGTTGTGGAGTCCCCTTCTTGGGGACTCCTTGGAGAGAGTCCCTTGGACACCCTTGGAGACCTTCAAGACCTGCCTGGATGCAGTCCTGAGTAATGTGCTCTGGGCAATCCTGCTTTAGCAGGGGAGTTGGACTAGATGATCAATTCTGTGATTCAGTGATAGTTGTTGGACGTGCTTTTACTTCAAGCCATGGAGTATGTTTACCCTCTAGCAGCTGGTGTGGTGCAGGGATTCTCATGGCAGTGGAACTGAGGGAGGTAAGTCCATGTGGCATGGAGTAGGTTTTTGGCTCTGGGTAAACATACTGAGTTAGTTCTCCAGCAATTCTGATGCCTCTTTCCCGAAGTATCATATACACCTCCTTATGTAGCACCTTAGCAATCTAATGCTGGCTTTGGGAAATGCTGAAGCCGTGGATCTCTGATTTAAAGAGAACACGTTTTAATTGGCAGCTGAGAGATGCTATTTTGGGGCACTTGTCTCCTGCAGATTTCTACCATTAAGTTGGCTGCAGAAGAATTAACTCTGCGAAGATGATGGTGATGAGATGAGACAGTCTAGTGGATTCAAGACTGAAAAACTTTCTAGTATCCATTCAAACTCATTATCATTTGAGGTACGACAAACAACAATCCTATTTCCTAGGTTATTTAGCCAGAGGAAAGTGGCTAAGAACAGTTGAATAATTAAAGTATCCAACTTCATATTATCCACCATGTGCATTAGTCTGTTCATCCAGTGGTGGGTGTCAGGTTATGTGGATTTTTGCTTGAAAGGAAGAACGAATATGAATTTATTGGTTTTTTTTTTTTAATCAAGTTCCTCCCATTTTAATGAAAGTAATGGAATTATGACAAAGATGGATGAAAAAAAAATTTAAGTTGACTTTGAAAGAAAACACTAAATGTAACTAATTTAGTATTTCTTCTTGACAATTAGAGTGGCAGGAGATAGGGCACAATTTGACTGGATAAAGCAAAAAAGCTGCAGGGAAAAACCTGCCTGGGAATGGACATGCACTATATGAGTACTACACCTGTGGTGTTTAACTGATGCTCTAATACAAGAAAATTTAATTTAAAGATAATGGACTTCATACCTAGTCAGTTGCCTTAGCTATTTTTTATTAAAGGAGTATCCAGCAGTTAATGCACATTTAAGGTTAGTTATTCATTTCACTGGTGTATCAGTATGTATTAGCCAAAAAAACCCCACAGCCACTAAGGTTTTCATTTTGGGAGCAGAGAAGTGAGGTGTGGGGTTGCTGGTCCATTTTCTGAAGTGGTGTCTGGTAAGTCATCTGAGTCATGGTTCAAGAGCAAGATGGCTTTGTATGACCAGTAGCCAAACTATTCTCTATAATAAAGGCTGAGGGGGGAAATCTGATCAACACCTATAAACGCTTAAGGGGTGGGTGTCAAGAGGAAGGGGCCAGTCTTTTTTCAGTGGTGCTCAGTGAGAGGACAAGAGGAAATGGGCACAAACTTGTGTATAAGAAGTTCCATCTAAACATGAAGAGTAACTTCTTCACTCTGAGGTTGGCAGAGCACTGGAACAGGCTGCCCAGAGGTGGTGGAGTCCCCATCTCTGGAGATATTCAAAACTTTGGACAGGTTCCTGTGCAACCTGCTCTAGGAGGACCTGCTTTGGCAGGGGTGTTGGCCTAGATGATCTCCAGAGGTCCCTTCCAACCCCGTATCATTCTGTGATTCTGTTATGGTTTTTAACTGACTACCTGTTGTTTTCATAGGATTGCCTTCCCCTCTTGGTTTTTTGCCTGAGTAAAATGAGATACAAAAAGCTATTCTAAAGCATCGGTTGAAACAGTATTAAAGATGGCTATTCGTTCTGGTCTTAAAAATTAACTTCCCATGTTTTTGTAGGGAATGCAGGTTTTATATTTGTTGTTGATAATTTTCTTCCTGATCTAATTATTTATATCTGATTATTTTGGACGAAACTTTTTTCTGGCTTCCAGTTGTTAGAGAGATCGTCCTTCTTACTAAAAAAAATAAAACCAAGTTCTAGCTCTGATTTATCCCTCTTTTCAGAGCAGGCTACCAACCAATTAACAAATTTGACAAATTAACAAATTATAAAATTCAAAGAAATAACTTTGGCTGGCGTCTCTCTGGAAAATGATGTAAAAATAGTGAAGTTAATGAATAGTGATTGTGAAAGCTTCATTACTTTGTGTTTGGTGCCATAACACCGCACACAGAATAGCATAAATGTGTTATCTGTGGAAGCAACTGATTTTTCTCATGTGCTCACTGGTAAAGCTGGCTTTACCTACTAAGTGATGTTTGGGAGGGTGACAATAGGACAGTGAAAGGAAAGATGCGGTCAAGCAAATAACCTAAAAGCTGCTCAGTTTGTTGTTGCGGGCTAAGTAATGCCTTTGGAGAGTGCCCTGCAGAGCAGCACCTGACTTGGTGCTGGAGGAGGAAAAACAGAGCATAGCATAATAACATATTAATAGCATAGCCTGTTAATTTAACCTTATAAATATTCAGCCTCTTGAGGGTATTTTCTTTACTTGTCAGACACATAAGATTTTGTGTAAAAAACCAAAAACACCAACAACTGCAAAACAACCAAAAAACCCAACCCACCAAACAAAAAAAAAAAAAAACAACTGCGTAGAGATTGATTTATGCTGGTGCAATTTCTGTCTATCCATAACACCAGTAAGAAGCAATCTCATTTTGTGTGTGTTATGCCCTTTAACGTTCAGAAAGTGTTCATCCATAACTTCTTGGCTTGGGAATTCCCAGGTGGTTTCCTACCTGGATACCCAGGTCCAGGTACATAACTCTGTAACTTGAAAAGTTGGGCAGGGGTGAGTGCCTTCCTTCTCTTGGCATTGCTGTGGGCAATTCCCAGTTGACTTAATGAAGCACAGCTCACTCATCTACCCGGTTTTTGCTCATGGGCTGTGAGATTTTCCTGTAGGTTGTCATCCTTTGCCCTTGCCACAGCAGACTTAGGGCATAGATAGGTCCACAAAAAGGCTTGATCAGATTGGGTTATTTGCCTGCACAAGTGCAACTTGCAGAACATTTGCTCACCTAAAATGGGACGTGGGTAGAATTGAGAGACAGAAGTGCAAGGGTACAATTCACAAAAAAAGCTTAGTCTGATCTCCTAAGTAATTTTAAAGGGAAATTTTTACTCTCCTATGGGAATCTTTATGAAGGAGTGGAGCAATAGGACAGAGGGTAACAGTTTTAAACTGAAAGAGGGGAGATTTAGATTAGACATTAGGAAGAAATTCTTTACTGTGAGGGTGGTGAGGCACTGGAACAGGCTGTCCAGAGAAGTTGAGGATGTGCCATCCCTGGGAGTGTTCAGGGCCAGGCTAGATGGGGCTTTGAGCAACCTGGTCTAGAGGGAGGTGTCCCTGCCCATGGCAGGGGGTTGGAACTAGGTGATCTGTAAGGTCACTTCCAACACAAAGCATTCTGTGATTCTATGATTTCTGCTTCTGTGTGTGTGTAAAACCTCTTCCTTGTTGCCAGGTCTTTGCTCAGTTTAATACCTTTCTCATCCTTAAATCCCCTGGTTAGGTGTCTGGTGGCCTAAATTCCACAAAAAGCCTAATCTTGTAGGTGTGGTTGTAGGGTGCCTCATCAGCCTTGGTGTGAAGATCCTTGCATCTGTCCTGGTACTCAAATGAGGCCGGTGATTGAGCTGGGTTGAGGAGGTGACGGCGCTTGCCCGGCTTCTTGCTGAAGTTGTGGAAGGTTCTTCGCTGCAGAGTGGAAGGTTCATCAAGACTGCAAGATCCAAGGGCCAGAGCACTGAGTTCTGGTCCCCACTTTTGGGTCAGTTTAAAACAGGAAATGATGTCAGAACAACTTAAAGAAGTTCGCTACCTAAGGTATTACTAACTTCTCTAGAAGCATTGCTTCCCACATATTGGTCTTGAGGGTTTTTCCTTTAATGGTCACTCTTCTATGACTTTCTGTCCTTGACAAGCAGTGCAATAGACTGGCACTAAATTACCAGGTGCAGCTTTCAGAATCTTTTAGTTGAATGATGATAAAATTGACGTTTTCTTTGGGTCATCAACAGCAGCTTTTGGCATGCAGGTTGCTAAGACATATTTGTATTTTGGCATCATCAGAGAAGCTAGCACAATCTCAGGACTTTTGAGCTTTGTTATTTTAACAATTGCTCTAAAGCAACAGGATGTATTATGTATATTTATGTATAAAGACACATAAGTTTATACTCATACACACTGCTTTTTGGGGTCCTATGAGGAATTTTGCATCTGTTCTGGGGCACACTTTTAAAATAACATTTTTCTAGATTTTTTTTACTTTAATATTAGCTTTCCAAATCAAATTATTACAATTTGAGAGTGAGAAAAAACCTCCTCTTCATGGATATATGCAATTTCTGACATACTTCTCATTCTTTAGAAGACAGAATAAATATTGCAAAAGTAAATTACAGATCCTAATTTAATCATTATTGCATAAGTAGGAAGCCAGTTTTAAAAAAACAAACCAATGAACAACACACACCATCTAAACCTTTCCAATTATGTTCTTTATTGAGTTTCTTTATAGCCAGTTTTGCACTGGTATGGATACACACAATGTAGTTATGAGTCTTTTAAAGAAATAGTGGCACTGTACTTCTGACATCATCATGCTCTATTTGTACAAGCTATTTTTTTACAGATCCATGTTCCCATCTCTTTTTAAATGAAGAGAATATGAAACTTTCTGAAAAACAAAAACATGCTAGATCTTCTTGGGATGTTGCCCAAATAACATTTTCTATTTGCGAATTATTAAAATGCCAGCTGCATTTAAAATATGCTTTTGTATCTTGCTTTATCCTGTTTTGTAAGTTTATTCACCTTCTCAGAACACTGAGTAGGAGGGAGGGCATTTTAGATCTTTGTGATGTCTTACCGACTGTTGGTGATCCATGAACCATGGGGTGAAAACTCTCATGAATAACTTGAATTATCAGATATAGATAGCAATACACCCACTTCCTTTAACATTAGGAAATCACAAAACTATGTTTAGAAATACTGTTTTGAGAATGGTAGCTTCATCCATTTCATATTCTTAAGATTTTTCAAAAGCTGGTCATAGCACACAGAATAATTACTGTACAGATTCGCGTGACATTAAAACACCCCTACAGAGCTATTACAGTTTCCTTATTTATATACTGATGTACAAGGAGAGGATAACAAGGTTGTTTCTGTTTTGTTTTTATTTTATTTTATTTTATTTTATTTTATTTTATTTTATTTTATTTTATTTTATTTTATTTTATTTTATTTTATTATTATTTTAATATAGCAGATATTGCATCTAATACACTCTAATTTTAAATAGTGACAAAGTATGTTTCCTTTCCAAAGTGGGTGAATTATTTAAACATTGCAAA
This sequence comes from Pedionomus torquatus, assembly GCA_013398155.1. Lineage (NCBI taxonomy): Eukaryota > Metazoa > Chordata > Aves > Charadriiformes > Pedionomidae > Pedionomus > Pedionomus torquatus. The sequence goes on from VZRU01012353.1 coordinate 41,927, forward strand.
GAACCTGGTTCTGGATGTACTGATTTTTCCTGACTGTTGGAATTGATGTGGGCAATTTGGACGTTTATTACATCTGGCAAGCGACTGAACAGATGATATTGCAAAGAGTGGTAGAGATCCTAAACACTATGGTGAATACAATAGAATGAAAGAAGCCTAAAGACAGTTCTAGTGGACAACTCCATGGCTAGAACGTTTTATGGATGGCTGGGATCACGAGGTGGTTGTTACAGGGTTGTATTTTACCCAGAGGCTGGTGTGTGCTGGGACCCCTGTTTAATATTTTTGTTGGTGACCTGGGGAAGGAAACTCTTATCAAGTGCTCTCTTATCAAGTTTGCAGATGCCACCAGATCACAGGAATCAGTAAATATGGTGGAGGTCAGGGTTGACATTCAGGTTGACTTGGAGAGGCTGCAGGAATGGTCTGGCAGGGGCATTTCATGACATTCAACGAGGACAGAGGCAGAGGCTGGCACTTGGGAAGAAGGAGCCCCTTAAAGTGCTACAGGCTGAGGACAGCAGGGCTGGGGAGCAGCTCTCCTGAAAGGGACCTGGGACACAGCAAGAACGGGAGGCAGCAGTGTGCCCTGGCAGCAGAGGACATCAGGCTCGTGGTCTGTGTGAACAGCAGCATGGTCACTAGGTCAACAGAAACAGCTGTTCTTCTCTACTCAGTCAGCTACATCTAGGAGCCCCATCCAGTTTTGGGACCTCTACAGAAAACATATCAGCCAACGACAGCAGTTCTAGGAAAGGTCACCAGGATGGTCAGGGGTTGGAGCACTCACCCTCTGAGGAGAGGCTGAGGGAGTAGGGCTTGTTCAGCCTGGAGAAGAGAGGGCTGCTGGGGGACCTCACAATTGAGACATCAAAAGAACATGGCTCCAGGTTCTTACAGTCATGTGTGGTGGGAGGTTGAGAGAAAGTGGGCACAAACTGAAAACTGAGGTACAGGGTGGAGGTAATAATATTTCACCCCAAAGACAGTCCAGCAGTGACACAGGGTGTGCAGAGAGGATGTGCATTCTCCATCCTTGGGGGTCTTTCAAAACTTACTGGATAAAAACCTGAGCAACCTGCTCTGACTCCACAGGTGGTCCTGCTTTGACCATCAGGTACAACTACAGACTTCTTACAGTCCCACCCAAGCTGGGTTGTTCTGTTCTATGAGATCCAGTGGGAGGGTAAGATGGCAGAGGTCTAATAGCAGAAAAGTCATTTCAGGGAAGAATCCTGTACTAGTTTCTATAGGTGTTTTTTGTTTGCTTTTTATGAAGTCCAAAGTACGACATTTGTGGCCTTAGCTGAACTTAGAAGCATAGTTAAAATAGTCTTGACTGTTTGGAGACCTGCACAAAACAAAATATTGCTATTTTAATACCACTCTATGGTGATGTCCTGGAGCCAAGAATACACGGGGCTCTGAGTCCAGAACTGAAGCCTGGTTGGGTCAGTCCTTTGTTCTTAATACCAGGTGGTGGGAAGCTACTTAGTCTCCACTGGGCTGAGAAACCAAAGACATTCTGCCTTGTAAAACTGCCAGTGGCCTGAACAGACAGAAATATTTCCTCATATCACCAGCACCTAGTTAGCAGGTTCAGCAGCCGGCCAGCCCGTAATTGTTTAGTGCTTCCCTTGCTGGCGTCAGTGGGAATTACTGCGGTAGGAACTGCTGTAGGGGACAAATTGATCAGCTAAGAGAGGCTTAAAGATCTGAGTGCTGAGGTTACTGACAGCAGTTCAAGTTTTCCCAAATTAGGTAGAGGGCTACAAGGTTCCCAGTTGGATTTTCTTTACTCGCAGCTGGGGAAGAAGTAGTGGGATTCTTCTTTGAGTAGAAAAAAAAAAAAAAAGTTCTTTTGCAAGCTCCTATTTATGATGGTTCTTCTGATCTTAGCATATTATTTAACCACCAGTCGACATCGAGCTCAATAGCGCATACACACCATTTCTTCAGGGGCCTTAAATACCTGGGAGAGCGAGCTGGAAGCCAGGTGCTGTGCCACAGAGCAACATCTGCAACTTGCTTACATGCTCAGTTAGCATCTCCATATGCTGATATCGCACAATTAAATATTTCAGTCTTTGGTGAGTCAGCTTCGGTCTTTTCTACCACCTCCCTCATTAAGAATACAATCCTGCAGATGTTTCCAGGGCTCCTGACTTCCCGTCAAGCCGTCTTCTTAGGAACAGTGAAAATGCCCTCGCTATCTGTCTTTTTTTTTTTTTT
>VZRU01012353.1:44187-65243 GCA_013398155.1 Pedionomus torquatus
CAGTGCAACCACTCTACCTCCAGCCTTCAATAATTCATAAGCTTGCAGGAGGTGCACCAAAATGATTTTAGCTACCTCCAACTTTTTTTGGACAGAAGGATAATAAAAATGATTTCACAGTAACTAAAGTAAGCCAGTTCATTGGTGAAAGCACTTAAATATAACTTATTAGCTATTCAGGAGGAAGGTTTCTCTAAAGGTACAATGCACTTACGTATTAAAGTACAGCTCAGCCTCCTGAAAGATGACTACGTAAATAAGCACTTGTCGCATCTTATTTTTGTTGATTTTTTTTTTCTCCTCCTAAATTTGTTTTCTGCTGTTAACTGTATTGCTGTCTTGATTTTAACTCTGAGGTGGCTGGATCCTAGCCCTAGTGGAGTTAATTGCCAGTGAGTTGCACTTGTGTGTTGCCACTGATGAGGCAGTGTTACAGTCATTCGTTCAAGAAAGACAGAAGACACGTGTTGGTGTCACCCATGGCACAGTCTGATCTCAGAAATTTTGTGATGTTTGCGATTAAATGATCAGGCTGTGGTCCAGTTTCATAAGTTTGGGGAAAAAAATGTTAAAACAGAATGCTGAGACAAATCCCAAAAATGTCTTAAATTCTTAATTTCCATTGGACTTAACAGTGTTGGTGCCAGCATGTCCAGTGCTAGGTCCAGCAGCATCTGCAGAGCTTATCTAATTTCCTAGTTTCTTGATGTCTGTTTGGGGCAGTTAGCACTAATAGAATTAATTTTACCAATGTGCAGAGGCAAAACATAGTTTTGGGGACCCAGACGTTAAATCATGAAAAATACAGCTGCAGCACTTTTCAAAACTGAGGTGAAGAAGCAGCTGTAGGGGGGTTTCTGGTGTACAAATCTGACTGCAGACATCAGAATTCAGGTTACTCAAATATTTGGCTCCTTTTATCTATTTTGGATATGGCTGTTAGCACCTTGGTACTTTTACACAAAGAATACTTGATAGCACAATCACAAAAGCAATAAACAGTCTTCCAAAGGCATAGATCTAAGGTGACTCCTTCAAGTGGAATCTTCCTTTAACCACGATTTCAATGTCACGTATCATAATTGCATCTAATATTAGAGACTGACTTAGTGCAACACAATGTCAATGACAATATAAAGGCAATCATGAACAAAGAAGATAACTTACAAATGTTTGGAGGGATGCAAGCAAGGATTACACCGTAATGAAGATGTCTGTAGAGTTTACGAACCTTTTTCAGCAACACCCAGAGGAATTATTTTTTTTTCTCCTGAGCTCCTGGAGACTTTATTCCTGTTTCCGTTTTGATACTGGAATCTGCCTAGAATCTCTAAATGTGATTTATTTTAGGGTGTTTTTCCCTTCCGCTTCCTCGCACTTGTGAATCTAACTGCTAAGCACTGAAGATGCATGTGTAAAGCTGGTTAGCAACCTGATTAGATTACCAGCTGCTGAGAATTAAATAGGAAAAGGTTTTCCTCTTCCCCTCAGCAACACCCCCTTCCTCAAATGAATGTTGCTTAAAAAGTGTGAAGCTAGGATGCTTTGGCTCCACCACAGTCTGAAGAATCTGTCAGATTTTCTGTGGACACGAGTTGCAGCAGCATGACCTGCTTATTCCAACATAATAGCATGTAGCTACTGAAGGCCCCCTTGGCTTGCACGTGATTCGCCTTTGCATTAGCACTTGTGATGGGGCTGTAATTTCAATGAACCACAAAACTACGTCATCTCTGGCTTGCACGGATGCGAACGCAGAGGGCCACCCACAGGTGCTGGAGAGGAGCTGCCTTCGACAGCGGCACGACTTAGACCTGCTTATGCCAATCACAACCGGCATCCTCTGTGTGCTTGGGGTTTGGCTGGTGTGTGATCTCTCCCCTGCCTCGAGTGCCCCACGAGAGCATTGGGTGTTTGCTTCTTTATGTTCAGCTGAAATTTTGAAGTGACAAAACTAGGTATAGCAGCTTATAAAAGCCACAAAGCAGATGAAGAACCTCTGCAGAGGTTAATGTGTCAGCAGAAGGGAGAACAGCGTGAAGGGTTAGACTATGAAATACAGAAGCTCGCCTGCACTTTTTCTACTTAGCTTCCCCCTAAAAAAAAACCCAAAACAACAACCCAGAGATCCATGCAGCATCAATTGTCTTACTCCAGTCTCACTGGTTGGTAATGAAAGCCAGGCTGATGGAGCTGCAGCTGAGGAAAGCTTTAAAGGTGACCCTACTGGAATCTAACAATGCCTGAATTGTCAGGATCTCCTACAATAGATATGAACTCCCTTTCTGTTTCACCAGGCTGCAATTCTAATAATGCTTTGAATGTCAGCAGTGATAACTATTCCTAATTAGTCCTTCCACTTCTGGGAGGAAGGAACGAAGGAAGGAAGGAATCCATAATACGAAACGAATTCTAATGAGGGACGCAACTCTCCTCTTAAGAAAAAGTGCTCCGAGAACTGCAGAGACTCACCCCACTGGGACCTGGCTGACACTTTAGCTTAACACTCGAGAGTTTAGGTGACCCTACAGAATATAAATTAGCTTATGCTACTTCAGCATTAGCTGCTGAGCAGCCAATGCTTCGGAAAGATGACCTGTTTATTCAGGTTGACTTGAAGCTTAGCTGAAAAAACGCCTGGATTTTGTAGGATTGGGAGTGGAGGTGGGGAGGGCATATAATTTGCTTCTATAATGTGAAAGTCTTATTTCAAAAGCCTGTCCGTGAATGACAAGAAACACAAAAATCAGAGTTTTGAGGTGTTCTTGCTGCCCGGTAAGCTTGTGGTTTTGGGATGTCCCTGGGTGAGGATGCTGAACTCATAACCAAATGACTTTACAGACCTGCAAATGAACCTTCCAATACAAGTGGGTCTTAACAATAGGCCTTCATAAATATTTAAGTGTAGTCTTCTAGAACCCAATTTAAAACTTGAAAACGCAACAACTCACAAGCTATTAATGATGCCAATGGCTAGCCCAAGTGATTGGATCAAAGAAGAAATCAGCCATAGTAAGTGAGCCCTTACAAAGGGGAAAGGGGGAAAAGGTGAGACCATTAGTTTACAGTATTCCTCAAAATTTAGCAAAAATGCTAAGCATAAATTCTCTCAAGTTTTTGAATGACTCAGTGTTTCATAAAAATATGGTGGAGAAAATCACAGAAGACAAAGGCACAGTTTCAATTAAATAACTCATCCACTCCTGGAAAAGCCACCTTCTGAGTCTTATTTTCTTCTACTGTATCAATCCAGCAGAGGCTTGTAATGATTCTGAACACGAGTTTCTAGTTTTACTTTAGTCAGTAAAGGTAAACTGAAGAATGCAATTTTTTCCCCATCAACCTTTGTGTCTGCTTTTGTATCCCTGCTTGCACTTGTGACAAAACATTGAACCGGCCTAAATGCTCTTCAGCTCTGATAGCTGGTAGCCTATAGCTATCCTGATGCAGCCCAGTAGGAAGAAGGCTGCCTTGCTTTTGTTGCTTTATGAAATACTCTGCTTTTATTGGTTCTGCTTATTGGCTCTTCTGAAACCGGCAAATTGCTAATGCCTCTCACTGGCAGGCAGGATTGCCTGAACCTCATTGCTGCAGTTCTGCTACCAATGCCCAAGGCTGAAGAGAATTTTTAAAGCATGAAAGACAGGCTGAATATGACTAGGTGCTGGATTTGGGTTTGGATTTTATTTTTTTTTTCTGCCCGAGGACTTTGTTTCAGTTTCTTTCATGTCACGCATTATTTCTAGACTTGTGAGGGAGGCAAAAATAAGTGTTTGTTGTTCTTTTAGTTATTTTCTTTAAAAAAGAGAAATTATCTTCTTCCTTCAAAAGAGATTAACATGATGGGCCATTCTTCCAAGGGAGGTGTCTCTTCAGTTTTCTTCCTCAGCCCACTGAGCACCTTTGTGTAGGCTCAGAAAACTTCTGTTTCCAGTTAAGCAGTGTGGAAGCAGTGACATCTACATGGAAATCCTAGTAACCCACTCCAAGTTGCAGAAGGCAAACCCCACAAAAATTACTTGAGAATTAAAGCTGTGGTGTCTCCTATATTTTACATCCTTTGACTGTGAATAATGAAAAACAGCAACCATCACTCTTGACTGTAGAAAAAGTATGCATGGGCAGGTGAGCACTTCACACAAGAAATAGAGTGCCAAAGTCATCTCTGCTATAATGTCCTCAAATTCACAGGAGGTATAGTAGGGATTAATTTGCTTCATAATGTTTGGAGACTGGAGGGAAAAATGAGTTAAAGCTTTCTGCCAGAAATTCCAATCAGCATTGAAGAGAAGAGATGAATGGATGCTACTAAACATAAATAAATAAAAAAAACCCAACCAACCTAACCCAAACAAAAAAAACCAAACAAACACCCCCACAAACGACAAACTTTCTCTTAAGTGCTCAATGGTTTAAATGGATGATTTTAATCCATTTTTCTTCTCTCTGCAGTGACTTTGATCAGTGAAAGTTTTACTAGCATAAACAGTTTGGAAAAAATAACTTTGGAGCCAGACACAAGTGTTAAGAGGAGACTTTTGGTTTTTTTTAATTCAGAACCGAACATTTACATGAACTGTGCAAATGTATATATCCACTGAGGCAGTAGCAATAGAAGAGCTATTGTCATTAAACTCAGTTTAGATATTCTGCAGTTGCTACTTGTGCAACTATGGAATAAAACAAAATATTAGTGAAATAAGTAGAAAAAAGGAAAGTGCAGTCAGCTTGCAGATATATTTTTGAGAACAAAAATAGAAACTAATTTGTACGTTTGAATTATTCACTGTGAATTGCTCACAGATTTGGCCCTCTATAATGGATTAAGATGAAGAACTGATATACTGTTACAAAATGTGTGCTCTTATTTGAAACCTATTCCAATAAAAATGGAAGTAATTTGAATTTTTCTAAACATGTCAGTTATGAAATCTGTGGCCAGTTGCCTGATGCTAAGAGAGAAATGGGAAACCTCGATGATTAAGCTATTTGTGACTACAGTACAATAAATCATTCATCAAAACTGTTGCAACATCTGTAAAGGCAAAAAGCTGTAGTCTCTGGCCTGATGCTGCGATAAAGAAAGTGCAATCTTCCGTATTGTCCATCTTCTACAGATTCATTTTTCATGACCACAATTGAAAAAACTGCTGGGAATTGTTTTAGTAGGATTGGGGTATACCAGTCTGCTGAATAATTTACAGTGAACTGAGTGGTTTCTCTAAATACTTTTGACCTTTAAGGTGAAATAACTCCATACATAATCCTCAATGCAAATGTTTATAGCTGTTAAACACTTTTCCAATGCAGCTGGCCATTTTTATATCTTGAAAAACTAGTAATGATACAAACAGTTGATTATGGTTTACAATGGCAATAAACCTCTCAGTATTGGTTGTTACCAAAATAAACTGCCATTCTGTTAAATGTTAAATAACAAGTCATAAACTGCTGAAAACAACCAATTTCTTGTGGATTACTGCCTGAATAAATTTTAGTAGGAATTGCAAATCATGAAGTTGTGAGAAGCAGATCAGGCCTGATGAAAGAGTATATATTTTAAAAAGCTGAAGTTTCCACAGTATGATGGAAACTGTAACTTACATTAAACAACAAAAAAAATCAAATTGCCCTACACTTTATTTTTTTACAAGACTATTGTTGTCTTCAGGCAGAAGCTATTGCTGTTTTCCATTGTTTCCTCAGGCATTGCAAACCCCTATCAATATCAGCACCTTGAGCCCACTGAGAAGGCAGAAGGGAAGCCTGTTTAGATATAAAGCATCTATATGAGAATTTGCACAGAAGCAGGTGGGTTAGTGTCTGAGTTGGAATAATTACTACTGCTAATCTCGAAAGCAAAACTACCGTCAAAGCATTTACAGCACAGGCACCATCTTCCCAACAGTGAGTGACAGAAGACCTCTTCACCATAGCAACGAGTGTTATCTCCTAAGAATAACATTAACCTCCCTTGTTACTAGTTTTAAATCCTTGAGTATAAACAGCAGTCGCAAGGCACGGGTGCCTTGATTGTGCATTTTCATTACTTAATACTTACCGAGTGTGTATTAGCTGAAGGAAGACCAAAAAAGACCTCACCAGAAGAGGAAGCAATTGAAGGGCTGGAAATACAACTATTAATAATCCAGGCCTGGAAATATGATCAGGGAGAGGTGTCCTGCTCATGCTTATGAAAATCAGGCCTCTCCACAGAGAAACCTGGCAGAGAGAACTCTTCAACAGCAGCGTCCTCCCCCTCGATCCTCAGGTTGATTTTGAACATCGGGGAGTGGTGGGAAAAGAGAGCACAAGGAGAAAGGGAGAGAGGCTTATTTCTAGTTCTCTCCCTCCTGCATCTCCCTCCCCACACACTCTTTTCTCAGGCAGGGATGAAATTCTGAAAACTTAAACCAAATATTTCAGCTGTTTTAAATTGCTGCATTATGCATTTTTTCCGGAATGTCACCGAAGATTTTTCGAGTAAAGCAGATGAAATTCCCCTCATAATAGCCTTTCAGGATATGGTGATATCCTGGGAGTGCCATAAAGATGCCATTAAGAGACATTTCATTTTGGCCCCCGGAGGATCTACACTTATCTGTTTTGACTTAAACTCTTTCTTCCATCTCTGCAAGAGAGGAACATGACACAGGAGTTGCACAAAATGAACTCAGATCAGGGAAGACAGATTGTAAATCGAGACTTGCTAGAGCTAAATCATGTTCTCTCCCTTGATTTCTTATCTGATAACTTTTATCCAAAAGGGTATTGAGGAAGTTAATTGCAACTGCTAAGATGAATCTTTAGGAAATATCATTCTCCAGAGCCTTCTTTCCCCCTCCTCCCCAAGCCCTATGCTGCAGTTTTTTCAAGGCTTCAGGTATGAAATTGTTATCTTGTGAATTTTAACCTCCTTATCCTTTCCTACAGAGCTGTTCAGACAAAGAAGAAAACCGTAGCTTTTCATTTGCAAGATTTAGGAATCCACAGAAGCAAAGCTCAAGGGGAAAAGGAAGTGGCTTTCTGAATTCAAACCATCACTGTACTTAGTAAGCTAAAGACAAAGGTAAAAAGGAAGTTTTATGTTCCGAGATTAAAGTACTAGAGACAGTCTTGGATTAGAAACAGGATGAAATTAGTGCTGTGAACTTCTAATTACCTTGCGTGTCATGGCTTCTAGATACACTATCCTGCAAAGATAGTGGAGTTGTGAGTAAGTCTTAAGACACCTTTAGACATATAAAGAATCAGTATTGATAAAGACTGTGGGAGATCAAATTATTCTTTGCAAATAGGTATCATAAAACTCCTAGTGGCAAAATATTGCAATTTACCCTTTGCCAGGACATATTTTAATTTTCTCAGATCACCAAACTAACAACAGAGTCTGTTGTTACATAACTGAAAGCCCATGGGCACCAGATGATGTGAGAACATTTGAAGGAAGACAAAAAAGTAATCAATAGCTGTTGAGAAAGATCAGGTTATATCATGCTCACAAGGAGAGTTCTTTCCCCCCAGACAGGAAGGATGGGCAAGAAGGACGTTAGAGTCCATGCAATGAAGTGAACATTCCACAAGATTACTGCTAGTTTAAACATGAGTGAAGGTCTGTGTCTATGATATGGAAGTGGTAAACAGCACTGAGACAAGCCACACTCAGATCCTAGAAACCTCTGCTCTGCTACCACTTTGCTCTGCAACAGGGACAATGAAGCTGCACATGGTAGGTTTCCAGCACCGAAGGTCTCTGCTGCTGGAGACACTGCATCCAGGTGCAAACAGAATCACCTACACCTGGCAGAGTTTCATAGGCCAGCACCAGCTTGATGGTGAAAAGAACAATGGGTGGCCTTTAATTTTTCCCTCTTTTCCCCATGAATGACCTTGCATCTGCTGTCATGCTACACCTTCTGCAAGAGGTCCTTGGCCTGTCCCCTGTAAGGGAAGGGAAAATCCTGCAGAAAATCCAGCTACAGGGCTGTCACTTCCTGGCCTAATACTGAGTACAGATTAGGTGTTTTGCAATAGCAATGGTCTTCATTGCTGGATATGTTCTGAGGATGCCTAGTAGATTCAGTGCTGCACAAAATAATTTGGCAGGTGTGGGTGTCTTTCAAAGCAAAATGGGAAGTGTCCCCTTGACCTTTTTTCATTTAGTTCAAGGGGACTCAAGCCCAGTTTTTGTGTGTCTTTGAAACGTGCCACAGAGGACGTGCCCATGTCAAGGAAAGAGATGGGAAGTCTCGGGTTTTATTCTCTGCTCCCAATCCTGTTCGCTTAAAACACAGCAATGCCCCTTGAAACAAGAAGTGGAAATTCAGCTTCCACCACCTGAGGAAAGACCTGCCTCTCAGCCTTTGTTATCTGCACAATATGCCGGCATCTCTCTGCTTTGCATAGACTACTGGGAAGCCCTGTTTGACCCATCATGTGTGATGGAGGCTTTCCATGTAGATTGCAGGTCTGCTGCACATAGTGTATATCTGTGAAGTGCTTGATTGTGGAGCAAAGCACAAAGAATTTAGTGAAATTAGCTTTGGTTAACCAGCAATAGCAAACTCTAGCAATATGCACTGGAGTGGTTGGTGTGCATGTGATGAGGTGGGCTAAATACAGTTCATAGGAAGCAAGAAGCCCCATCTGCTTTGACACCAATGCAAGCACAAACAGTTTCTAACATTTTGCACACTTAAAATCAAGTAAATCACCATCTTGCTGACAGCTTCAGCTGCAGCATCAAAGCTGATTGAACGCAGCATCTGAATTTGTGTGTTCAAGATCCAAGTGATGTTATATTTTAATGTATCAGAGAAATGGATGAGTCTGGATACTGTGCCAGCAGATATATAAAGATCTTATTGCTCAGGAATAACTTACCATTACACAGGGGGAGGGAAAAGCATTCCTAACATGTTTCTGTTATGTGGCGCAGAGAGAGGGTAAGAAAGTATTCAAAAGTAGCACTGGATTGAGTGAACTTTTTTCCCCCTTCCTTATCTTTACGTTGTGCACATTTAGAGGCAGTGGTTACACAAACAAGCATCAGATCTGGTGTAAGGCATGAGAACTGTGTAAGTGTCTCTTCAAATACATCAATAATAAAAAGGTTTGGCTTGTAAGGGACCTGAAAGATCATCAAGTTCCAACCCCCCAGCCATGGGTTGGGATCCTTTCCACTGGACCAGGTTGCTTAAAGCCCTAGCCAACCTGGCCTTGAACACCTCTGGAGATGAAACATCCACAGCTTCTATAGGTAACCTGTTCCGGTGTCTCACCAGTAAAGAATTTCAATACCAGTATCACCTGAATTTCTTCCTATTATCTAATCTAAATCTACCCTATTTCAGTTTAAGAGAACATTATCACATCCATGGAGAGGTGTGTTAATTGTGGACATGGGGAAGCACACCCATTGCACCCACTGATCCCAACTGGAACCCTGTAAAAGTCATAATTTTTTTTTCCTAGGTGTCACTGTAGTTTATATATTCATCTCCAGTATCCATTTAATTTTTGACCTCTAGTTGTATCGGGCATTGCTACTGATGAGGCATTAAAGAGAGTATTACTTCCACAGCACTGCTGGCATCCACAGTGCTTTTGGTCAAGAGCACGTAGTTATTTATAGGGCAAGTAAGATGGCATGTCCACAAAACCAGTAACAGGGAGGGAGGGTGTGTGGGAAGCAGAGGAGGGTGTGTAAAAAGTAAACAGTGTGAAGCAAGAGAGCGAGAGAGAGTTTTCCTATTATTGTTTTTCTTTTTGCTGAGCATGGCAAAGTAAAACTGCACTGTGAAATTTAGCAAAGAAAGCAAGTTTTGATGACAGATAAATATAATATTTTGTTTGCTCCATGTTTCCAGAACTGTTCTAAAACTAAGGTTAGAGGTCATTAAACAAATGTAGGCTCCATTTGTTTTGAAAACACTTCATGGCACATATATTTTGAACTGACAGTTTCTTCACACAAACTAATCAGTACTTTGTGTGTGTGTTTCTTTACATGCGAGTGCAATCAAGACAAAACCCAAAAATGACAAAAAGGTTTCTTTACACAGTTATATTGTGCTGCAACACTGGCAGGAACAAGTGGGAGCTCTTTGGGAGGAAAAGACCGGATAAGTGTCAACATGATGCTATTTTCTGACCACGGTCTTCTTAATACACTTTGAAGAAGCTAGATATTGTTCAAAGTTGGGATTCTTGAGCCAACTACATTTTCCCCTCTATCTGTTACTAAACAATAAAAAACATAGGCTGGGTTATGTGTGTGTCCCACCACACGTTAGCGATTTTACTGACCATTTTTCATTCTTCCTATAGGGCTCACCACACTCTATATATGCAAGGGTGCTCTGTGTTGTCTCAGTGCCATGCCATGCAGATCCTCCAGTTGTAATGTCATCTTGTTACATGCCATCCAAAGTAGGTGAGAACCCTTGGAAACTTACACATCCACTCAGAGGCTCGTGAATTCATAAACACAGAGAGCTCACAGGGCCAGTGTCCCACCAAACTGAACCAGTGGTCCTGCCCACCCAGTCTCCAATAACAGTACGTGTGTATCCTCCATCTGCACACCAGGCAAGGAGGCACCAGTCAATGAGCTTCCAGTGGGGTCCCAGTAAGCAGAAGGTTTTGCTTTGGAAACCAGACGTTATATCCCTTTGCTTTACTTTTTTTTCATCCATTTGCTCTGTTTGCAGCTGTTCTCATTATCTTTATGAGTACTCCATTCTGTGGATTTCAGAGTATGGCTGTGGAAAAGGTCTGACATGTCCTGTGACAGACAGGACAGGAACAGAAATGTATCTTCAGGACCGTTCCCAAATTATCTTCATTTTGTGAGGCTGTCAGAAACTGCAGTAATGGCCTTGCTGTGGAAAGGGAGTTTTGAATGGCAGTTTGTTTTATGACTCTTAATTTATTTCTCCTTCAGTTGTTGGTCTTACGACTGACTCCTCCTTTCCTCTCCCACTCACGCCGTGTGGTGTCATTCTGCAACAGCTTTCCTTGCATTTCTCTGTATGCAGCCTCATATTTTTACTGCTGTGAAATGCTGTGGCATATAGGCTGTGAGGAAAAAATCTGTGTAACCAGCCTGATGCCTTAGAAATATTTTGTGTGTTCCTCTGCAGAGGATAAAAAGTGTTTTTAAGGGAAAGGTATTTCAGTGGAAAAAATGTATTGCCGTATGTCAGGAACGCTATTTGAGAGTTACAGATTCCTGCACAAAATATAATAAAACATAATAAACAACTCTCCTGCTAGCAACCTACATGAGAAGCCACAGCTCAGCTGCCGTGAGGGTTGAGGCTTGGTAGGAAAGGGACTGGGAGGAGAGAGAGAGAAAGAAAGGAGCCCTCAGACTCTCCCAAGCAGATGGCATCCTGCCTTTCTCATTCACACGCTTGGACAGTGTGTGACACAGATATCCCTGCAAGCCCTGATCCCACGCTTGAATGATGAAGCAAGCTGTGATGGGGATGTTCCTGCTTGGCCCTTTCCCAGGCTTTGCTTGGAAAAAGCAGACACAGGTGAAGCTGAGCCAAGGTGGGATGATACTTTTCCTGCATTCCCTCCACCCACTGCATGGCCTCCTTGATGGGGGTGCCACCATGGCCATCCTAGGGTGGGGAAGGCGGCCCATCTCCTACCTCCCCTCTTGTTGTGACAAGGTACCCACCTTTCTCTGCACCATAGCTGCTCAAATAGCACTTTCCTGAGGAAAAAGAGGTAGTGTGGGCAACGTAATTAGCTGTAGGCTGCCTTTGAAGTGTCCTGAAGCTCTTAGTTGGTGTGTGTTCATGTCTCACTTTCCCATCAAGTGATGGGAAGGGAGGTCAAAAGAGCTCAGTTGGAAACAACTGCCAAGGGTAGCAAGTTCTGACAAATCAACATGCCTTTTGGGAAGGAAGAAGACAGTGCAATTTTGATGAGACAGGCTGCTTTCATTTTGGGTTTAATCAGGCAAGGTGCTGAGTGGCTTCAGCCCTCATTCATGTTGATGGGAACTGACTGTCCTCAGGCTACCTGAAAGGCACGGTTGCTAGGTCAGTTCTCATTCTCCTCTTCCACACAACTTGTCACTTCAGTTCCTAAAGAAAGTCTTACTTGATGTTATCTATAGCACAGGGAATTAATGAGGTTTTTCTTTCAGGATCTTCCCATTTATCCTCAGAAAATCAGAGGAACATATATTTCCCTCCGTTAGAAAATAAACCTCTAGGAAGAAGAAAAGGAGCTGATTCAATGCTTGTACCATCCTTTTCCCAAAGTGGGGATGGGTTTGGACCTGTTCTGGTTCTTTGCAAGCTATGCTGAAAAAAAGGAGCACTTTCTTCTTGTCTGACTGCTGTTAACAGGCTGAGGTTCTTCTTTCCTGTTTAAAAGTGTTGCTAACCCCCAGGGAGCACCTCTCAGCAGCGACCATGCCATTCCTCAAGAAGTGGATGCAAGGCATGTTTAATGTCAATGACATCTTAATCACATGGTCTCTGAAAAGTTAAAAGGCCAGGACAAGTACTTCTGTTAGCAATATTTGATAAATAGGGACTGCACGCACCTACTTAAGATGCTCATGTGCTGAGCTGCGAAATTCACAACATGTAAATGGGGTCCTTATCAGGTGGGTTATTTTCCAAAAGCACAGGCAAAATTACAGTAATTACTTTTTCTCCTGCTACATTATCTGTATTCCCAAGAAATTTGATAACTTCATACAGAAAATAAATAAATATTTACTTAAAAGATTGGAACAGCTGAGTAAAGGTTCCCTTCACTTCACACAGAATCAGCATTTCTCGTGAACAGGAAGTTGTTCTTGGTAACACAAGCTTTTCACAGGGGATGGGGAAGAACAGAGGTGGAAGATGTTCAGATGGGGAAGAACAGTAGGTGGAAACTGTTTTCAAGGAGGTCATTAGATATTAACTCAGATTTTCAAGAAGCGTAGTTTCCCTAAATTCCCACTTTTTTGACATGCCCTTCGGTGAGAAATTAGTTACCCCTACTATTCTTTCTTCAACAACTGTGTGCTTAGGCCCAGCTTCTTAGATATAACTACCTAGGATATTGCCTGGGAATAATCAATATGAAGGAACCACCATTTTAATGTGAAATAAAGGTTTGTCTACTTTGTCAAATCACAGCATGTGTTCTCCCTTATGCCCCCCATACACACGCATTTATTTCTACTTTGTGATTCTCAAAAAATAAATCTAAAGGACTGGCGTTAACAGTTAAACTAATCTGCCAGGTCTAGTTCATCTCATCAGACTGTCTAGATCACAGTATAATTCTCACACCAATTGGTTCTACAGCATCTCAGAACTCCAAAGAGAAGTAATAGCAAGCCTTATAACACTCCCCCATCCATCCAAAATGTAAGTATTTTAACGTGGTTTAGTTGCTTTTTTATTCTTACATATGAAAAGCAAAATATTTCTTGGGTGCTTGTGCCCTTTATGAGTCAGCATGATAGTGCCCGCAGTCATTAATGTGTTTAATCCTCGATATTTCTCTATGTGGTAGAAAGTGCTGTTTTTATAACTGAGAAACTGAAGTGCGGCAAAGTTAGAACACTTTTCTCATGGCCACCTGGGAAAGTCATAAGGGATCAAGATCTCAAGCCCTGAATTCAGCTGGAACCTTCTAACTCCCTTTAAAGCTTATGTTTAAGGAAAATAGGTCATAGTATCTCCCATTTTTGACCAGGGAATAATGCTGGATCCTCACAGGGTATGTTTGAATCTAAGACAACTTGGCTGACTGTACACTCAAAGAGCCTCAGAGTGATCACCCCATTCATCACACTGTTCACCACAAGATGTGAGGATGGGAAAGAGCAGCTTGGTGGTGCTACACACTTTAGCAAAAAACCCAGAAGGATGTCTACTCCCTTAGAGATAGCACCAGGATCTGAGACTACCTCCAGTTCCTCGGACACAGCATCTGAAGTAACCTTCCTCCTGTAAAATGCAAGCATCCTCATACATGAGTTATCATGGGTGTTTGGTAGCTTGGCAGAGACCTTGTAATGGGAGATACATCACCCCCAAAATATCCATTTGAGCCTAAGTAACCAGCACAAAAGCTCAACCTCCTCCAGTTCAGTCCATGCCCTAAGTCTGTGGAGGTGTCATGAGAAACATTGCTGTCCTGCAACACATGGGTGCAAATAGTTGGAAAATATCTCATAAGATATCAAGTAGCTAAGTGAACATCATGACTGCACCAGTGCATAAACTCCTTGAAAGAGCAGCAAAGGGTGAAAATTGCTGATGGCAATTTCCAAAGTAGAGTAATTTAGCTCAGAGCAAAGAGAGCAGTGAAGAAGAGAGAAAATATATATGTCAGCGTGGGAGAGGGTGAATTCATACAAGAGGGAGCGCATTAGAGTATGTGTGAATGCGGAGGAGAGTTAGAATTGAGTTTCTCAGAATCAGGGCAAATTCTGCATTCATAGTAGACCTTGCAGAGAAGCTGCATGTTTGGGCTTGGTCATCTTTGAGTTCTTAGTGCTCTTTTAACTGGCATTTATTTCCAGTCCTTGTAAGTGTAGGCAATAAAAAGCCTTGAAGGCAGGATTGAAGACCTGATGAAGATGCAAAATCCAGAAGGTGTAGCAGGGATTTAGAAAATATATATAAAAGTAGCAAGATGCTTTCTTTTTTAAGAAAGTAGGAAGATGGAGAAGGGAAGATGGCAAGGGATAACTGTTGCTATAATTGCCTGCTGGAAAAAGGCTGGTGCATAGGCAATATTTTTCAAAAGAGGAAATATAAAGTGAGTGGGCATTCCAACCCCATCACAGAGCAGAGGGAGACATGTCGAGGGTCCTGCGTCACTGAGAATAAGGAGTAGGAGTTAAATTATCACAGATTCCTTCCTCTTTCACCATACCAATACTTTCAGGTAGGCAAAAAGAAGATGCTGCTTGCTATAACTCAAGGTCATTGTATGTACACAGGACCACACTACTTCTAAGAAATCAAAGTTTGAACCAGGGAGAAATGATGTTCTACAGCAATTTAGTAGAAAAATATCTCTTTATTGAGATGTGCAGTGAAGTAAATCCAAAGTCTTTATGCATGCTGCATCTCTCCAAAATATATGCCAGGCAAACAGAGTCAGATGTTTAGGCTCTGGTTCCTATTCATTGCTGGTTTCCCTGGTAATCCACTCTAGTGGTATTCCAGCTTTGAGACTCCTAAACACAAATTTTTGGGCTCATTTCCAGTCACTTATCTTTCCAGTGGGAACAGTCTATTTCTTACTTCTCCCACTTAGGCACAGCAATTTATACTTCTGATTCATGCTGTGGAGGACTGAGGGGAAGCTTTTGTAGTGGTAATATCAATTGTCCCCGTCCCACAATAACTTTAAAGTGCTTAGCAAAACCTCGGGAGGTGTGGGAATGTATGACAGAAAAATAAAGTGTTTATTAAGTATCAAAATTGCCCTTTACATTTCCCTTTACCCCCCCCAAATAGATGTTTTAAGAAACAAGGTTTCTTTCAATTAAGAAAACACCTCACGAGGCAAGAATTTCACCTTTAACAATATTTCCTTTACCCCCATTTCTGAAAACATGGTAGAGTGAAGCCAACATATTGTCATTGGTTGTTGATCCTAATAAGCCATTGATCTCTTGGACAGTAGCTAAAAGGCTTTACTCTGACCGCATTAACCTGTCAATGAATCTAACTGTACATTAAGCTGTCTATATTTCCTTTTCCCTTGCAGTTATTCAGTACAGCATTGGCTAAGGATGAACAACATTTATTAGGGCACTTATTAGTTTGTGTGGAATAGCTACATTCCCCAATTTGAAACGCCTAGTACCAGTAGTCCCTACAACCAGTGTTAGGATCACATAAAGGATTAAGAAAGCCCATCTTTCCCTGATTTTGTCCTTTTATATTATGTCTATAAGGGAAATAGAATACAATTCCCAGATCTGGGCTGACTGCATGCTGACCTTACAGGGCACAGCCAAATTATTGGAGATGAATGTTTTTCTCAAGATGCTGTTTTCTATTATGGTCGTCTTTAGGATTGGAAGCCATCTGGGATTGACTATTTGAAGGGAACTTGATTTCTAGAAGCTTTACAGCTTTACTACAAGCACATGGCAATAATTGCTTGCAAGATAAAGGCTGTGTGGATTGTGTTTTACTAAATGATTTAGATATTTGTGATGGATTTCTACCTGTTCAAGTTTCGATTGCCAGTTCACTCTATGCATAAAATGCAGGAAAGGATCATCATTGTGCAACTGAGGTAAAAACCCTTGATCTCCCAGAAGCTGCTTAACTGGTTCCCATTGTTGAAATGTCCTCTTGAATGTGAGGACAAACTCTACATATGAATTTTGAAACTGGTTCACATCATTAGGCCACAATCTGCCAGCATCTTTTTGGAATAATTTAATGGTAATGAAGTTAAAGATAGCAGTCAAAATAACCCCTTTAAGATGCCAAATCATTAACATAAACTTGCATAAATTCCATTTCCAAATGAGAGCTTTTACAAGATTCTGATAAATGTTTAGCATGTTAGAGACCAGGTATGTCCGTGCAAAACTCAGAGTGGCACTGCATAAGATAAAGAAGTGATTGAAAAATCATCAAGGCTCCTAAGTCAAAAGCTACAAGAATCTCAAAGCACTTCTTAGCTATTAATTAAATTACTATTTTTATAGACTGGAGGATTAAGTGGGAATTCTGGGTCTCAATTTCCACCTTGGCTCTGGTAGCAGATACAGTTCACATTAGCCTGAGATAAATCATAGAATAGAGTCATAGAATGGCAAGAATTGGAAGGGACCTTAAGGGTCATCTAGTTGCAAACAACCTGCTGTGGGCAAGGACAGTTTCCAGGTTGCTCAAACCCCCATCCAACCTGGTCTTGGACACTTTTAGGGACAGGGCATCCACAGCTTCTCTGGGCAACTAGTTCCAGTGTTTCACCACCCTCACAGAAAATAATTTCTTCCTAATATCTAATCTAAATCTATCCTCTTCCAATATAAAACCATTATCCTTTGTCCTGTCCCTATAGTCCCTCATAAAGAGTCCCTCCCCATCTCTCCTGTGGGCCTCCTTTAAGTACTGGAAGTCTGCTGTACGGTCTCCCCAACGTCTTCTCCAGGCTGAACAACCCTAACTCTCTCAGCCTGTCTTCAGACGAGAGGTGCTCCAGCCATCTAATCATCTTCAGGACCCTCCACTGGACTCCCTCCAACAGGGGTCATATCTTTCTTATGTTGAGGGCCCCAGAGCTGGATGCAGAATCAACTCGATCAGCCTGCTGGCCACACTTCTTTTGATGCAGCCAGGATACAGTTGGCTTTCTGGGCTGCAATTGCACAATACCGACTCATGTTCAGCTTCTCATCAAATAACACCCTGAAGTCCTTCCTTGGGGCTGCTCTTATTCCACTCTCCATCAGCCTGTATTGTGCTTGAGATTGCCCTGACACATGTGCATGACCTTGCACTTGGCCTTGTTGAATTTCATGAAGTTTGCACAGGTCCACTTCTCAAGCCTGACCAAGTCCCTCTGGATGGCATGCCTTCTCTCCAGTGTTTTGACTGCTCCACTCAGCTTGGTGTCATCAGCAAACTTGCTGAGAGTGCACTCAATCTCACTGTCCATGTTGCTAGCACCAGTCTCAGTACCAACCCCTGAGCAACACCACTTGTCACTGGTTTCCACTTGGATATTGAGCCATTGACCATAACTCTTTGAGTGTGGCCATCCAGCCAAGTCTTTATCCACCAAGCAGTCCATACGTCAAATCTACATTTCTCCAATTTAGAGATCCGGATGTCATGTGAGACATGCTTTGTCAAATGCTTTGCATGCATCCATGCAGATGATGTCCGTTACTCTTCCCTTATCAACCGACACTGTATCCCTGTTGAAGAAGGCCACCAAATTTGTCAGACACAATTTGCCTTTAGTGAAATCATGTTGACTGTCACTGATCACCTCCATATTTTCCACAGTCCTTAAATCTCACACAAATGATGTCATAGGTGTCTACAATGAAGAGCAAGCTGCTAGTGATCCTCCTGGTGAGTAGAGTCTGGGGAGGTACTTAGCTGGCTGGAGACAGGAGTGTGTACCTCTCCCTAAAGTTGACATCTACATCTGGGTAACTTAATATCCCTGTGGATTCTTCCAGCCCAGGTTAGTAACTCACTTTTCCACTGCCTATAATGGGAACACAGGCTCTTTGCTCACACATCAGCCTGTACTTTTGGGAGTGTAAACTAGGGCCTCATCCTTCTCAGAGCCTGAACCTCCTTGAGACAGGTAAGCAAAGACTTCTGTTGACTCTTTGTGACCAGGTTGTTGTAGACACAGATAGAGTTGGAGATCACCCGAAAGACATTGCATTGCGAGAGAAACTGGATGCTATGCTGTGCAGTCTCCATGGCCTGACTGCTCCTGCACAAAGGAGCACTGGGCATAAAGGTTCAGATCCTGAGGAGGGAAGACATAGGGCTACAAACCTCCTGTCTTTGTCTCAAGGCTGCTGGGCCATGCTGTCTTTTTTTCCAGGCAGGACAAGTTGCTCAGTGCAAATTTTTGAGCTGGGCTGCTGGGTAGTCCATAGGCTAACTCCACTTCTGTCCTTCAGAAGAGACCTGAGGCCTTCAAAGAACACTGTGTCATGAAGATATTTCTGAATTCCTCTGTGATCTTGGGAAGAGCTTCATGAGTTTCTTCCAGAGTTCTCTCAGCCTGCCTTTTCAATTTTCCTCTCTGAACTGAAATATTGGCTTCTCTATTGAGAACAGTGAAGAAGGACACCAACTTTCTGGAGAATAAGATCTGACCCTCTTGTGTGGATATATTGACTCCTTACAGAACTGTTTGTTTTACAGTTGACTGTATATTGGTGTTCTGGGAAAGGAAACATTCAGTCTATCTTGCATGTAGGGACTAGTTGAAACCAACGTATTGATAATGGCTAGGTTGTGATCAGCCTACTTAGAAGACAATAGCTTGACATTGGAGCCAGTGCAACCAGATCTGTAACAATTTTTTACATTGCTGTAACCATGTCTAGTTAAATCCAGACTTGCCATTAAAATCACATTCATTGATCAGACTACTGCTACCTGGGATGACACTGCTGATGTTGATTGGATGACCTCCTTATCCTCACAGGGCCGAGTCATTGCTGATGCACATGTTGCTCTTGCAAAAAGCATAACAAACTTTGGCCATGATCACTGAGTGGAGCTGGAGGTGACTAAAACCTCCCTCTAGCTGATGTATGAGTAGTGAGATTCACCTCCAGACAATGTCTGTTTATCCTCAGGCTGCCTATTGAAGGTGTGAACTTCACCCACTCCTCCCAGCAGCACATCATCGTCAAGTCTCCCTCCAGTGGATGCAACAATATCACTGCTGTAAGAGATCATCACCCTACTGAGGGTAAGAAGGCTGTGCTTGCGACCTCTGCTTTTGCCAAGAAGAGCTGCACTCTACCAAGCTGTAAGGCTGATTTAAAGCATGAATTTTGACAGCAGTTCAATCAGCAGTTATTATAGGAGATTTGGGTAGATCAACCAATCTTGAAGGTCTTTTCCTCTTTCAGTATGGGTAGGGAATATAAACTTAAAGTGCCTGGTTCAAAACCAAACTTCTTCACAGAGAAATTGTGTAACTCCTTGCTGTACAACACAGCAGAAGCCAAGAGCTTATATTAGTTACCAAAATAAATTGAATAAATTAATAGAAGAAAAAATTCATTACAGGGTAATAAACACAAGGGCATCAGCTCTGCGAGCTATAGGTCCTGGGTTGGTTAAGACTTGGTCTAACCCATTATGTCTCCTTTTACAATTCACCCCCTTTCTCACTTTGAGAACAATATTGTCCATAAACAACGCTACATTTTGGCCTTGACATATTTTATAAAACACACTTTTTCCAGTTTTCACTGTAGAGAAAATGGGAACAGTGGAGGGTGGTGTTTTTTTTGGCTCCAGCACCATAAACCCATCACTGCAGAACATGAGCAAAGCAGATGTCCAGCTCAGAATTACTGCTGTGCCTGATGCATCACCATAACAGCCTGAGAATTAGAGATATGTGTCAGTGCCCTCTGCCTACTTTACAGCAAACCCCTTTTTCTGTCAATATTTGGGACAGGTCAATAACTTCTAAAAAAGTTTTAGATTAACTCTAAGGAGTGGGAGGGAATTCACATGATTTGAGCGAGCACAGCACTGTATAGGGTCATTAAACAACTATTTTTAGAAACTATTTTCAGAAACTATTTTCTTTTAAGATGCATTTACGATGTATGTCTATATAGCTTTTTCCCTTAAGTGTCTGGGATTGGAAGAAGTATGAAAAGTCATTTCATGTTTAAAATACCATCACATTCTTGTGGCTGGTGATAAATATGGAATTTGACACTAGGGAAATGCTCCTCTATTAATCTGATCAGATTTTTTTTCTTTCTTTGTTTTTATAATTTGCCCCTTTAGAAACATTCTTGTAACCCTTTGGACATATTTTTTTCTTTTTCTCCTCAGAGATGCTGAGATGATATTGAGTTACTTGGCAAATTAGATTTGTCAGCTTTATTTCTGGTTGCTGTCTACATTAATTTTATAATTAAAACCCAAAGATGTGTGTCTAATATGTATGAATCTACAAAAAGCAAATAGAGAAAGTATGCTTAAGCCCATACAGAAGAAGTAGCATGACACATGTCAGCGTTACGTTTCAGTGCAAGGAAGAAAATATTTTTTTGGCACAGAGCTCAGATAACATGTAGGCAAACCAAGCAAAAAACTCATGAATCTGAAAATTAGTCTGTGAAGTGTTTGTAGTCACAGTCAGTTTTTGCTAAAACATTCAAATACAAATTATTGGATTACAGATTTGTTATGCACTATAGGTTTTGCTCATTTATACATCTATTACACGTGTTGCATTTTGTATATAAGACTGGGGTGGAGAAGGAGAAAAAAGTTTAATCAGAAAACTCCCTCTCCTCTCCTCTCCTCTCCTCTCCT
>VZRU01012354.1:11541-24991 GCA_013398155.1 Pedionomus torquatus
GGACTCCAGGTGGGGTCTCAGGAGCGCAGAGCAGAGGGGGAGAATCCCCTCCCTGTCCCTGCTGGTGACGCTTCTCTTGATGCTGCCCAGGATGGGGTTGGCTTTCTGAGCTGCCAGCACACTCTGCCGGCTCATCCTTCAGCCCTGGCTGGGGCAGTGCTCAGCCTGTGGGAAGGTGCAGTTCGCAGAAGCAGCCTCAGGTTTTCATGAGCTGGTCCTAAGAACATTGCATATGCAGAGGAGCTCTTAATTCAGCTGAAAAATATCGTTTCTAGATATTTTTTTAAATTTTTTTTTTCCCTTTCTTCTTCCAGATTTTTCAGTATCTCTTGGTGCTCTTTGGTAATTCCTAACTGGAAGACCACTCCCCTCCAAGGATGCGCCCCAAAATTGCTGTTTCAAAACATGGATATTAAAGCATATATAACAAGTATAAAATCCCCCCACACCCTCTACAGAAGGATTCCAGCCCTGCACACTGGATTTTCCTCCCAGTCGATGTCTCTGGTGTTTGGGAGATCCCTGGCAGAACTAGGAACCGAACCCCGGCTGTTATATTAAGACTCAGCCCCTTAAATACAACATCATTAATTCTTCAAATTCTCCTATAATGTAGCAATACCGTACAGGATTTGCTTTTTTTCCCCTTAGTTTTTGTGGTGTCTAGAGTGACTAATAAAGTACAAAGAGTAACGCAGACGGCGTACACCACAATATAGAATGTTCATATTGTCAGCGCCTATTAATTTTAAATTGTTTTAGAAAATTATATCCTTGTGGAAGGCAGGGGCAGGGTAATGACGCCTCCTGCCTCGCTCGGATATGGCTCATGTGGCCAAACCAGTTCTGCTCAACTTCAGAGCGCAGAAGTTTTGTTTGCAAAGCTGAGTCAGGAGCACTTGCTAATGAAGAAGTAATCAAAGGAAAATGCTTGGGGATGGATGCTCTGCTGATGCAGGTCTGCAGCACTCACTCTTTTCACTTCAAAGAGGCTCTGCTTGCTTACATCATCTGAGCATGTATTATATCAGTAAGAATTCTGCTTATTAGGCAAGTAGAAACTGAAATACAGTGCAGAATGGTAGCGAGAATTAATTATGTATTAGTGTATAAATCCACTATTCAGAAACTGTGGCGCTCTGATTTTGTTCAAAGGAGTGAAAGTTGAATAATCCAAAGTTTGAAGCGATGAATCACAGTATAATTAGGACAATGCCAGAAATGACCTTGATGTATCTCCTTAAAGGTGAAGCTATTGCCCAACACTAGGCGTCACCTCCAGCTATTATCATAATGCAGCTATTTGCATAGGCAACCTATTAATAAGTGTTTGTGAAACATTTTCAGTCCTCAGAACATTCCCATGGTGTTTAATTATGCAGGGTGTTTCCAGAAACACCTCATAAATCCTAAATGATGGCAGAAAATTTAACAAAACTCTACAGCTACTGGGAAAAAATATAAATCCCCGGACTGGTTATATGGCAAGGGTGGTCTTCTCCAAGCGTATGTGATGGATCAAGAGAAACAGACTCTTTCCTGAAGGTCTTTTACTTGGTGGGTAAAAAGGGTTTTTTGTTTGTCTTCACCAACGCATTTGTAGGGTTTAGCAGAGCAGCGACCATCCCCTGAGTGCAGTAGGAGAACCCAGGGCTTGTACCTTTTGTTCACTTCTAGATGGGGTTGAATGCAGAAAAATAACAAAGAGCTGTCCCCAAAATATCGGCTGGAGGAAGAAAAATAATTGCCGGAGGAGCACAGCAAGAAAGGGAATGAAGAGAGTAGGGCAGAAGAAAGACATTTCCCTCACCACGTGCTGACCAGAACTGTGCTGAAATGTATCGCAACCCCAAGAGATGAAAATGCTGGGTTGTCCGGAGCCAGAAAGCAAATTAAGTTCTTTAAATTATCTACAATCTGTTTTGTTTCTACCTACGTTGCGTGCTCTCCCTGATCCCAGCAGGTTGGGGGTGGTTTTTTCGGGTTTTGTTNTTTTTTTTTTTTTTTTTTTTTTTTTTTTTTTTTTTTTTTGTTAGTCCTGTTTCTTGCTGTGTAGGTGGAAACCGGAGTCACGCGGGTACAAGATGCTGCGTCAGCTCCCTGGTGCTCGGTCTCCACAGCTCCCTCTGGTCGTTCCATATGGCATTTACACAACCTACCTCCTTTTCCACATTTCAGTCTTGGGTTTTCCTTCTTCTCACCCAACCCAACTCTTCTCTACAGCGAAACGAAAGGCTGTATTGCATTGCCTATGAAATAGCACCATAAGGAACAGTCTCTGAATGGGATGGCATCTAGGATCATGGCTCTGACCTGCCAAAAAAGGGTTGGGAGGGAGCTGTTGTCGCCCTTTATAGATCAGGAATGAGTGCAGGAAAAGTAAAAGGCTGAAGTGAAGTGCCATTCCAGGCGAGCACAAGTTCAGGGGAAGATGGAGCTGGGCTGTTGGTGGAGGTTTATGGCAAGGGATGAAAGGTGATGGGTATAAACTGAAGGGAGAGGTTGCGATTGACTTAAAAAGGAGAAAAAATTGTTAATAAAAATTACCCTTGAAGGGGACACCCAGCATCACAGTTTGAATGCTTTGAACAAGAGATTGGGACGAGAGACCTAAGAAAATGTTAGAAATACAGAATTAGACCTTCAGAAGGTGTGGGCTCACTTTGTCAAGCTTTATTGTCCCCCTATCACTTGTCATTTTATCTAAAATGTAGCGTGGGGATCTGAAACGTGGCTTTACCTTGCAGTGGCTTTACCTTACAGTTCTCCCTGGATGAGCAGAGAACGCACAGCATCCGTCTTGGCATCTAGAAAGGAAGGATACTTTTCCATTGTGTGGCATCAGAGCTTGCTGAAACACTGACTTGTAATACTACAGAGGATGATGGACAACCTTCCCGGAGTTCTTTGAAAGTATTTGTGCTCAGCCTTCAGCAGGATGTACTTAACAAGTGAATTTCCCCCCCAGGGGAATCCCACGCATTCATCTCGAATTTTAAAGACAATTTATGGCATGGAAACCCGAAGTTATTTAATCAGGAACGAACCACAGGAATGTAAACAAATTATGCAGGAGAACGAATGAGGTATTTTTAGCAATCTGTGGGTGAGGCAGTGAAATCTGATGTGAGTCACCCTGTGTCCTCCCTGGCAGACCCGGGATGGTTATAGGGTGAGAAACAGCTGCCCAGCACCTGGACCTCTGCTCCCACACACCTGCCCTGGGGGGACAACTTCTAATGGACTTCTGAAGTGCTCAAAGCTCAGGGGCTGGAACTAATAATATGTTGGCAAACTGTCACAAATGAAACCTTTATGCATAACTTAGTGATGTTATGACATGATATTTGAATGTCAGGAGGGTGATAAGATGTGGTTTCATTCATCCCATTCATTTCTTCCAATGTTCTGTGAAGGAAAAGCAAAACCATGTTTGAGATGAGGATTTTCATCCTCTTTCTTGCTAATTAACTGTAGGTAGGTGTCATTGCTCCCAAGTTCCTTGAGAGGGCAGACCAAAAGCTTGGTATGAAGAACCTAAAAGAAGGTGCCAATTTAGGAAATAAAGGCAAGAATGTATGTGGTGAGAGCGGTCTATCCTGGTCCGGCAGGTAGGAGAAGCTCTCTGAAACCGGAGAGGGGAAGAGAAGGGTGTTTGGGGGAACTGGGAACAGAGAACCTGCTGCATGAGAAGGTTTTGGAAGTGATGAACAATCCCTTTGTACATTCAAGGCTTATTATCAGATGCACCGGAGCCAGCTGAATAGCTACTTGAGAGTAAAGATCTGATTCCATTGAGTTCCCTGATATTAACTTTATAATAGGCACTTTGCCTATGTAAATCAATAGAAAGCACTTATGAAATATTTCGAAACTCTTTCCTTGAGGACACTTGGAGATTTCCCAGTGAATGACTTTGCCCCGGCCGACCCTCAGGGAGGCACTTCCCATTGCTAGAGGCAGTTGGGAGTTTAAATCTGATTGGCCGTACGGAAACTGTGTGAGGGAATAAGAACCGTCTTTCCACACACAATCTGAGCCCGAGTGGTGGTCCTTCCCCTTTCCTGCAGACCACAGCCATGTGGAGCTTCCCAGTGCTCACACCAGTGCTGCCCTCCTTTATAGCATGGAAATTGCCCTAAGACTTGGACCACATCGCAACTGAGGGTATTCATGACAAAATTACCTGTGGCTCATGTGTAACATTACTTATGGTTATGTTGACCAACACGGGTTTTCCACAGAACCCTGGGGAAGGAGAAAGAAAGGACAGGACAGGCACCGTCACCTGGTTGCAGGCTTTGGTCTAAATGAGGAAGGGTCCTCCACCACGGACACCAGGACAAGAATTGGAGCTAAACCCGTAGGACAGATGAAGTGGTGGTGAACAGTGGGGTGACTTTAGAGGGTGTCTCCAGAATTCCTGGAGGCATTGGTAAACCAAGGCAGGTGCAGAGTCCTGCACGTGGGATGTGGCAATCCCAGGCAAAATACAGGCTTGGGCAAAGAATGTCTGGAGAGCAGCCCTGAAGAGAAGGATTTAGGGGTGCTCATGGATGAGAAGCTCCCCAGGAGCCGGCAGTGCGCGCTGGCAGCCCAGAAAGCCAACCCCATCCTGGGAAGCATCAAGAGAAGCGTAACCAGCAGGGACAGGGAGGGGATTCTCCCCTCTACCCTGCACTCCTGAGACCCCACCTGGAGTCCTGGGTCCAGCTCTGGAGTCCTCACCAGAAAAAGGACATGGACCTGGTGGAAGGGGTCCAGCGAAGGGCCAGCAAGATGCTCTGAGGGCTGGAGCCCCTCTGCTGTGAGGACAGGCTGAGGGAGCTGGGGCTGTTCAGCCTGGAGAAGAGAAGGCTCCGGGGAGACCTTGGAGCAGCCTTCCAGGATCTGAAGGGAGCTCCAGGAGAGCTGGAGAGGGACTCTTGGTCAGGGAGTGGAGGGACAGGTCAAGGGGGAAGGGTTTTAAATGGTAAGAGGGGAGATTGAGATGAGATCTTGGGGAGAACTTGTTTGGTGTGAGGGTGGTGAGGCACTGGAAGAGGTTGCCCCAAGAAGCTTTGGCTGCCCCATCCCTGGAGCTTGTCCCATGCACTTTAAAAATCATTGGGTTATGCCTGGGACAATTTGCTTGAAATTAAAAAAAAAAATAAAAATCCTACAACTTTTTATGGGAAAAAGAACCTCAAAATATTGATCTCCCCTGGAAAAATGATATTTGCCATCCTCATACAAGTATTTCCAAAGTTTTGGTGTTGCTCAATGTTGGGATGTTTAAATCTGATGGCAGAGGCTTAGTTTTGCAACGCTCTGCACGTGTGCAAATATAATTAATGTTTGTGAAGCGTTCTGAACGCTGCATTTGTTTTTACAGAGCGGATCACGCGGGAGCCATCTGAAGTTGTGCTTGATTTATGGCAAAAAGACGTTGCGGGTTTAATTTGCAGACTTCAGGAACATGAGTAGATCAGGATGGAGTAAATGTCCTGGGGAAGGTTGTTGGAAACGTAGTCCCCTGGAAATTACAGTCTCTTAAAAATTTTTTGAGGCTTCTGTCTCTGACTTTAGGCTGTGAACTTGGATGCAATTTTATTTTTCATGGATTTATGGTTACAGACCCAACCAAAAATTATCCACTTATATTTGTCCTTTTTTTTAAAAAAAAAAAAAAAAAAAAACAAACCAANCCCTTAGTTTTGAAAGCACAGGAGGGGTGTAGAGGTGATTGATCCTTCTGAGTCACAGAACACAGATAATTAAAAGCAGAATCTGTGGGGCCTGTAGTGTCTCTTGGTGGGGAACGCGTGGTCATTAACACTCAGCCAAATAACTCATTAGTCCCAACTCTTGCCGTGTGGTTGGCCAATAGATATATATATATTTGCTTCATGCTATTAAGTTGCACGTATCCACGTTGCAGGTTCTTCTTGCGCAAGTTGTCCCAAGGATGTGACCCAGAGAGAGGGTTACAGCGCTGTGGGGCTGCCCAGATGTGCTTGGCCAATGATTTTTGTCCTATTTTTGGGGACTAGTCTTATGAGCAGGAGGTGAAATTCCTCCTGGTACTTCAACGAATCCAAAAATGCCATCTGCCTTGCGTGAATCTGCCCAGGATGGAGCATGGAGGAGCTTTCGGGGTGCTCCTTGCAGGCTTCTGTGGACCTCTTTGGAGATGGACCAGCCCTGCCCCAACAGAGGGAACAGCAGCCTCTTTTTTCTACTCAGAAAGGCAGTTTGCGTGAATTCTTGAAGATCACCCAAGTTATGAACGTCGGGTGGTGCTGGGTTAATGTCGGTGTGGGTGCTGAGCCTCAGGAAGGGTGACCATGCCACTTGTGGTGGGACTCAGAAGGTGACGATGCCACCTGCGGTGAGGACTCGGGAGGGTTCAAAACTGAGGTGTAGAGGGGAAAAAAAAAAAAAGAAGGAAACCCAAAACCTGCTTGCTGCATGACAGTATTTAATGGGAACGAGAAGCTGAGTACACACGCGCAAAATTAGATGGACAGGCTATAATCAGAAGAGGTCCAGGACATGATAAGGGTCTACAGTGAATCTCCAGTTCCATGATTTTGCATAATTGTTCTCCTTTGATCAGATGTATTTTACAGAGAAATCTACTATTACAATTGCTTGCAGTTATTTACTATTTCGGGGTGTTTTTTTTTGGCCCTGGCTTGAATCAAACGAGATACAGGCAGAAAAAATAAGCTGAGGAACCATCACATCATGGGTCTAAGAGAAATAAAGCGCAAGAAAGTGCCTAATTTTAAGAAATGCCAAGTAGAGCTGATTTTTTTTTTTTTTAATGAGAAATGCTCCTTCAGCAAAATACACAAATGAATATGAAATTTGATGAAATTTGATTTTGGAACCCCAAATTTTCAGCCATATGATTTTGACATATTTTACACTTTTTATTTTGAGAGAAATTGATAATAAAAAGTCAATGTTGGCGTAAAAACTTAAATTTATTGAGAGAAATATTTTTATCAAACCCAAAATATATTTTTGAAATTCTTGTTTCTTGGTATTTTTTTTTTTTTAATTATTTCATTCTAATTTTGAGTGAGAGAAACAGTGGAATTTCAGTGTCTTGCAGGATGGAAATTCTAGTCCTCGGGCAGGTCTAGTGTCAGGAAGCCATGCTTTTATGGACTCCACTGGGAGCTGTGGGAGCTCAGCACTTCTATAATCCATTATCCATAAACTTAGCCGTGATCTGTCTCACTGTTCAGCTCTGCTTTTCCCTTTATCCACAGATATCCATGCTGGGATTAGGTTGGCCTGAAAGTTCTATAACAAAATGGATTGGATAAGTGAGGAGAAAAAGGATTAAAGTTTCCTGTCTCATAAAATGAATTACACGCTGTCCCAAAACCACACATACCCCTAAACCCGGGAGATCCCTTGAAACCCAATAAATTTCTGGTATCAAACAGCGCGGTAGATCCCACTATGGTCTGCTGAGGGAAAGTGGTGAGAGTTGGGCCGGGATAGATCACGGAATACGGTGGATAGTCAGGTTCCACTATGTCCACTATCGTGTCAGGGTATTTAATGACACAGGTCTCGTTGGAGGTGATGGCAAACGGCTCAGGGCATATCACCCCCGGTGGCAGGCAGCACTCGTAGGGAGACATGGGAGAGATCCAGACCTGAAAGACAGGAGGAGGGGAGGACAGGCAGTTGTTAGTCCAGCAAGATGCTTACGCACTAGAAATGGACATTTTGGGAGGGAAGATTGGGTTGCGTGGCGGGTATGACAATTACTGGCAAAAGAGGGAGTCCATGGAATCATAGAATGGTTAGAGTTGGAAGGGACCTTCAAGATCCTTGAGTTCCAACCCTCCTGCCCTAGGCAGGGACACCTCCCACCACCCCAGGTTGCTCCAAGCCCCATCCAGCCTGGCCTTGAACCCCTCCAGGGATGGGGCAACCACAGGTCCTCTGGGCAACCTCTTCCAGGGCCTCACCACCCTCTATTTCCTAATATCCAATCTGAATCTCCCCTCTTCCAGTTTAAAACTTCCAGGCTGAACAGCCCCAGCAATTGCAAGAATTACAAGATGCAGAAAGCTTGGGCGATAGTTAAATATTTGTCCAGTTTCCTTTTCCCATCCAGTGACTCTTCTCCTTCCTAAGTCACCTTTTTGAACTTCATTGTTTTGATATCTCATGATATTTTCTAGGTCGCCACCGGTTTTATCCTAAAATGCTCTTGAGCTGTTGCTTCTCTTCACCTCTTCTCAGGATTTTCGATCCGTTGCGCTGCTCTGCCTCACTCCTGTGGCCAATTCAAGCCTTGCTGTGACCCCAGCTCAACTCCCTGGTTTTCAACTTCAATTTTAATCCTCACAGAGCTGTCAAAACCGAAACATGGGGGTGAAGCCAGTTACCTCACCTCACCTGGTTAGAAGTGGAACAGTGTGAGCTGGGATGGAAGACCCACCCATCTTTTATGAGTCTCATTAAATATCACCTGGATTACATTATCTTGTAGTTGAAATCACACAGCTCTTTAAAACTGTACCTGATATCAAGGCCAGATTTTCCTGGGCATTGTATAATTATAGATTAACAGCCTGTCCTTGCCCTGGATTATGCCCACACTAATTAGGCGAGGCAAACAGAGTGAGGGAGAAGTGATAATTTTCTTCACTTTATCAGTGTGAAACTGATGGGGAAGAGATAAAGAGCTGGCACAAAGGCATGGGCTCGAAGTGATTTCCTAAATGAGTCCCACCGTTTACCCCAGGGGTCTGGGGGAGAGAGAAAATTTGGGGCAAATTTCTTGTGTTTCCACCTAAACACCTTGCGCCTTCGTTGCCTTCTCCAGTCCTCAGGGCTGCACCTTCAGCTTTTTCTCCTATTGATCCTACACCTTTGACTGGAAGGCAAGAAAAAGGCAAGAACAGAATATTTTGACCAGCTAAAGAGCTAGATCGGAAAGAGCTATGTTTGCCTTTGGGAAAAGAATTGCTACTCTTGATCAGTCTTAAGGGTAGAGATCCTCGAGAAGTCCAACGCAGAAGGACAATTTGTGAGAGCTCGTCCTAGTCCTCACGACAAGAGGTGAAGAAGGAGCATTCCTTCTCGTAGGCTCCATCTAGGCTTGGAATTCAGCACTATAAATAGATTTTAAAGAAAACTGGCAGTAAAGTGCCTTTTTTAGTAAGGAAAACCTGTGTTCCAGTCTCTAGGATTTTGAAAAATATTTAGGACAAGTTCTCCAACTGTTAAAAGGGACTGTAGCTTCCTTGGAGAGAGCTGAGGGTGAGAACGTCATAAAAAAATAATAATTAATTTTTCAAAATTATAATTTCTTTAATGAAAAATAGCCTTTATAATGCAAAAATAATGCCTGCCAGTATGAAATTATTGAGGCTCTTTAGAGTTTGGAGGGTGCTTTATACGCCCTCCCTGGTGTAAATGAACGGCTGTCCTGGACACCGGCGCCGTTTGCGAATGCCAGCTTTCACCTCTGAAGTGTAAAACT
This sequence comes from Pedionomus torquatus, assembly GCA_013398155.1. Lineage (NCBI taxonomy): Eukaryota > Metazoa > Chordata > Aves > Charadriiformes > Pedionomidae > Pedionomus > Pedionomus torquatus. Next base: position 21,041 of record VZRU01012354.1, read on the forward strand.
ACAATTGACTTCAAACTAAAGGACAATAGAAAGTATATTTCTGGAAGAGAATACCCCCTGGATAGTTCTCCTAAGTTTAACCCATCGTTTGATAATATTTAGATAGCAATAAGTAACTGATTCAAAATTGACTTACCCGGATCACCAAGGAGAAGAGTTTAAGAAAAGTGATTAGAAGAGTTCTACGTAGCAAATGCTTTTATACACTTAGTCAAATCGCCTGGAGGATGTGACACCCTTTTTGCATGAAGTCCTAATTAGTTGCAAAACAAACTTTGCTGCATGCATAACTTCTGCAAGTAATGAAACTGTTTTGCTTGCTGTTTGTGTTTGTGAGCTATTGGATCTTCACGTAGCGTGCTAAATACATCCTACACCCCACGGGCAGGATTCACTTTAGCATTTCATGGGTCGAAAAGAACTTGATCTGCTTCATTAACCACATTTCAGTTATATCAGGAGCCGATCGAGCTTCCTTTGATTTGTTTCTTGGCTTTATTTTTCCCACCTCCCTCAAATTCAAAGGGATTGGAGGGAGCACCAGTGGCACCATCTGATGTCAGGGAACAGGGGGTTTTATTTTCATTTCCCAAATCTAGAATGCCATTTCCCAGACGTGAAAGAGAAGGAAGTTTTCCTCTTGAAGTGCCTTACCGGGCACTGAAGTTAAACTTAACCATAAGCAGCTGTTACCCCTCCAAATGAATGTTGGAGGATGAGGAGAACAGCTCCATAAATTCGTAGCCGTTTTCCCATCTCCCACGGGATAGATTCCTGGGGAGAGAGCTCGGCGTTATCCAACATCCACTTCGGGCTTTACAAACAGGGGTTGCCCGGGGTTTGAGTGGAGCATGTGGATTTGTTTCAGGTGTCTTTGCAAGGTTTGACCGTGTTGCAATTAAAGGCAGGCAGAGATGCCACCCACGTCTTTCTGCCACTGACTCAAAGTGAAGTCACAGAGAATCACACAGTTGGGTTGCTGGTTGGCTTTTTTTTTTTATTTTAATCCTTTTTTTTTTATTTCCCGTCCCCCCTGCCCCAGCTTTTTGACCAGGTTGAAAAGGACAATCTCATAGGAAAGGAAAGGTTGTGATGGACTGGGCCCTGATGTTTCCATCCAGGCTTCCAGTCTTCTAAGGTGAAGACTGGGGAGGGGAAAAAAGGAGGCAAGGAATGGCTCTAGCTTGATGAGAACTTAACACAAACAAGAGACCTAGTTTTAGTGTTCAGACTACCAAAGAATTGGAGAAAATGAGGGCTGCAAGCTCGGCAAGATTTTTCTGAATGAGGCAGACACAGGGATTTAAATGTGTTTTTATGAACAGTTTAAAGAGGAAATCCGTATCACCAAAATATCATGTGAAAAGCAGAGAGGGAAATCAGGATTCAGGGAAATCTATTCCAGTGGAAATAGGTTTCTGAAAAAGCCACCAGTTGGTGCAGTCAGGAATTTTTTGGCTGACGTGCCAGCTCATAAAACCGGGGTTGGGTTTTTTTTAAATGCATAAAAGGTGTCCTGGATTAACATTTTATTGTAATACCAGGGATAGCAATCACTTACATATTTGGGGACACACTTAACGAGCACAATGCAGCTCATTGTGTTGCATTAAGATGCTTTATCTGCGTCAACGACCGGGAATCAGCCTGAAAGCTTTTTGTTCTGCTCCCAGGTTCCCGTAAAGGCTTTGGCCTCAGGACCCCTGCTAACACCCTCCCAAGCTACAGATAATTTGTGATAGGAAGGAAAATGTTAAGTAAATAATAATTACGAACAAAGGAATCCTTCCTCCCGGTTCACCAGGCAAGGAAATGGGATCGTGTCATCTTCCGAGCGCCACACAACCGCTGCCCTTCTCTTTGAATATGGAAATATATATTATATGAAATAACAGTTTTGATAGTCTTCGCCGTGAGGTTCCAGGGCCTGATGGTTGCTTGAAGGCAGTGGAGCTCAGCACAGGACTAAATAAAGCTTTCTGCAACTGGAGTAACTGAGAAGATGGACCCAGGTGACAGGACTCCAGTGAGGGCTTCCCTGTTCAGAGCTGCACCAGCGCCTCTGGAGAAGGTGAAGAACTCAGGCTGGAATACAGAATTTCCTTAAAACTTCCCAGCCCTGCAGAATGACCGGAGCCAGGGCTGGTGCAGGTTGGCGTGATTTATTTGTAGCTGTTTTTTTCCCATGTTTTGGTCCCTTTTCCACCTCTCTTTGCTCTGTCCTGGTTAGGAAAATCCATGTTCAGACTGCCTGCTAGATATTCTGTGCTCCCTCTTGCCCATCCGCATGCTCTCAGCCCTTCTGGGGGTTACCAGACCATTTACAGGGATTTGTCTAAAATATTTTGAAATTAAATTGGGCTGAAATGAAATTAAACAGAAATTTGCCTATTCCTTCTGCATAAGATGCATCAGATAAAGCCTTTCCTGTGCACCGAAGGCAGCTGTTCTTCAGGGAGGCAAACGATTTTCATTTTTATTTTACAAATTAAGAGCTCTGTCTTTTGCCTCCTGTCGATTTTGAGCGTGTGAATCTATGGGGGAACCCTGAGGAGTGAAATAGGTGATGCTTTTGCTTTTACTTTTTTTTCCCCAGAAGGTGGCCCAAAATGCCCAGCCTGCAGTAAAAAGGTGAATTTGTGTTTCACTCTTCTGTGATGGTCCAGGTGGGAGGGTTGGTGTGAAGGAGCCCAGGAGCAGTGATGACTTTGAGGTGGCACCTCAGCTGAGCAGCACCCTGCTCATCACCTGAACCAGGACAATGCCCCACGGAGGCTTTTCCACAGCCACGAACCAGATACAGCATCATAGAATCACAGAATGGTTAGAGTTGGAAGGGATCTTCAAGATCATCCAGTTCCAACCCCCCTGCCCTGGGCAGGGACACCTCCCACCACACCAGGTTGCTCCAAGCCCCATCCAGCCTGGCCTTGAACCCCTCCAGGGATGGGGCAGCCACAGCTTCTCTGATCTTTAACAAACCCTACAGGAACGGATCTGGAAATGCCGGGCAAGGAAAACTGTAGCTGCCAACTATGCTCATCTCCGGCAGGAGAACCCTTTTGTAGTCATTAATCCGGTCTTAGTGTAACCCATGTTCCTTCTCTGCCCTAAATACCATCCCAGAGACAATGCTTTGTGTTTGTTCCACCCTCTTTTTCCAGCCCCGTGTGCCTCGTGGGACCCCCTTGAGACTTTGCAGTTTTTGGGGGCTCTGTATAAAATGCTCCCTTGTCCTTCGCTCGCAGCTGATTTTTTCATTGCCTTTGGCAGATTTTAATTCTAGCTATTATCTAGGTTTAATAGCGAAGCACGGTGGCTAAATGAATTGTCAGAGGTGAGCAAATAGGAACAGCCTGGAGTAAAAGAGGCTTTCCTCACTGGCATTTATCATATTATTTATAATTTGAATTCTGGCAGCTCTTTGAAGTCTCAATCGAGATTGCAGCGCGTTGGACAAACAAAGGGCAAGTCCCCGCGCCGAGCAACAGGCATTTGAACCGATTAGACCCGAGAAACAAAAGAGAAGGGATTGCTATCTCTTTTACCAATGCAATATTAACACACAGGGATTAAGGGAGGGGCTGTCAGCCTGGAAAACTACGGCAAGCACTTCTCGATATGTCCCGAAATGACTTTTCCTCAAACCAGGACACAGTTTTACATAGGAACCGTGTGGCAGTCAGGAAGAAAACACAGACCTGAGTTTTAGTAAGTTGTTTAATATTTATATTAAATTAATATTATTTATATTTGTTTAATATTTCTATTAAATTAATGCTGATATTGTTTAATATTAAGAGTACCCATTATATTCGCAGGCTCCCGGTGCTGTTTCCACAATAAACCGTGGGTTTAGTGACACAACTCGGTCTCTAGGATGGATGAAATGTGCCACAACCGTGACTGAGCCTGTGATGCAGACCCCGGGACGTCCTTTCCTCTGGGACA
>VZRU01012355.1:0-40811 GCA_013398155.1 Pedionomus torquatus
ATTCTATGATTTGCCTGTCTTACAGATGATGAAAAACTTGTCAGAAGGCAGAAACTTGTGTCCTGAAGTTTCTTTGTTAGGGCATTCTCCATATGTTGTATTGTTTTGTTCAAACTAAGCACTGGGTCCTTTCTGATTAATTTTCATATAAAGAAAAGACAATAAATTGAGCACACAAGTGATTCTTATTATTATTTTATCTTTTGAGGTGCTCAAGTTTGAGTGGAGTCTTGAAAGCCCTTTAGTAAAACTCCTGCTGAATCGTTCTCTTCAGAGTATACAAATAGCCCATCAACTTTACTGGTAAGATCATTTGCCATTTCTGCCATAGTTGTTCTTTATTACAGCGAACTTATCCATCATCCTATTGGTGACAAACTCTTTCTTTTTAAAATCAACAGAAAACCTGGGTTTTTTTTGCTCATTCTTTATTCTCCTTTCAGTACTGGGTATGAGTAAACTGTATAAGAGACCTACTTATCTATGCCTTCATGCTGCCCCTGGCAAGAGGTAGGGGGGAAGTTCTATTCACTTAAGATACCATTTGTATTTTTCTGCATTTTCTGGTTTGAGTCAAAAATAGTCTTCCTCAAGATTTGAAAGCTCCAAGCAGCATTGGCTTACTTATAAAGCATTTTGTGATTTCTCTGATCTTCCATGAAGTTGTCAGAGTTTTCATGTGTGTTAAAGTGTATCTCTTCCCCCTTTGTGTATCAGTCTTACTCATGATGGTAGAGTTTCCAATAGTTCGTTTTTGTGATGATGATGTACTGATCCTGACAGTAACTGCTATTTACCTCTACAATTGTGTTGTTGCATGTGGTGGTTATTCAGTTTGCTATGGTATTACTTCAAAGCTCTCTGAGTAGGAACATGGCTTTCTGCAATCTGAAAAACTGCCCTGTGATCTGAAAATCAAACTGTTGTGGGGTTGTTTTGTGTTCTTTTTTCATGTTTAGTAATGATAGATGAACTGAGCTTTCATTTACACATCAACTGTTTCAAACCCCTTAAACCAAAAGTTTTCCTCCCTGCAAAGGAAAGCCAACATTTTGAAATGTAACCATTTGGTTGCTAAGATGTGAGGTTGGAAAGAGTATAAATAATACTTTCATACCTGCATGATCTCTGGAACTGTTAGTGCAAGTAAAACAAGATTAGGAATATGTTTGTTTCACTGAAATGAGTAGGATAACAATAACATGGCTAATGAGCCTATCTGTCAAACAAAGAGGACCCACATTTAGAGAGCCATTTTTCTGACAGTGCCTGAAATATGTCTCATATGATTTCGACTATCTTTTATTAATCTTAGTCATACTGGATAAAAATGTCCAGTCTAGAGTTCTTAAATGGCCTAAATAGAGAGTTTGTAGTTTTCCTCTGCAATTAGAAATTACTTCTAGAGTTCAGTGGACAGAGAGAAAGTCATCAGTCTACCCATATTTTCTTTAACTTATGTCTTCTTAAAAGAAGAAAAATGACTGCCTCTCGGGCCCTGAGAGAGAGTTCCATGGCAGGAGGGTTGGAACTTGATGATCTTTGAGGTCCCTTCCAAATCTAAACATTCTATGACTAAGTTTATATGGTCTTCTTTCTCCTTACTTTGTAGTGTAGGCCTGTATAGATCTCCATTTTTTCCAAAATTTTGCTCAAGGTATCTAATATTATAATCTTGGCTAACATATAGCACATATTTCTTCCTGATTAATAGATGTCCTTATTTGGCACAGAACAGTTTTACATGGCAAAATAAGTTTCTTATATATACAGATTAACATATAATATAACTATACATACCCTCATCAAATAAAATATTTCTCCATGTTCACTGTTCTCAATGTTTCTGCCTTTCAGCTGGTAGTAGCTTTGTTCATGTCATCCAATCGCGGATTGTTTCTCAAGCACATTTTCTCCCTGCGTACACTAGCAATTGGAGATATCATCAGCTACTGAGTGTTTGTTACATATTTATTATCTTCTGCTTTGGTTGCAGACAGAACAGTTTACTAGTTTTCTAGACTTCTTTCCAATTACTCATATCCTGGAACTGCATGAGATTGTAGCCACTTCCCATAAATAATATTTCTAATTGTAGAAACAGTGATTTGTTATTTGTCCCTAAATAAATAGGATCTTCTTCTTCGTTCCTGAAATATGAATTTTAGTTTTCTAGATGGACAGCTTTTGATTAAATCTTAAAATGAGCATGCATTTGTATGTATGTATGTGTAAATATGTGTATGTATATAAAATATACATATGCACACATACATTTCTAGAAATAGTCATATTACTTTTGGGCTTTTCTACTTTATAAAAATTTATTTTCTCTAATCATTGTTCTTCACTATTTTATTTCAGTATTGTCTTACTGATTCACAAGAACAAAATTAACACAATATTGTCAGCATTAGGATCTTGGTAGCATAATTGAAAGAGTACATTGCCAGCTAACACTTAGCATCCACGACCTTTCCTTGTAAACTTGGCAACCTTAAGAGTTTGCTGCCAGGGCCTTCTGAGCCAAAAAAACAGATAATATCAGGAGAGGGACATGCTGTGGTATGGATCAGGTGTGTATATATGTGTTGTTTTTCATGGAACAACCTGTCAATAACCTGTGACAGTTTACTTTTTTCTGAGAACAAATTAATCTAGTGGTGATGTCTTAGAATACGGCAAAGCCTGAGAGAATGGGGAAACATGATAGAAGTAACAGCCACATCTGTGGTGTAGTCATCTTTAGAAATATAGTGGTAGAACTATTCACACCTAATATAAACTTGAATGGTCAATAGTTTTAGGTCAGGAGGTTGTTTCACATGATAATACTTGCTGGCTGGCAGCTCTCAATTTCAAAAATTGGTAAATTTTAAATAGTTTGACTAAACTTGTGTGTATAATATATATTTAGCTGCTTAAAATGACTGTGCAAATTGAATTTAGTGGAAGGAGCTTTTTGTTCAAGTGTTTCAATCTAGCCTGAGAAGAACGCGCACATCTCTTAAAAAATTTGCATCTTGTATTCATCACAGTGCACATTTTTTTCCCCTTTGGTTGCTCTGCCCCATCATGTTCTTCAGTAGTAAACTGTTTTCTGCCTAACATTTCAACTTACATAATTATTCATATTCCTGTCCCAGTATTTTAAAAGGCAGTTTCCCAGGCCATACATGCTACTTATAAAATTTAACAGTAATTTCAGAGTTTTTATTAATTAATTAAGGTCTTATTAAGGCTTTCTTTTATGTCACAAATTGAATTTCAGTCCTTGTAAAAGTAATGGCAAACAGGTTCTCTTCCACTTATTTCTAAAGAGATTTTAACCAGTAGCTCAGTGATTTAATAATGTAGGGAAGATGTGTGCATGTACACTCACATAACTTCTTTTAAGAAATGTGATTAGGTAACATTTTGTTCTCGAATGTTGTACTCTGTTTCATTACCGAATTACCAGTTCTTGCTTCTTGATTGCTAAAACCAAACTTTAATAAGAAGTTTATATTTATTTTTAATTGTAATGCATGAAATTACTATTCCAGTATTAAATAATACAATATTGTGCACAGTGTAGCTACCCAAAATAAAACTCAGAAAAGAAGGCTCTAATGTAGTTCAGAAAACTGATGATGTTTCACCACAGGGGAAGAGTCAGCTGATCTAAATTCCTTTTTATACAACACTGTTTTAAATCTGGAAGCTAGTTACTTGAACTGCTTTACTGTTCACACTAACTTATTTTAATGAAAATTTATTATAATATCAGTTATTTAAAATCAACTCAGTTTACCTACACAGACAAGATAAGCAGTAATCCAACAATGTTGTACCAGCTCATCATGTTTTTGATACTAACGTTGGGTAGTAAATTGTTGACTCCTTTCCATCAAGCAGTAACAAGTTTGCCTGAAGACTTTATTTAAAAATTATGGGTCAGTAATTAGCAAAGGTAGGCAGAACAGACTATTCTTGGGGCATATCTTTAATGGCTGTGAAGTTTAGTCTGTTCTTTGTATTTGCTGCAGATTTTTCCCATTAATTCTACCAATTAGGATGAAAAGAGAATTGATCTTGCACCCTGTGTTTTTCTAGGTTTTTTCTTACCATGTGTGACTTTTCCCCTCTCTAAATTCTTGAGGAATTTGGGCCGCCTGCATCTATCAGTATTTCAACTCCTCATTGGTACTTTTGAACACTCTCCCCTTCTCAAGGAGACTATAAATTGCCCATGTATGCAGCGCTACCACAGGCCCTGTGTACCACTTAAATCCCAGTTTAGTCTTATTTCAAGAGTCCCTAACATCATTGAGACATAAGGAACATTTATCCTGCCCCACTGTCTTCTATGTATTCTGGTTCTAGTCTTTCCCCATCAGGGTTCCTGGGAGGGCAGAAGACAGGAATCAAGTTTTCCTGTTCCCTGGAGCTACGCTGAGAAGTTATTAAACAGGTTCTAGGAAAGCAGAAAAGTTGCTTGAGGGGAAGGAAACCAGCTTTGAGCTCCTTTGGGCCCTTCTCCTTGCTGAAAGTCTCTGTTTATCTCCTTCTGCTGTGTTTCACACACAGAGTGGGGTTTTTTTGGTCAGCTTTTGTGCTGGAGTTTTAATCCACCCCTCTGTCTCTGGCAACCTGCCAGTCAGTTTTCCCACTTGCTTGAGTGCTTTTGGCTTTTAGCTACTTTCGTCAGTGGCAGCTGCAGTGTGCAATCGAAACAGGTAGCTGGGGCAGCAGGTGGCCAGGACCATGTCTCCCACATGGTTGCCTTCCACAGGAGGATTGAATGGTGGGGAGGTGCATAGCATCCTCTATGAGCTGTGGCTGCTGCTTGAAGGTGGTGCTAAGGAACAGGTTTCATTGTCATGGAAGAGTACAAGTGTTTGTAAATTTTGGCAGAGCATGAGACTTTGGTGTGCTTAGCTCAAGAAAATAAAAAGTTAAGTGGAATCCTTGCTGAAGGCAAAATGTCCTTTTGTAGCTTTTCTAAGTTGTCTTAGAGTTTTAAGTCACTAAAACTTTACAGAACTTTCCAGGTTTATAATATTTCTCTTCATTTTGACTGACAACCAGGAGAAAAGGGAATAGCCTTTTATCTTTCCCGGTTCACATCTTGTAGATAAGTAAGAATGTGAGATTAAAAAGGAAGTCTTGGTTAAATCCAGTACACTGAAAACAATGTGAATTAGACCAATGGGTAGAACATAATATTTCATTTTTATTTAATTTTCTATATCAAAATAACTTAAAGAATCCGAAAGAATATAACCAAAGTTGAAAAGTTTAAAAAGACCAGTTTAAATTCTCTACCGTTGGGAGGTTTGTCCCTCAATACTGTGTTTTCCAAAATCATTAGCAATTAGTTTCATTCAGCACTCTAGCACTGGAACAATAGATTATTGCTTCATGTTTTGTGAAAAAAATACTATTGTAATTATTTTTCTTTTTGCTGTCAAAGTTGGTTTATATTAGCCATAACTTACTTGAAGATTCAAAAGAAGGAATAAATCAACAGACATCTGTCCAACACTCATAATTATCTGAACATTAAACAGGCAACCATCCTCCAGCTCTGTCTCTTCCCACATTATGGTGTCTTTCTCTCACAATCAGAAGTTGTCAAGTCTGCTAATTATTAATGAATGTCCTAAATAGCTGTGTAGAGCAGGCTGAAGAGCCCAACCCATTAAAATTACATTAATGTAAATACAAAAGACGTCTTTTTTGATTTGTGTTAATTTGGTCCTTCTTACTGACCAGAATCAGAAGATCACTTAATTATGTATGTAACTTTAAACTTGTGAGTAGCCATCAGTATATGTCTGATTGGATGTTTTGCTACTCTGCATTAGGATTTGAGTTCAAGTCTGGAGTTGCCCAGTTTTACTACCTTCTGACGTAACGTGGCATTCAACCAAGTGATGATTATAAATTTCGTCTGAGTTCAGAGCACTTGATGGTGATCATCATTGTGTTTGGACAGCAGGGAACCTCAACCACAAAGTGGATTCACATCTAGGTATTTTTAGTTCTGATTCTTACTTATGAAATACCAATAATTTGGTGATTTCTTTATTTTTATTTTTTTTTTTAGTTAGGTGTATAGTAAATAGCGCCATTAGACCATTATTTTTGTGCGATAATGATTCAACCGTGTACTCTGCTAAGTGCTTCATTATTAGCCATGTGGGACTTGGATTATTGCCTTGGAAAACATTCAGATAATTATTTTGTTTCATAATTTACAGTCTTTCAATTTTCTCAGACTCCAGTTTTAGAAAAGATGGTGCCAAATGAAACAAAGATATTTTTGTTTTTAAGAAGCACAAAGAAGTTTACGCAACTTTGTTGGTTTTGACCTTCAGTATTTACAGACCGAGTGAGCAAATGGTGTATTTAAATCAACACATTTTAGTTTTAAAGAAAAAAAAATACCATTTCAGACTTTTTTTTAAAATTTATTTTCTGGCTCTAAAGAAAGAGAGGAGTGAGCTGGCTGTAACCACAGCTGGAATTGATAAAAGGAGGTAGTATTGCAACTCCGGGTTGTCAATGCCAGCTGCTGTCAATGTCTAGCTACCCTTGGTCTGTCAATATGGCTCAATAAAAGAGGACTGGGGAATAAGACCAAGTCTAGCTCTCTGGTCTGTCCTGCTTTGTAACTGTTACCTTCATCTCTGGCCTTCTTTTGGACTGGTTTCTCAAAAGCTGCATTGGAGCACAGTTGGGGAATAATTCACACCAAGAAACACTCCTAAAAGACAAAATGGGGAAAAGTGCCCTAGCTTTGATACACTCTTACAACACTGCTCTACCCACAATTACATGCTTATGTTGACATAACGCTGATGGATAACATGGATAACACTGCCCTTCAGCATGTTTTAATCTCTCTGTTTGTGGACTCTCCAAACAGCCATCACGGTATTTCTTAAGCTATTGGCTCAAATGCACAAAATCATGTGACCATAGGGTCATGACTATAGGGCATGCAGAGCACCAAGAGAATCCCAAAGCCCAGTCGTGGGTAGTGAAGATGCAGTCTGGGTGCTGCAGAGGGAACTCACCCAACTAAGCCTGTGCCATTTGGCTCTAGATCCAGGAATTGTTCCAAATGTTTCTCTTAGTCTTGTAAATATACCCTACAACACAGACTGACATTGACTGAGATAATTCAAAGGCTGGACAGCCTGGCTTGCATGCTAGAAATGATTGTTTCAGCCAAATCTACAGGCAGATTGGCAGGTGTTCTATCATTTAGTAGAAACATTTATAAGGTTGCTGTCTAGAAGGTCCATGTACAAAGGATAGAAGTCTGAATCCATACTTCTTAGCAGTTTATGAAACTCTTTCCATTGTTTTTAGTGGCCTTTTAATCAGGCAGTTATTCTGTGGAACTAATAGTGTGACATGTTTTGCTAAAACTAAGTTTATTTCTTTAAAGGGTTTTGCACCTAGTATCTGTAGGTGTTGCAGATGCTATGATAGCTTTTTATACATTGAAATATTCTGACTAAAGTAATAAATATTTCTAACTTCTGAATTTCCAACTACAAGGAAATAGAAAATAAGTTCCAAAGAATTAAAAACCAAATTCCAAATACGACTGGGAAACATTAACAAAGAACCTAAGCATGGCATTTAAGCATTTTAATTATAAAGAGGGAGTTAGTTTTCCCACTTCATTAAGAATTACCACTTTACAAAAAAAAAAGGAATCCAAGTAAAATAAAGCAAATTTAGTGCTTTTGTAATTCAGTGAATATGATATAATTTGGTGAATCCTTGACATAGGACAAAAATAATATAGTTGTGTGTGTGTCTGTTTTTAATTAGTTTAACTATTCTTAATAGAATGAATGTGTTCTTGTATGTTTAGAAATCTAGAAACTCTGTGTTTTTTCCAATTTGGGTGCAAGCAGGAAAAGGCAGAGGTATGGTATCCTTGTGACCGTATATCAAGGCGAGAAAGGGAGTGCACAACGCCAATTGTATTTGTGCAGGCAAGTATTCGGCTGTAGCTAAATAAGTTACAGAACATAGAGGTAGTTCTGTGCATGTGTGTGTCCTCTTTGGAACAGAGGAAATTCTGTGCCAAAAATCACATTTCAGGAGGATTAACGTTGATTAACGTGCAACACAAAAAAGTCTGCTAATGCCAAAGTTATTGGTGCGTGTTACTGTAATGAAAAAATACAGCACTATGTATGTGTACAAGTAAACATACTTAAAGTTGAAAAGATAAACTTAAGAAGTTGAAATATTTCTGAAAATGAAAAAAAAAAAAATAAAAAGAACGACTCCACTTAGTTGTTTTTTCTTTTTTAGCTGCTTCATGATTTATAAGATATCATTAAGGAAAATGTTTTTAAGTACATTGTTTTTCAAAATACTGATTGTCTGGTTTATTTTTGTTTTGACTCCTTTTACAGTTAAAACTGTTGAAGCTGACAACTCTAGCTTTTTCACTCATGCTGGAAAACTCCCTACTAGCTTCAAGTCATATCTTTCCTAGCACCTGCAATAATGTAACTGAATATGAAAGATGGGTGTTGTGTTTTGAATGTCCTCTGTGGAAAGGATTGGATGCAGCGTTTTGGGGGTCTGTTCCTATGCCTCTGATGCTGGGATGTGATAAACTGTATTGGCCCGCTTGTGGAGTTGAACATGACTGAGCAAGCGTAGTGGGTGAAGCTGAGGAAGGGATTTGGAGCAGGGCTCTGTACCGATGTGCCTTTCATCTTTTTTTTCCATTAAAAATGTTTTATTGTTGCTTCCTTCAAAAACAAAACAGAGAGCCAAAATCTTTTCTGATGGATACCTCTCATAATCTTTGTTTGTCCCAGAGGAACAGTTGGGGATGTAAACCAGAGTAGTAATAAATCAGGAAAGCTTTTGACAAAACATTCATCTCGTTCTGTCACTTCAAATGGATAATTTTCAGTCATGAATTTGATGGATGTGGAGGAGTTGTTTTGGTTTTTATACTGTGAAAGACTGCTGGAAAAAGATGACTGAAAGTAATCCATGAAGCTATATCTTTACACTGAAATTTGCTTTAGGTACTCATTGAGCCAGGCCAGTATATGATGAGTGAGCAACTTTAATAATCTGAAATGTTCAAATCATAAATAACAGTAGCTGCAATTTAAAGATGATGCAAACTTCACAAATCAGGCTGTAATGAACTTGGAAATTGAAATCTTCAGCCAGAAAGCAAACAGCATGGAGAATCTCCTGATTCTCAGCTGAGCAGTTGGTGGTATGTTTCACTGGTGAAATATTGCTTTCCACAGCCAAGAGCAATCCTGCTGGTGAGATGGATCCCCCAGCAGGCTGCCACTCTGCTACAGAATCATGGCTTTACCTGATCCTGATGGCTGAAGTGAAATGTTAGGAGAGGATGCTTTACTTTACATCGGTCAGATATAATATCTTAAAAGCTTTTTCTTCACATTTCATGTTTGCATTTTCACTTTTTGCCTTTTATGAATGTGGAAACTATTTCATTATGATCTCCTTTGTATAAAGCTTTTTTTCTAGAAATGGCAATTATTGTATGCAAAATGAACCTGCAGATGTTTCAAAATTGCATCAGATTATGTAAAACATTTTATAAATCTTGCTTTGTTATAGGTCTCTTTCTCTTTTCAGTTTAACAAGCTTTTGTGTATTAACTATATCTGTTTGAACCAGTTTTGGGCAAAATTTGTCTTGGACTACCCTAGAGAGCTATTTTCAATCCATTTGTCTTTGAATGAGTGTCACAAAATTCTTACTACATAATTTGAATAAATGCAGTGCAGGCTCTGAGTTTCTTAGATTAATGTGTTGGGAATATTCATTTATAGTTATCATGCAATTGATCACAGCCTTGTCTGTCAGGCTTCAGTTTAGTAAGTCGTTCATATTTCTGAACACTTTCAGTGTAATCTTTAGGGAAAAGAATGAATAAACAGAGTAGATACAGGGCATTCAGTGTAATTAATTATTGGTCATCATAACATTACTGGTGGTTGTATGTTTCTGTGGTTCATATTTCTAGGCTTAATCATCCCTTTCCACTAGAGTGAAGACTGGGCCTTGGACCTTTGTCTAAATTAATGAAACACTGGAAAAAGGAGAATCATGAATTATACTTTGTTGAATATGTTCCATCAGTATATGATTTAACAGAAAATTACTTTGTGACTAATGGGAATTTTTCTGAGAAAAAAGTCCCTAATCTAAAACCAAATATAATTATTAGCAGGTTTTAAGTTTAAAAGAAAAATGTATCAAAAACTACAATAAAAGGTAATATTTCTAGAGAGGAGAGAGGGAAAGATTGATAACAGGTCTTCCTGCTTCAACAGTGCAGAACTACTGTAAGTCAGTATTTTTAGGTATTTGCAGATGATGAGTATTTCAGAATTAAATTCATAAAACCCTTGCTGTTTAAAATTTTTTCCTTAAGAATTAATTGCTTTCCGAGTACTCATCCATACTACGTGGTATTTTACTCTGTAATCGTAACATTATTTGAATGGGGACCAAATTAAAAATAAACAGAGAGGAAAGAAAGAACTGTCATATGGGTTGCCTTTGGCTTTTTTGCTTGAACAACACTGCTAACATGTTGTAATAACTTACTTTTAAGCAAGATAGTTATGCAATGGTCCATGTCTCACATTGCCAAGAAAACACTGAATGAGACAAAGAATGCACTCAGTTAAAACTCGTGTATGTTGGACCTTTGAATTAAACAGAAAGTGATCAGTGAATCTATAGGAATTAAGATTGCTTCCAAATCTAAAGCATGTAAAACTCTGCCCAATAAGTTGTACAACCACTGGACATCTCGGTCAAAAGATAGCTGTGTTGTTATTTACCTTCCACTGTGGTGTCTAGCAAATAAAAAGAACACTGTTTGGTAAAGTTCATGACAGTATTTCATTGTTTCAGAAAATCAGGCTACAGGAATTGACTTTTGTCTCTGAAAGGCCATTATTCCAATATAAAGATATTCAGAGATATGTTACCACAATAGTGGTAGTTTTGCTGAAATAATTCTGTGGTTGAAGGATTGCTGTAAAGTTGTTAGTAAGTAATTTTTCACTGAATACTCTGAAAAATGTTCATCAAAATCAAAGCTTTTCACAGAAACATTGAGCTTAGAGGCAAACATTCAGATGGTATCCAAAATGCCAGATGAAGTTGAAAAGAAAAGTCTTAATACTTATTCTAGTCACTGGAGATGTGAAATTAGAGATTGGTGGCTGAGGTAATCCAATGAGTGCCATACTCAGCTATTTTGAATTATTTGTCTCCTTCCCTCCGCTCTTATTGTTGAGAAGTACCCCATTCATTCTTAAACAAGTCACCAGCACTTATTCAACTCAACCTGGAGGAGATGCAACATAATACTTAACCTTATATATAAGGTTGTTAGATAAGGTACATTTCCCCTTGGTGTTCATCTGGATTCCTCCTCAATCCTAAACCATTAGCAGATTGTCTTACTTCTTAGCTTGAAAGCACACTGTCTTTTAAACATAAAAATTTATGAAATATCACTGGTATCTCACCTGTGCTATAAGTCACCTGACTGCTGTTTATTGATGGGAAACCCCATTTGCTTATGTTTAAAATAATAATAATAAAAGGTGTTATTAAGTGGAGGGTGGGGTTTAAGATAGGAGAAACATGTGGGAAATTATTTGGTTGTAAGTTTGATCAAAGCTTTGGTGCTGGAGTAGCTATTGTTTTTCACTTGTCTCTTTCTTTCAAAGAGCTAATACAAATTACCTCCACTGAAAATTTCCAAAGGTGAATACAAACTTGCTTCTATTGATACTTTGTTTCTATTCAGTTCAGAATTTTAGTAGACAGAAACAAAATAAAATGCTGTCTGTTGGTCTCATCAGGAAAAAAAAATTAGAGGAACAAATTTCCAAGATGTGCTTGGTTGAGCCATGCAAGCAATGGAGAGTGCAATGCAACATTTACAGGTCTAGAGTGGTGCAGTTTCTGTTGTCAGGATAAAGAGGCATGGAAAAAATGCCAACACCTTTTGTTAATAATATTAACATTATTGATGATGAAAAGAACTGCAGTGGTGATCAATTTTAAGATGTCTTGGGAGATGGCTTTTAGAGATTGCCTGGCTCAAACTAGAAAAAGGATTTCTCTACTGCTGACTGTTCTTGCTTCCCTTAGAAGGATCTAGATAAACCATAGAGAATGAGCAAGTAAATGAACCATTTTGTTAGCAAAGCTAAGAATAGTAAAGTCATTAAAAAAGGAGAGAGAGTGCTAAGATGGGTATTATAATAATATAACATAGTAACAAAATTTTAATAGTCACATGAATAAAGAAGCAAGGGCACATACACATGTGGATAAGCTTTTCAAACCAGCACCATCCCTCTCACAAACTAAGATTTCCTTTCTTGTCTCATCTAATAAATGGCTTGGAAAGATATAAAAAGGTGTCTTTAAGTATTTCAGTGTAAACAACAAAGCAGCCCTAAACATCTCTCTCAATAAAATCCTGTTTTATGCTTCTTACTCTTCATTTTTCTAGCTTCTGTAGCAAGGCTTATATTCAAGTAGGTTTAAAAAAAGAATAATCTTTTTTTTTTTTTTTCCCCTTACATAAGTGCTCAGTTTTCATGTCAGCTTCCCCCAGCAATTGTTCATGGTCTGTCATCCAGTGAAATTAAAATAACTGCTCCCCCAAGGCCTCCTTACACTCTTTTCCCAGACCAGCACTTTCTCACATATATGCAGTGGTGTTCTTATATTTACAGATATACATACACTGGTGCACATGCTTTCCTGCATTCAGTCTTTATAATTTAATCTATGGTGTAACATGTATGGAAACTGAAAGCCTTCTTCAAGATTTACTTGGAAATAGGTAGAGGGCGTAATGGCAATCAGTATGCTTCTGGCAGTTGAAAGGGTTGAAACTGGGAATTCCTTCCACCCAGCTCTGTTAATATTTCTGTCTCTCCTGCTTCAAGATCCCAATTCTTTTTCTAAGTTTAGAAGTCTGGGCAGTCTTCACTAGTTGGACAAAGGAGGGAGTTGCCACAATGTTCCCAGTGTCTGCACATAAGTTTGGAATATGTTTGAAGTGATGCAAAAGAGGCTTTAAGGAAGCTAAGGCATAAAGAATAGTCACTGAGGGAACTGAGGAATGCAAAGTCAAATATATTTATAGGTGGACGGATGCAGAAAAGCAAGAGGAAAGCAGAGATAAGCAGCGCAGTAATATAGTTCTGCTGTGTTCTCTAAGAAATAAGGTAATTTTTCCCAGCTGTGAAGCTCAGATTCAGCTGAAGACCTCCTGAGAGAACTGGGGGATCTAGAACTGTTTCCACAAGAAAGCATTATTCCCAAGTTTAACCTCTGCTTTTACTCTCCTCTTTCTATATAGTGTGATCTTGATTTGCTTGTCTATATTGCTACGTGTTCCTCTGGAGACCCTTGTGCCTAGACATTTAACCACTCTGTGCTTCTATCTCAGTCTAAGTTACTCATTCTAGAAAACTATCCTCCTTTGCCTGACATAGCTTTTCTAAGAACCTGGAAGACTGAAGGCCCAATAATGGTAGCTAAATAGTCAGCTATTTATTAAGAGAAAGAAGTTCTTACATTTTTTGCATTGCAAACACACAAGAGAATGTTGCCCAGGCAGTGGCATGGGCAAAATCCCAGTCTGCTATTCTGTATCCAAGAGTAGTTTTGGCTGATGTGATTTAGACAGTGTAAAGAATAATGTGGAGACTTTGTTCATACCCTAAAATGAATCTATATCACAGAAATCTTTAAGTATTTGCTGTTCCTGAGAAAGTTGGGCCCCAGCTAGAAATGCTTGCCAGAAATTGCAAAATGAGAAAGCAGACCAGAGTGGTATTCACAGCTCAGAAATGCAGTCTTTTGCGTACTCATTCAGGTTATTATTTCCAAAAAGTTATGATGGTCAACAGAATTTCCAGTCTTCCAAAGGCAAACCACCCTATCCTCGAAGGCCTGCCTGTCATTAGGTCAAATCTTTTCAAAATACTTCATGCTTTGTAGACTCATCATCATATAACCCAATTGCATTCTGACTCAGGAACTCTGAGCTCTCCCAACCTGTTGCTGAGGCCAGGCCCTTTGAACAACCTGGTCCCATATCAGATCTGCTTTGAACATAGAACAGACCAGAGGACCTGCTGAGGTCCCTCCTGATGACAGCTGTTACATGCTTCTGTTACAAAGGAATTCTGTTACTGTCTTGGCTTGTTTACTGTTTCATTTTCCACAGTCCTTCATTCCTTGAGCCGTCAGGGTGACCCCTATATAGTATCTTGCAGAAAGGATGCTCTCATTTCAGAAAGCATTGAGAATGATAGGAGTGTTTCCTAAATAAGCAACTTGTTAATAGGTATCATCTGTTGGATGGAGACTTTCATTAGTAACTTACTGTACTGTTCCACACAGGTCATGTTAGAGTTGATAGTATTATGGTGAAATTCACAGTACATGATTCCAGACAAACAGAAATGGTCAAATGGTATGTTCATTCTCAAGGAATTCCGCTTGCCATCAGTGATGACAGTGTCAGACCACCACAAACACTCCATCACACAAATGTTATGTTATCTTCCACCTAGAAGTGTAATGAAGTATGCTTCCTCTAACCTCTTGTCAGTTCCTTGATATGTAAATATTGACGTTTTATTGTAGCTAGTGAGGGGTTTTATCTTTTATATTAGAATAAGAGCAAATGGAATTGCAGTAAGGATGTGCACTTCATACCACAGAATTTGAAGAAAACAAGCCTAAAGGAAAGTTGAACAACCCCAAAATTACTTAAGAAAAAACAATCAAAACCAGAGGGGCTGTTAAACACTACTTGTATGGAGAGTTGTTTCTTATAGTTTTGTATTCATTTCATTCAATGAAAACCATTGAGAGAAATAACCTGATTGTTCCATTCTGCTTGCATCACTAGTCACATTCTTGGGTATAAAAGTTCTGCAGCTAGTCAGAAAACACAGAATTTGATAATGATATTATTTGAAAAACAGCTGTATAAAACCACCACAAATTATAAGTGACAGAAAATGCTCTTTGGAGTAAGAAACCTGTAGTTTTCAATTAGTGTTAAATGAGAAATTATGCTATGTCAGCTGATATTAAAGGAGCATAATTGTCTGGATTAGTAAAAAATTATCTGATGTCTGGGAAAAAAATTAATTTACTGAATTGATATTAATCAGGCTCATTAGCTTTAGTGTGGCAGCTGCCATCTTGGCTAATGCAGAAGGGATTGAACAGGGATTTCCAGAGCCAAATCCATGGGCAGGGATTAATTTAAAGAACATTCTCTCATCCTGAATGCTGTAACATATACATTTTTTAACTGAGGGAAGATCTTGTTTTGTACATCAGCAAGGGAGGTAGGGTTCTGTCCAGGAAATAAGGCATTGCTACCTAATAATTATCATGTGAGCACTGGGCACAGAGGAGGTCAGACAGTAAACAAGATTTCAACACTTGGCATAACAACAGCTGATAAAACTCTGCTGACATAGTTCAGCTAATTTCTGCTTTGACCTGTAGCATTTCCTTTGCTGAGTCTGGTATTAGAAGTCAGTATTTATTCTTCTACTTAACCTTCTTCATAATGTCATTCTATTGTGTGTGATGATTTCTCTCAGGAGAAGCGGTTTTATTAATTAAACTTTTCTCATAGGCACCGCTTAGCCAGCTTCCGAGTGACTTGTTTAACATGCAGATCTCCTGTATGTGTTTTCGTTGATAGGGTAGTTTGTTGAAATTAATTTAAGCAACCATCACAGCAAATTTTCTTGCTATTGTCAGTGCTTTGTGCTGTGTGTCACTCAGAAGTACATGTCTTGGTCATGGTATGAAATTTAAAAGTTACTTAAGTAACGGTCCATTTTAGTATAATTTTTTGAATCAGTTTAAAGCTGACATGAGCAGTCTTCAGCTCTTGCCCTGTTTTATCATCAGGAGTTTTTTAAGCAGCATTTTAAAGGATGTTTAAATAGTAGTTTGCCTGGCTCTGCAAGGTTCATCCATGGCTGCCACCCTTGTGAGTACCGCCACCGCTTTTAGAAATAATATGGCACATATCCATATTCATTTTTGGTGCACACAGATTTTTGCTCACTCAACAGAGTACATGTCCTGGTTTGAGGTAAAACGAACCAATTTTCTGTTTTACTTTTTAGCTGGGCCTCTTCTAACTAAACTCTGAAACTAACAGCATCTGAGGAGAAATGTGCTTGATTCAGGGATATTCACGCAACAAAAAGTGAGTGAGCATGTATATGGTGAGAGAAGGAATGAAGTTATGATTTTTTGCCTCTTAGTCTGCTACCCACCTGCACCCTCACAGGGACTGAGCAGGAGGACAGCACTTTGAGTACAAGAAAGATACCTGTAGCAGAGCCAGTGAGTTTCAAAATCCCTGCAGCATTTTGTGTCAGATGGCTGATCTATATTTATTCTGCTAATGCAGTAACTGCCCCTGGAGAACACACTCCACTCTTTACCTGACTCAGGACATATGGAAATATGACATATGCTTACTACAATAATACTTCCACAAATGTGATTGGGAATCTTGGAACTAGAGCTGAACTTTTCATCACAACAACTAAATCTTATTTCTGCTTTTCTCATGAGTAAAAAAAAAAATGCCCAGGGCAGCTATTTTCTCCCCTATGATTGAAAAATGCTGGCTATATGAGAACCACTTGGGAAAGAGGTGGCAATGTTATTAAACAGACCTATTTGCCATGACATTTACCTCTGTGGCATAAGAGCAGCTTACAATCAAACACAGCATACTATGAGAAGGTAAATAATCCTTTCATCTTTCAAAAAGGAAAACAAAAGCATAGAAAAATTTAAGAATTTTGTCAAGGTCACCCGGGAAGTAAAATCAGGAATTCAAGGTGGATTGTCATTTCTGTATCTGCCTTTAAATTCTTCTGACATTAAAATCTACAAATTTTACCCCCAAGACTATACAGTTTGATCTGAAGAGACTCATGTTACATTTTATTGATAAAAGATTAAGAAGAATTGCCTGCTTGTTAGGGGTTCATTAAAAGGGAACTCAGCTTATTGCAGAGATTACTCAGATCTGGTCCCACAGTTGAATATGTCTCAGCAGAGCTAAGATGGACTTGTAAACCTAGATGAAACTTAACGTCTACTACCCAGCAACAGAAGAGCAACAAGCTGTCTGAAATCAGAGATTAATTTCAGCAAGCCTCTGCAAACTGAGCCAACCTAATTTCACATAAGTCTATGCCTCACTTTCCTACTGTGCCTGCCCTCCAGCTCTTCTGTTTTCCATGGTAACTAGGCCAACTGTCAACTGGGAAAATATCCTTGGGCCAACTTGAAAAAAAAAGTTTTCTCTTACAAATATCTTACAGCAAGCTTTCACTGGTGCATGAGCTTAATTTCAAATTCCCACTTTGCTTTTTACAAAGCCAATCTTTGGTGGCAATAAAGTGACAAAACAGAAGACCGGAAAAGAGAAAGAGAAATCTGAGATATTTTCTTCCCTGCTCTGCTTTCCTTTCCTTTTGTACCCTTGCAAAAGGTACTATTGCTATATATAGAAGGCAGAGAGAAGAATGAATAGAGCCCCAAAAAAAGAGGAATAAAAATAAAACCAGAGAGGAAGAAAGAAAATAAGAAAATAATAAGGGGTATGAAGATAGTAGAAGCACTGTAAATGCTTGTTCTTCTGTCCTGCCACTGACAGGAATGAGCTGATGAGCAATCTCTCAGGGTCTCTTTTCTTTAATTAAATGAAAACACGGTAGATATTATCATGTTTGAGGAAGACTGCAGAATAGCCTTATGCATAAGGAGTCAAGAGATTCTTGCTTTAGAAGAGTCAGAATCATGCAAAGATGAAAAGGCATTTTTGGGACTCTAGAGACTCCATGACTGAAAAGTCTGGTTCTCCGTTTTCTGTTCCCTGAAAACACATGAGTTTTGCTAGTTATTTTTGAAGTGTAAAGGACCATATGTCTTCATGATGCCACTTTATTTGAGCTATGGAGGTTCTATCAAAGTTATTCCTTTGACAAAGTCACACCACACATGCACAGAGGTAACAAGATTCTGTGATCTGATGATCTGATCCATGCATCCTTTGTTGTTGTGCAGCATTGGTCCTGCTACTGAAGTAGTACTCTTCAGTAGGCTTCTCTAATGAGTTGCCACTTGGCAAATTGCCAAAAAAAAAAGTCTCAACATCTTACAGAAAACATGTTATGTTGAATATGAGAGGAATAGTTAAAAAGAGAAAGTTTTACAATCTTGTAATTAGACTGAGGTACTGTCATCACTGAAGCACCTCAAGGAGTACCTGATGAAGGGTTGTTATACCTCCCTATTCCTATGTAGGCAGTGATCTGAAAAAAATTTCCTTTGGTTTGGTATTCAGAAAAGAAAATAAGCAGGGCCACTAGCTAGAGCAGAGATATCCAGGTGAAAGTAAAGATCCCGAAGAGGGAGACATGTCAGGAAGTAACGTGCTTCCTGCATCTGTATTAACTGTGCTTAAAACACAATGCGTCTACAGACAGGTTCTTCCAGAGAACTAGAGATGAGAGTGTCTTAAAAGAAATGTTAACCTCACATGCATTTGGAGTGTATCAAAACTCATCTATCCTTCCTCTGCTATTGGCATCTGAGCACCTTGTCTGTAAAAATTTGAGACTACTTTAAAGATAGCAGCTTTGACTGTAGACAGTGTTAAGCAAAGCAAATTCTTGTAACTGAGTGCAGATTAAGTAGGAAAACTAACAGCCCATCTCAAGATGGAGTAGAAATTATTTTGAATGATATAATTCTTGCAAAACAATGTCACTCTCCCCCACCTCAAAAACCTCCCAAAGGCCGTTCATAAGAATGGTAATCTGAACACTAGGATTATAAAATACAGATCTGGATAAGAATACATTAAACAAATCGGGAACTGCTCCTAATAAGAGCATCCAAAGGCCATAATGATCTTTTAGAAAGACAATTTTATTTTTTTCCCTGAAGCTACTTCTATATTAGTATGTAAACAATGTAAAAAAAAAAAGTAGATACAGCTTTTAAAAGTGAAATTAAACAAAGAGTTGCAGTGTAACTCTGGTTTAATTCTGCAGTTTCGTGTAAATCTGGACTGCCCAGTGCATGCAGAAGAATACAGAATTAGTTGTGTCATGTTTTTTTTCATGGTGTCATGAGGGATTTTTTCTTACAGTTATGAAGCTAATGGGAAGATACAGAAGCTATTCAAAGCCATTTTGCTAGACATGAACTACCCAAACAACAGGCAGATGACAAAAAAAACATTTTTACATTCTCCTTAGTGTATTGGTGTGATAACTGTGGCCTAAATTGAGATACAGTACAAAGCAACTCCACTGGCTCTAGTAGACTGCTTGAACCTGGATTAATTTTGTATTTTTTATTTATTTATATGATTTGAAAGTAGAGTAGCTTAGTCAGCTCCTGTATCCAATTAATTGCTGGCATATTTGGACATCATCCCACTACAGCCATTGGGTCTGCTTATTTTAGTGGTGATTATCCCATCTAATCCCATTCATTGCAAGCTTCCAATGCAGTTACCCACTGGGAAGAATACAAAGATTTCTGTTATGCCTGGAATGAATGGTGTGTTCCAGATTCTGTACCACAAATGTACTCTAAGCTATTACAAAGATAAATGATTTGTAGCTTTCAGCCTTTCTGATTCTGGTGTAAGTAAGATAGTGCATGACATTCTGACAACAGCATGGCATTTGTTCTGAGGAAAAAATCCACAGTTTTGGAACAAGCACAGATGGGGATATATCTAGTCACGTGAAGAAGGCACAAACAAATGGAACCAGACTTTCTACAATAATTGCCAGACTTAAATGTCATGTTTCTCATTGAATGCAAAATAGTACTGCCCCATTGCTAATCTTCATGCAGATATTTTTTTGTTGGTGGTTTTTTGTTTGTTTTTTTTTTATTAATTCTGAATACAGTTTTGGAAGGGGGCAGTTAATCATTCTCTTTGATTCTCTCTATTGAGACAGGGGTATTTTTTCTGTTAATAGAGAGCAGACAGACCTATAGTTGCAATCCTGGGCTTAAGTCACTCAGCATTAATGAAGGCATTTAATTTCTGTAGCTTTGTCTTGACACTTTATTAGGGTGGGATCTTTGGTGGGCTGTGAATCCTCACTCTTGGTCTCTGAAGTTATCCAATGTCAGCAATGTCATATGCAGATGGTGTTGGAAACAAGCACTAGTTCTGTTATATTGATGTTCTGCTGCAGGTATTTTTTGTGTTCGTGATGTGTGTTAATAAATTTGGTCCTCTGGTGCTTGCAGACCCCGCCCAACAAAGATAGAAAAACTAGAAAGAGTCAAACTTTGCTAACAATTCAGGGGGGATTTGGTGTTGGTTTTGTGTTGTTTTTTAAAAAAAACGGGAACAGAAACAGACAAAGACTTTTTATGTGATTCCTTTAGCA
Source organism: Pedionomus torquatus (assembly GCA_013398155.1). NCBI lineage: Eukaryota > Metazoa > Chordata > Aves > Charadriiformes > Pedionomidae > Pedionomus > Pedionomus torquatus. The sequence goes on from VZRU01012355.1 coordinate 20,550, forward strand.
TTTATAATGATGATAACACATCCATTCAACAAATTGGAGAAGATAGGTTCTGAGGGTGATCGTTTCTCACTTAGACCATAGACCAGGTAGCATCTACTATCTGGTAGTGATAGTGGTACCAGTGCACAATTATATTCTCCTGTTAGTTCTTAATGCAGTTCATTTTCAAGGTCACTCCTCCTTCTCCAGACAAAAGCAGTTTGATCTCAGTTTTATTTCCGTAATACAGAAGTGTGTGTAACTAGCTATACTATGTAGCAAATAAAAAGTTTTTCTGCTAGGCAGCCTTGGCAGTGTGTGTCAACTTGCATAGCATAGTATTGCCTTTGTTTTCACTGATCTGCTAAATATTTGTGAGTCAGCAGGACATGCATTCCACCATTAATGGGTTCAGTGAGAGCAGGGGGAACTGGATTGATTGAATCTACTGGATCAAGTGATTTGTCTGGATGTAAATTGTGTTGCCTTGGGAGAAGATTAGCAAATAATGGCAACTAGTCCATAGGCTCCTATAGAAATGCATTTCTCAAGCCTAATCGGCATACTTTATAATAAGTCTGCAACAATTTTTTGTTGTCTAAGGGAGACCAAAGTGTTAGACATCTGTTCTAAGTTATGTTATAAAAAAGAATTAAGAAAACAAAAACAAATGTATCACGTGGCCATTTAAAACAGAATTTCTCTTTAAGCAGAGATGTTTCCCTCTCAAGGGTAATGCTTTGAAAAGTGAGTCTATAAATAACTCTGTTATAAGAGGAGCAGCAGGTGAAGCTGACTGCAGGTGTTTTACATGAGAGATGTGAAGAACCAGAAGTGGGCAGGTGCTGCAAACTACTGAACAGCTGCTGCTCCTCCATCCTGGAGACTTACTTGAGTAGAAAGATTCAGAGAAAATACTGTGCCGCACTTCAGTCAGTCTACTCAAGAAATGCAAACTTTCCTTGTTTTAGAATAGAAAGATAGAAGAGAAGAAAGATAAGCAGATGAGGCAGAGTTCTGCCAGCCCTCTTGTGCCCCTCGCTCTCTGCTGCCTCTGTACTTTGTCAAAGAAAGGGAGGGTGAAAGGAAGTTCAGTCTTAGTCCTTCCAGTCAAGCAGGTGGTCTCGCACTGTGTTTCTTGTAAAGCTATGGAAAATACTCATTCCTGCAGTCACTTGGGAGAACTGCTGTGTCCCTTCCATCTTTGTTGTACCCTTCTGCCTAATTGACTTTGCTCCCCATTGTCCTCTGCAGACATTGTGTTGTTCTCAACCTCTTAGGTATTTTGCGCTTAGGTATATTTGCGCAGTTGTTAGTTTTGACATCTGCAGCTTTGTTGATTGCCATGCCCCAATAAGTGTACACTGAATGGTACTTGTTTTCCTTTCTGACTTGTAGTACATAGATCACACTTTTCTAGAATTTGTGGTTAGTTTCAAGAGGAAGGTATTATCCTGTGTCTATTTTTAAAGGAAGTTGACAGAGACAGCCTGTATGTTTCTCTTGTCACAGAGCATCATGAAGAACAGTGGCACTTCAAGGTTTTCCAGCAAGCTTAGTGATAAATACTGTCGTCCAGTGAAGGCTTGTCTCACCAAGGCTTTGAAGGTGGCTGGGAACAGAGATTACATTGCAACAAGTGCAAGTGTTCCTTTCTGTTCTCTGGAGCAATAACTGCCATCTTACAGATAGATTCCTGGGAGCTTCAGCAATCTCAGTCACCCATCCTAGGCACTGGCAAAGAGATCAGAAAAGCTATAGTTGTGTTTGCCAGCTTGGCATTCTGCTGCCTTAGAGTTTGGCTGCGTCTAAAGAGGCCGTGCCTGAGCAGAGCAGCTAGCAAGTGAAAAAGATGAGTTCTGCAGACTTGGCTGTACTCCACAGAGGACTAAAGGGAGTTGCAAGTGTAGGGGATAGAGGATGACAAGGTACTTGTTAGAATCTGGAATTTATTGGAGTTTGCAGTGTTTGTGCAGTACTTACTATGTTGACATCTCTATCAAAGGCATTATTTCCTTTATCACTGGCAGGGATGTAAAAACCCTGTCCAATGTAATCTTGGGGAGATAAAAGAAAAAAAATAAGAAAGGTTCTACTTGCAAATGAGTAGTTAATAGCATCAGTTGCCCACTCGTGGCCCACCACAGGCTAGTTGGAGGTATAAATCTTCAGCTGCACATTTTTGTCATCTCCCTCATTCTTGTGTCCGCAGGTAGCTTGCAGTGGGACTTCAGAAGCTGCAAAATCCAAATGCAGCCCCACTGGCAGACTACCTCTGTTAATTTTTCTCCTGTTTAAGAGTCTAAGCAGTAAAATGTTTTCAAGGAGTCAAAAATTAAATCAGTTTTATGCTTCAGGTGTGTGCCATAGCTCCATGGCACAATAAAGCACAAGGGACATCTTAAGAGTGTTGCAGGATGTCTAATGAAAATCAAAACGGTGGCAACCTCAGGCACAGAAGCAGTGCAGTTGTGTGTTTGGTTCCTAATCTTTGATACAAGGGGCTGTGGAGAATCATTTTATAACAATTATTATTATAATGAGCATCAGTCTTGTATTAATGTTGTCTTATGTCATGTGTCTGACTTAGTGAAACCGAAAACAAGTATAAAATATACCTTCACAACAAAGCATATTGACTTCCTTGATCAAGTTTACCAAAGATTGACCAATGACTAGGTACCGCAGTGCTCACCCTAAAGCACCTCATTTTCATGGTACATCTCTGAATTGGAAACAATATAAGCAAAGAGTATATGGAGCACAGCTTTTGTGTAATAAATACCAGACATCTCTTGGAAACGAATTAACTAGTGTCACTACTCTGACTTTGATGCCACATGGAAGTAACCCCCTCAGACTCTACTTCACTCTTTCATAGCAGGTAGAGGCTAAGCCTGCAATAAGATACTGGGGATTCTGGACATTTTCTTGTGTTTCATTTGCTGCAATGTGGTTTAAGAGGCTACCTGCAAGGTAATCTGTCCTGTCAGGCATTACTGGAGAGTTCAGCCTGCTCCTCTTTCCAAAGGAGACAAGGAACAGATGTTCAAGCAGCAGAGTTGTCTGAGCAGACTCACACTTTCACTTGTCTGCCAAATCCATCTCAGAGAGCAGACCATATCTGCTGCAAGGCTTTTAGAATACCAACTTCCTGTGTCCCCACACGGCAGAAGGAGAATGAAGTCAGCTCACCTGTTTTGGTATCAAGATCCATACTATTTCATTCCTTTCCTTCCTTTGTTTCCCCACCCCCATTTTTGTTGTTGTTTTTTAATTTCCCTTTTCTCCATAGCTGCTGGTTTTAGCCCTGTTTCTCCTTCTCTGACACAGCAGTCAACTCATCTTCCCTTCCACCCTGTGGCAAAAATCTCTCCAGCACACTCATGTTTCCCTACCCAGAAAACACATAGGTGTGCTTCTGCAGCTGCAAGTGCCAGGAAATGGGGCTGCAGCCACATTGCAGGCATGAAGAGGGCGGCATGCAGAAGGAAGAGAAGCAGCTGCTTGCAGAACGAAGTTGGGGACATCTTTTGAGGCACCCTAGCATCTGATTGGGACCCTCTGTTGCTAAGCAAGGGTAGTCTAATTTGTTTCTTCAATAAATTTCAGGTCAGCATCCTTCTGTTTTCAGGACCATTGTGCTATTTCCCCAAAAGTGACCTTGGGACAATGTATCTGAATTACCCTGGCCTTGCTGAGAATGACAACATTTGTCTCAAGTCAGAGAACCCTGAAGAGTAAGGACATCTCCCTGTTGTTAGGCATGAGATGCATGAGATCCTCTATATAGGCCTGGCATAAAGCCAGGCTTTTATATGGAGTTCTGTATTGTAGAACCCTATGAATATTGTCAGAAAAAAAAAAAANAAAAAAAAAAAGACACCCAAACCACCAAAATTTAATGTGTCTCCTTACTGGCAGCCTTGAGTTTTCAATCATTCCAGTTTTGTTTTCCTCTGTTACAGCTAAACATTCTGTCCTAACTTGAAAATTTCATTATCATCTTGAGCATTTCTCCATCCTGCAACCTCAGAAGTTGCAGACTTCCCTATTTCTGTTGAGTTCTCGCAATGGCAGGGTGAAGATGTGTGGGTCAGGAAACCGGGAAGACAGAATTACAACTGCATATTTGTTCAGTTGTTGAATAAACATTTAAGCAAAGCCTACGATGAGTCATCACATTAAAAGCTGTCCTTTGTATCCTCCTTGGGACTGCTTTTATAAAATGAATATGAAAGTCAGACCCAGTTAATCCAAATCATTTTGCAAATTAATGTCTACAGGCTTTTAAAAGCATAGCTACCCCAGTGGGCAGGCAGAAGGAGCCTGTATTGCAGTTACCAGGCACATTCTGAATGCAGAGCCCCGAATCCCTGACAGGGCTTCTGAGGAAGCACACGCACTGTCAAAAGTTGCCATGTGTTCAGACTGAGGAGTGTATGCTAGGCTGCAGCTGGCATGGAAATGGATTTTCCCCATGAGCTCATGATGACTGCTCCTGCTTTTCCTGTGGACTGGGCTCAAGTACATGTGAGACTATTCAGACTCTATATACACTTGGTCCTTGCATACACCTTATTCATAAGATATCTGAATCTGGCCTTTCTTAAATCAAAAAGAAAACTTTGTATTATATGTGTATATAAGCCTATTTTCTGTGAACACTCGGCCAGGTAGCCAGAAAAAACGGATCTTTTAAGTTGCTTTTCCTCATCCAGGGAGTAGCACTGTTTAAAATAAGGGAACGTTTTAGTTTTTCTAATTTTCTTCCTGTATGTGAAATCCTAAACTTTTCATTTTAGGGAAATAAAAGTTTTTTTAATATTCTGTATATCTGAGATGATTAAAGAGACATCTCAAAACAGGTGGCCCTTCTGGATACCCTAAATAATTACCATTAAAAATGGAGTAGGTGAATGAATATGACCTAGATACTCAGGAGCTGGTTCCAATGCAAGGCTAAGTGCAGACAAAAGATTCTGCACCAACATAATTGGGCCAGTTCAAAATAGATGTCACAGTGATGTTGTCTTTTCTTAGATTCACTTGCACTTGCCTTTGCAGGGCAAAAGTGAACAAGTTCATTCTGCCAATGCTCTAAGAGAAACACAAGCTGTTTAGCTGGACTTAGACTGAGCTGAGCTCTGCTTTGGTAGGCTAAAATTCTTGCTCATGTGACAGTTCAGCCTGTGCCAGTAATGCTTTTGTTTCAAAAATAGTTGCCAAACCTGCTCCTGACTTGCTCTTGAAGTGGACAGAGTATGGTTTTGTTTTCAGTTACCATGTTTGCCTATAACTAAGCTAAAAAGACACTGCAAAGTGTGATTCGGTACCCTAATCATTGGCTGTTTTACACAGCATAGGGTGTCTGAGACATCTGCATGGGGATGGCAAACATGAGATAGTAGACTCATGCCCTTCCAAGGCAGCAGCTGGAGGCCAGATAGGATTTTCTAGGCTATCTAAAATGGCATGAGGTATCTACATTTAAGCAAATGAATCCCATCCTGTGGAATCTTGGAATTACTCTGCTTGAAATATGGGAGATATAGTTTATCTACTGCTGTGTGTGCATGTGTTCTCAGTCTTCTCCAGTTTGTGGAGGGTTCAGCATAAGAATACAGCTGTCTCTGTGTGCTGAGGCACACAGGCACTTCATCAGGCACTTCCATGACAATTTGTATTTCTTCCCAGTACAAAAAGTAATTATTTGTTTTTACTAGTCTATGGGAAGAAATGTCATCACAATCTCCTCTGGAGAGTACTGATGATAAAATTCTCATATCTCTTCCCTTACATGTCTAGGAATTTCTGGTAGAAACACCACATGTTCTTTTAAGATTTTTCAATGTTTATAAACCCTTAGATGTAAAGAGTTTTTTGTGTAACTGGAAAGACTGTTCAGGAACCAGTATATGATATTATTCTGCATCCAATTATATAGGAAAAGAGGACCTAGAAGGATCATTGCTTAACAAAAGATGACAAGAATCCCTCATCACCAAAAGATGCATAAGCTGCTATAGCAATATTGTTATGCCTTATATATGATTTGAAAGAGTTGAGGTGTCTGTATCAATGATGATTTTTTATCTTTAAATATCAGTGCTTGATATATATATTGTTCTTCCTTTTTGCTATGCGACATTAATATATGATGTGCCTTGAAAATCAACAGCTGCTCTGGTTTCTGACTTGTAAAAACTAACGTTATTTGTTTAGGCTTGAGTGACCTCATTTGGTAAAGGAAACTGCTTTAAGATTCAGACATTTATAAAGAATTCAAGGTCTGAGATGTTCTTAAGGACATAGTTGTGGGAAGTAAAGTTCAGACAAAAGCAAAGAGCAGTTTATCAGTCTCTCAAGCAAAGGGAGATTCCAGGCAATGGTCAGGACATTAGTAGCAATATAATGCTGGTGTTTCCATCTATGCTTATAAAAATAAATCAAAAATGTACAAAACCTGTGGCCCACATAAGGGAAAATTTTCCCAGTGATCAATTCAATTAACTAAAAACCCCTCTAAATGCCACAGCTTTCCTGCCCCAAATAAATGTGTAATTAGAGAAGATTGCATAGTAAACATGAAGGAAAAAAAAAAAAAGAAGTATGTTTTGAGGGTTTTTTTCTGACTTTTATGTTCATCATGACACTAGTTCCAAAACTTTTACAAACTTCAGTAGAACTAAAAGCTGAGGTTTTGCTCTAGACCAACACTTAGCAGTAAATGAAGGAATATATTGGGCTCATTTCACTCTTTTCAGCAGTATAACTAATTTCAGAAATGTCTCTTTGACTTAAACCAGTGAAAATTTCTAGAACTGATGACACGTCTGTTACTAAAATGGTCTACCTGAAAGATTTGCTTGATTGTGTGAGTGCACTGGCAGGAATAAAAAAAAAAAAAAATACATTTAGAGATGTTTATTTGAGACTGAACTTAAAAAATACAACTTCTTTTCAAACTTTTCTTGCAGAAATAAGAAGCAATACAGGCACTGCACTATGTATGACAATACGAAATGGAAGATTCTTATTGATTCAACACACTCAGAATCTCATTAGTTATCAAATGGGACTTGAGTACTACCAAATAACAAATAAGCAACATTTCTTTTTTCATTCTCTGCTGCACAAAGTCACCAAATACAGATTAGTCTGGACTGTATTTATTGTTCCTGCTTAGAGGTGATGTAAAATAAAAATCAGGTTTAGATACACAGATTTTTTTTTTCTCCTCCTTCCTTCAGGCTGTTGAAGAATGCACAGAATGAAGTTCATTTCAAAAACTGGTATCAGAAACTACTGGCTGCTCTCCAATTTTGTGCTGGAAAAACCCTGAACAATGAGTTTTCGAAGGAGGAGAAACTTATCACAATTCTGGAAGACATTGCCAAAAATATAAAATCTGCCAGTGACTCAAAAAGAAAGGTTTGGTAAAAAATTCCCTCCCCTCCCCCTTTCATCTAAGTTCCTTCAGGTAATTTTATGTTTTTCTAAGGTGACAGGTCTTTTCTATAATGCCCTTTACATAACTAAACCCAAGATTTTACTAAAATTGGTAAAATTTTGTGCTGCTTGAAATAAAGTAAAACACATGTAGTTTATGAGCCAGCTCTTCTCACTGCTACTCTCAAGGTCAGCAGATCTTTTAAGCCATTTCAGTTCCTTTATCAATGTTTTTTCAACCAGATTCAGAGGTGGTCAGAAACAGTGGCAACAAAGCTGGGTAACATTTTACTGAAAGGAACACTGATGTTCAGCACCTCATCCCAATATGTTTGACTCCTGTAGAGCTGCAGTGTTTCTTAAAAACTTAGCAAAGAGTTGTCCTTCATAGGCTGAACATCCTCATTTCTTATAAAAACCAACCAGAAGGGTCTATACTGAATACCTCAAATATAGCATTCAGCAATTAATAGTGTAAGTTTATCTTCAGAGATGCATTCCTGGCAGTAGAAGGCTTGCAGTCTTCTCCAGCAGGTGCAGCTTTTATATTGCGTAGATATATATCTAGTTCAAAACTATTAATTTTCCAAGACAGCTGTTGTTACTTACCAGATGTGCAAAGCTGTTGCTTGCTGAAATCTCAGCAAGACAGACCGGGAAGCCAAATAAAAATATACCTGCCACTGCTGGTTATTATAAAAGTTATCATGAATTCTTTTTGTCTTGTTAAGAGTTCAAATATTTTCAAAGGATTTTTCAGAAAACATTGTGTTGCCACTGAGAGTAGCAAAGCAAGCATGGCAGTAAAAAGGCAAAAATATTTGCAAAGACAAAAATCCATATAAAGAAAAAAAATAGTAGTAATATATTATGTATTACTGATGCATAATTCAGATTTTAGAGATTAATCTTAAGGCTGTAGTTACTGTGATACTGAGAAACTCCCAAACCTTGCAGTTAACACATCTACAGTTAGATGAGGGAGATCACAATGTTGAGGCAACAAGCAACAAATTGTTAAGTTATCTAGGAAGACAAAATATGATATGAGTTGCAGCAGAGCAGGTGCAAGGCTAATCAGTCCCTAATGAGAGGTATTGAATCTGAACCTACATGACAGCATGAACTAGGCAGTAAAAGCATGATTATGGAGTAAAATAACAGTTTTTATTTTTAATAGCTGCCCCTCAGTGTCACCTCATTAGCTATTATAAGGTTACGTGTATGCTACTAGCTCCAGAAGTTGTACTGCTTATTTAAAATATAGAAAGTCAGTAAGCAGTTTAAAAGCTGCTATTATGTTCTTTCTTGTCACCATAACGATTCACATGTTGCAGGAGGTGTTAAAGGTGGAACTCGTCAGACTTCAGCGGTTTTTCCAGGAGGTAAAGGTTTGTCGGCTTCCCCTGAGTCCTGCGCTTGTTGTCCAAGGCATAGAGGCAGATGTAAGTATAGCTCCTGCAATGGATTACATTTGTAATTATATATATTTTTTTTTTTAGTATAAAGGGGAAGAGAGAGAGAATGGCTGCCTTGACTGGGAAATAGCCTTACTGGTGTTAAGCAGGAGTCATCTGGTAAAATGAAATCCAGCTTCAAACTGGGAGTCCTTTGTTGGAGGCAGAGGTGAAGGGGTCTGATGGGGTAGGTGTTGCACGCGTGTCTTACCTTGCACAGCGGCGGCAGCAGAGATTTCAAACTCTGAGCAGCCTGCTCCCAGTTCAGCTGCCCTGCTGGGGCAAGAGCACCTGGGACCCCTGAAGCTGAGACTTAATTACCATCCTGCCCAAGTAGCTCTTGGTGGCAGTTTTTTTATCATCCAGGATTCTCCCCTGTCATTAGCTGGGAGTGGCTAAAGGGCTCAAGCTAGCCCTCTTTTCATGGAGGTAAGACTAGGCACATGACTGAGAAACACTAAAATATAAAATATTCACAGTGTGTCTGTGACCCCTATTAAAAATTACTTAAAAGTAGGAAAACAGCAGTGCTCTTCAGTGTACTTGACCTTACTTTTACCTCGGTACTAAGATTCAGTTATTAATTGATTAGAAATGTTGTCATAAACAATATTATGCCAGGAATAATATTCTCCAGATCTGGAGAAGAAAAACATACCTAGCAGTAAGAGAAAACAAACCTGAAGAGCCATATGTATTACCAGTTATAGCTGCCTAATTACAGCAATTTGTGCTCTATTTTTGTGCTCTGGTTCATTATCCACAGTGGACCTGATTCTAAGGGGTGCTGATCCCTTCAATTGCCTTTGACCTGTGATTCTCCAAGTAATTGCTATTCAGCCTTGATCTCACTGAGAACAGAGTTCTTCCAGCACCCCGCAGGTTTGGGCCAATTGTGTATGATACAAGTCAGAAGAATTTGAAGCCTGCTGCTTCTCACTGCTTTCAGGCTTTTTGGAAATAACAAATAATGGGAAGGTATCTCACCATCCAGTCATGCTATTTATACTGCACCAGCTTGGCTGGATGGATACAAAATGTTTAAATCTGAAGAGAGATTTTTTTTTTTCATTTTTCTTACATCATTATAGGCCATTATCTTGCTATAAATAAATGCAGCTTCTTGATTGAACTGTATGTCAGTATAATCATGCAAATTAGCATTTTTAAGTGCTTATAATTACCTAAATTTAATTCACTTTGGTATCATCTATTGATTTTACTCATAGCAAGCACTACTCCCAGCTCTATCAGTAATGAGTTATGCCACACTAACCTTTCAAGCATTTATTGAGATATTTCAATTGGCAAAATTCCATAGAGGGTCAGGATTTCATCATCAATTATGGCTGTTGCACATTGCAGAGGCACGATGTGGCCAAGACAATATCTGCATGCATGTGTCGTGCTTTGAGATGTTTAGATGAAAAGCATAGAGGTAACTGTGTCTAGTAGTGTGTTTGTTCAAATTAGCCTCCATTGCACTCCACTCAGTAAGGACAGTGGTGTAGCTTCTGTGGGGTGCTCATTATTTCTAGAAACCAGGCCATTAATTTACCATTGTCTTTGGTGTTTTTTCTTGGTGATGATAATACCATTCTAACTCACACAGGATTTGCAGTTCTTGGCTCATTAATGCTTTTTGAAGCCCTTTAAGGTCTTCGGGTATAAAGAGCTGTAGGGCATGAGAAGTCAGAGTTTATGTTTAATTAAGATAAATTCCCCATAAAATAGACTCTGATTTTCAGAATTTTCTATATTGTCAGCCGAGGTGAGGTCACCAAAGAAATTAGTAGGTTTTTGCTTCCATAAGGTTTGTATGATTGGGCTTTTTTTTTTTTTTTTTTTCAGAGAATAATAGGACTAAAGGTTTTTCAGTGCTTTGCAGATTCTCATTACATCGGTCTTGTGTACTTCATCCACTCAGTTCCAGCCAAAGTTTATTGTTAATAGACCCGGATGAAAATGAAAAACAGTTAGTACAGAAAATATTATTCATTCATATAATCTGATTATGGAGTGAAACAAATTGTCTGGGAAACATAAGTACTCATTTTCCTCACCCAATTAAACAGTAATATCAAGAATTATTTATTTTTGTTATCAGTGCTACTGAGCAGTATTTAAAGATGTTATCTTTTTCTGCAGGTATTGTGTTAGCCTGATGTTTTGTATATGTGACACTTGCTCTTTTCTCTCATCTTTTTTTCCTTGAAGTCATGTTCATATTTTACATCCAATGCTTTTCCATTAAAAATCTCCTTCATCAATGCAAATGCTCCCAGTGGAAACATCAATGTTATTTTTAAGGTATGTTCTTCCTCTAATCCTTAGTTCCTTTTGTATGAAAAATGTTGATTTGAAGTTCAGCTAATTTATATTTTAAACCTTCACTCTGACAATGTTTGATTTGGCTCTGCTCTTCACTTTTCCCAATTATTTTTGACACTAGAACTTTTAATGAAATATGCTGAAGCAGTGGACTGAACTATCAACTTTTTTATTGGTAGAGACTCCAATGACTTCTTGCAATTTTTTGTTCCTTTGTGGAGACAAGGAGGCTAAAATATGTGTATATATTAAATCTAGTTTATTTACCGCACTGAAGTCAGAGGGCACATCTCAAAGAAGAGATAGTTCAGAATGATGGAATCCAGTAGCCATGTCCGTGTGTCTCTTAACAAATCAAAATACTAGAGTGTTAGAGACTGCATTTGCTACACAGAACTGATTCAACCTCTATCAGTCAAGGCTGGAAATGGGCTGAGGAAAAGGGAAGTGGAGGGAACAGCAGAGGAGCTGGGTCTCATTCGAGTTGCTTGGAGGAACTGACTGAAAATAAACTCTGGTTTATTTTCCAGTTGTCACCTTCAAAGCTTCAGAGTTCAGGACAATGCTGTGTTCATCTGCAAAAGACAATAAATGCAATCTAAAGTTAATTCTCTTTCAAAAGATCAAAAGTCTTCCATAACAGTGAGTACTGTTTTTAGAGAAGAACACTGAAGTTCATAAAATGGCTGACGAACACAAAATCATAGAAGCATAGAATTGCCTAGTTTGGAAGGGACCTTTAAGATCATATAGTCAACCTATGACAAAAACCATCACTAAACCATATATCTGAGCACTGTATATACCTGTCTTTTAAATACCTCCAGGGATGGTGCCTCAACCACTTCCCAGGTCAGCCCATTCCAATGCTTAATAACGCTCTTGGTGTAAAAATTTTTCCTACTATTCAATTTAAACCTCCTCTAGAACATCTTAAGACCATTTTCTCTTGTCCTGTTACTTGGAAGAAGAGACTGACCCCCACCTCTCTGCAGCCTTCTTACAGGTAGTTATAGCTCTCCCCCCAGCCTCCTTTTCTCTAAGCTGAACAACCCAGTTCCCTCAGCCGCTCCTCATAAGACTTGTTCTCTAGACCCCTCACCAGCTTTGTTGCCTTTCTCTGGACATGTTCCAGTACCTTAATATCTTTCTTGTCACAAGGAGCCCAAAACCAGACGCAGTACTCAAGGTGGTACCTCACCAGTGCTGAGTACAGAGGGACAATCACTTCCTTAGTCCTGCTGGCTACACTGTTCCTGATACAGGCCGGATGCTGTTGGCCTTCTTGGCCACCGCAGCACACTGCTGGCTCATGTTCAGCCAGCTGTNATAGAAGTATGCTTTCTGATCCTGTTGGAGGGAGGGAACCGAAGTTAACTTCTTCTGCATATTTAGAAAGCCAGTTCTTATGCTATTTCATCTGAATATCAGTGTTCAATAGATGGTTTCCTACTTACTTGAGCAACTTGAGCAAATGCCTGTTCATGGGGCATGTATACATTTGTGTATACAAATTTTCCCTACCCAGTAATGGGGCAGTTGGTGGACAACTAACTGTCCAGTTTCTGTAGATGTATTATAGCTGGCAGCAAACCACTGTGCTAAGAGTATCTTTTACTTGTAATATAATGCCATTGTTCATTCATGATAGGTAATGCATGCCTACAATGATAATTGCTAATATGGCACTGAATTGTCTACTGACTGTATATGTGAGGGAAGGAAGGAAAATAAGCGGCAAGAATCAGATTTATGTGCTAGGAAGTATTAATGAGAGTTAAGATTACCTTTAAATGAAAGAAAAGTAGACTTTGATTATATTTGTTTAAACAATAATTTATGTCTCCTCAAGTATTTATTTCATGCCAGTAAAAGTCTGTAGATTGGAATGCTTATATAAAAAGAATAAAGCACTTCAAAATACTAGTAAAAGTCACAAGCACTTTAGATAGGGTGGGCAGGGGCACCAGAAAAAGCTGGACTTTTGTTTTCACAGGGGCTATTTACTCAGCTGTGGTTGGAGATAATTTCTTCATTACCTCTTGTGGCTACAATTAAAACCCCATTTTGCTAAGATTGTTGTTTGACTAACTCCATGGGGAGAGAGTCAACACTACATCACTGTTTGAAACTGAAAATGAATCCTGTCATGGATAAAATATAAATTCATGATAAAATTCCCTGTCAGCCTGCTGCAAATACCAAGTTATGAAGCTTAACATTAGAAAAATGCTGTCATTTTTGAAAAGGAATCTAGCATTCGTTAGACCTTAAAATGTAACTAAATTAGGATCCTACCTCCGGATTAAATTTTCAAACTCTAATAATTACATAGGAATAATAAGCAGAAAGGCTGCAGTTAATCGGGAGCTTTTGTTACCATCTCTGTGGCTGCCAAAACCATTTCTGCCTATGTGTACCATTTATTTTGTACTTTTCTGACCCAGAAAGATAAGTAGCAACTTTGAAGAAAAACAAGAGGGATTTACTGTAAAGTGAACATAGCTGTTTCAGTGAAGGAAGAAATCCAAATGAAATATGAAATTATTTGTATCTGATATTGAAGGAGAAACTTGGATTTGTTGTGCAATTTTCAGATAGGTGATGATCTGCGTCAGGATATGCTGGTTCTGCAAATTACTCGAGTGATGGACAATATTTGGCTCCAAGAGGGACTCGATATGCAAATGATCATTTATAAGTGTCTGTCTACAGGAAAAGGCCAAGGTCAGTTTTATACTATGAAATTTACCTGAATTACATTATCCATATCTCCTGTAGATAAGGGTATGAAAAAAATAGTCCTTTTAAGTTTTATTTTCATAGGTGTCTTCTTTATCTTCCCCCTTAAAGAAAAACAAGTACTCAGAATTTCTGTTACTCGGGACCTAAATTGTACACTTGCCTACTCCTGAATGTTCATTTTGTTTACTCATTTTGCCTCTCCAGAAAAAGGACAACCAAACTCAGTAAATTTTGTATCAACTTAGGCTAGAATATTCCAAAAGCCTCATCATCAGCTAGCACGAGATTCTTAAAAGTAACTCCACACATCAAAAAGAGAGCTTTGGAGAAAAATTGCTGTAGCTAGTGAAGTTTTAATCCAATGTGATCCTCCATAGATGCTTAAATGAACTTGGATGCATGTGGCTACAGAAAGTACCTGTAGATGAGTGATGACAGCTTCGCAGTGTTCATTCTGAAATATTACTCTTTCAATTTATGCTGTTTAGGGCAGACCTGACTCATCTGAAAGCATTATTCTCTCTTTTATGGTTGTTATAGCAGAGCTGTAGCAGGGATATCAATTGCTTGCTAAAGAAATTTACTGACAGCAGTAAGCTTTCTATTTTTACTGATTCTCCAGATCTTTTACTCAAAATAATCCTTGCACAAATAGAAGACTGATGTATCCAGATTACCTGCTGTACAAAAACCATTTAAAAAAAAAAAAAAAAAAGCCCAACCCAACCCCAAAACTCATTTATTTCTGAGCCACAAAGGGAAAATCAGCCAGGATGAATGATCTAAAGGAGCTAGGAGAAAGTATAGATGAATTCACACACATGGAGGGTGGTTAAGTTGACCTGAAAAGACTCCTCCCTTCTTTGTCGACATGGGAGTAAAAGCTTAAAGCTTCTGATTCAAAGGGAAGAATACTATTTCTGAGCATAATATTATAGTCTCCCTTATATACTAACACTTAATTTTATTTTCGCCAGGAAAAATACAGGGAAATCTGCAAATTGTACTCTCTGCCTGACAGTCTCTTCCTTTCAGCGCCACAACTGTGGAAAACTGCTCAGTGTGTAACAGATTTCCACATGATGTCTTTCCATATGAGTTGCAGAAGTGTTAATATAATTAGTTTGCAGTTAATGATTACAGATAATTAAGGATAATTCACCAAGTAACATGCCTGTGGTCATATGGGGTGTGCTTAAGTACACTTGTGTACCTAGGTCTTCCAAGTCCTAGTCGAACAACTTGCTCCATGGTCCACCTTTTCCACACAAAGCATACGTGAGATGATAATTTCATAGTCATGTGAATATGGAAATCACTTTTCACATAGATGTAAAAAGCAGATAAAACGCTGGTAGGATGCCACTTTCCAGGCATGATATATTAGAGGAGCCTGTTAACCAACTGAATTTGTTAAAGGAAGTACTTCCTGTAATGCAGTTGCAGGATGACATACCAGGGGAACACACACAGGGACAGAAGGCTGGCAAGCCATGTCTCAGTTCCAAAAAAAGAATTAAGTGCATGCAGCAGAGACAAAGGATTGAAGTGAAGCATTGCAAAATGCTTGGCTTTTCTCTGCACTTCAAAGTCCCAGGTTATGTCATCCTGGATCAGACTAATTTCTGCACTGTCTCGTATCCTTTCTCCCAGCTGTGATCAGCATCACATGCTGCAGAAAAATGTGTGTAGCATTCTTGGCAATAAAAACATATGAAATAACTTTTTATTTCATAGCAAATATCCAGTCCTATTTTTTATAGGTTTTGTGTTGTTTGTGTACATAGTCTACTCACTTTGAATCTTGTTAAATTGTTGGCTTTGTTGGTACCTTGAGTTATGTACATAATATTTGATTTGGTGGGATTATATCTCTTTAACTGCCCCTTTTCACTCAGTGTCCTTTGGGTTTTGTTTCCTAAGAGACGGAGAAAAAAAAAAATCCTTATCTTTATTTACTACTGCATTCATTATTTCATAAACTTTTAAGCGTATATTTTTTTCTGCACAGAGTGATCCACTAACATTAAATATGTATTGATGGTCTTCATATCTTTCTAAAATTGAAGGTTTGTCATATGAACTCTTTTCTGTCTGGTTAGGATTGGTACAGATGGTGTCAGATGCTACCACACTAGCGAAGATCCACAGAGAGTCTGGTCTGATAGGACCATTGAAAGAAAACACAATTAAGAAATGGTTTCGTCATCACCATCCTCTGGAATCAAGTTACCAAGAGGTAACATCATAAAGAAGCTTATTATACATTTCATGTTTTACCATGGGAAAAAAGAAAACAAATGGCAGTAAGCGGCAAAAACAAATGACTCAGACTCAAGACAAATTACTTGCATAGAAGACAGGGAATTGACTTAAATGCCACTCTCTAAGCAGATATGTTGTGAAATATATTTTGAAATACAGTAGTAAAATTAAGACCTGAAGTAGAAATTAAGTATAGACTCCCACAACACTTATTTTTTAGGTCAACTCTGCAAATGCTTTATTTTATATAAACTATGAAAAATCTTGTGGATTTCCTGTATTTGGAAATGACCATGTCAATACTAATGGTTTTAGAGAGCTGTTTTATCAAAACTATGTAGTCATATGATACATAAGATCATGCTTTTCATATCACATTGTGGGATCTCTTTTAAATTATCTGATTTTATTAAACTAGGCATTATGCATGAACCAAAAAGTGGAAAATTTTATTTACAGAATCAGAGATTTCCCTTTGAAAGGAAGTCTTTCTATTCATTCTTTGTTGGCTCAGCATGTTCTAAGGCCTGTGAAAAATCTTTTAATGTTTATGTTGCTGCAACAATTTTCAAAACTCTATTCTGTGCCCACAGTAGATTGTTAGCCAAAATTTTAAATTTAAAGGGGAGCCTTGAGTGTTTACCACTCTGAAAATGAAGTGCTTTTATAGAAGTTTATTAGTTGATATATAGCAGATATTTTATAAACTTTAGTAATTTTGTAACACTTGTTTATCCACATTTTCAGTAAGAGTACTTGAATTCCTAATATATCACATTGAGTCAATTAAACAGGAACAATCTTTATAGACTTCTTTTTAACAAGTTTATGCCTTCATACTGTTATGGTAGAAGTGAACTTTTCAATTGAGAAATGAGATGCTATTAGTTATTGATGAGAACCTGATTTCTTGCTGCAGCTGCAGCTTGTAGAAACTACCATAAATGTGGAATATTCTAAAACCAATTTCTACCAATTTTCTTTCCATTTTTTAAACATATAAAATGCAGTCAGATCTGATTGCATAGAGCATGCATAAAATTACTGCTGTGTTTGCTTGGGTTTGCTGTTGGGTGAACCTTTCTCTTTTACTCCTTATTGATTTTTTTACTCATACAATACTAAGGTGCTCAAAAAACTAATGCAGAATAAGCTTCAATATCCTCATTTTACAGTTGGGTGAACAAAATCACGGAAAGCTTAGGTGTTTTATCCAAGGTCAACAAAGTAGTACAGTAACACATAAAATTCAACTATCCATATTCAACTATGCCATCCATGTCAGCCATTGCAGGTGACATCCTGCATCTACAGGGAAATCCTGAATGCCTAAATAATTATTTACTTTGACTAATGTAGGTTTTGTCCAAATGAATAATGATCACAGCTTAGGATTGTTTGGGTTTCTATATACGTGAGTTATGTTAGGATTTAAATTCATGGGAGATTAAGACTTCTGAATAAGAACAGCATTTTCAGTTCTTAAGCTGTAGTAGGTAAGATTAAAAAAAAAAAGGCCAAAGCCATTCCTTATGTTTTGGGCTAGAAGACTGATCGTCATTTAAATTAGGAATAACTCTCCCCTCAGAGAGGACACTGAACATGAGTGTTGTACAAGAGATTGGGTAGATTCTCCAACTAGAAGAAGTGGCACTTATTAAATCCTTTCCACTGAAGTTAAGAGAAAACTTGGAATCCACTATGAATGTCTAGTGACCTTGTACATTTTCCTACATCTGGGCACAATTTAGCCTTCCTTTGTCCCAGTTCATTTCTGTAAAATGGGGTTTAGTTCTTTGGGCTGGAATATTATGAGACTTGATTAATTAGGATTTGAGAAAGACAATTGAGTTCTGAAGAACAAAAAGGTGTCTTTAGGTACCAAACAGTACAAAGAGTCTAAAATAACTTTCTTTATAAAGCAAATGGGTAAATTTATCATAGAACCATAGAACGGTAAGAGTTGGAAGGGACCTTGAAGACCATCGAGTTCCAACCCCCCTGCCATGGGCAGGGACACCTCTCACTAGACCAGCTTGATCAAAACCCCATCCAGCCTGGCCTTGAACACTTCCAGGGATGGGGCATCCACAGCTTCTCTGGGCAACCTGTCCCAGTGTCTCAATACCTTCACAGTAAAAATTTTCTTCCTAATATCTACATCTCCCCTCTTCTACTTTAAAACCATTACACCTTGTCCTATCAATTTGTGGATTTCTGACTAATTTCCAAACAATTGCTTTTACAATATACATGCATGCTATTGAACAGAAAATATCAGCTTCCTGCCAAGAAGTTTGGTTTTCTTAGGTACATTTCACCTTAGA
The DNA here is from genome assembly GCA_013398155.1 of Pedionomus torquatus. Taxonomy (NCBI): domain Eukaryota; kingdom Metazoa; phylum Chordata; class Aves; order Charadriiformes; family Pedionomidae; genus Pedionomus; species Pedionomus torquatus. The sequence continues at coordinate 39,106 of VZRU01012355.1, forward strand.
AATTTTCCATAGAATTCCAAGTATCCATAAAACACAAGGTGAAAACCTCATGCATAAAATCGGTCTTGCATTGTAACTCTGAAATTGGTGTAATACTTGTTTAAGTACCACTGCTAGAAACAACCATCTCTTAAAATTTTAGCAACATATAGCATTTATAGATTTGTTGGCATCACAAGCAAATATGTCTGTATATTTCCAGCAAATACTTTTGTTTTATTAATTAGGCAATACGGAATTTCTTTCATTCCTGCGCTGGGTGGTGTGTTGTTACCTTCATTCTGGGAGTCTGTGATCGACACAGTGACAACATAATGCTGACAAACACCGGACACATGTTCCACATAGATTTTGGAAGATTTTTAGGTCATGCACAGATGTTTGGAAACATAAGAAGGTTAGTATCTATAGTAACACACATATTAAACTTTAAAGCAGTGTTCCAAAAAATCACAGTCTTATCAACACCCATGGAAAAAAATAGAAATGAGATCATGTTTTTTTTTCCTTTCTGAATTTTTCATAGCAATGTCTTTTCATTCATCACATAACCTCTAAAAATACAGAAATTACTGGAAAAGGAATTAAAATGACATGGAGATTCTCTTTCTATCTAAAAAAAAAAAAAAGGAAATAAAAAAAAAAGAAATCTAAATCCTTATTTGGTCAGAGATTTGAATGATGCAGTTCAGTAGTTATCAGAACAGTAGGTTGACCTATGTCAATAGAATTCTGATGTCCTGGGGCTTTTTACAGGAGCATTTCTATAATGCATCCAAAACCATAGATGTGTCTAAATGACCATTTTCTTCCCATATTCAGAGAAGAAACCAAATTTTCCAGATAGACATGGAGAATAATTACATTATGCCTCTGTGGGTAAAATTGCAAACATTTTCATTATCTTTTGAAGTTTTACATCTAAATGCACTGAGCTCATGGGTTGTTTTACAAATGCCTGATTTTACATAAACAAGACTGTGATTTTTCTGTCACAGAAGACACTGTCTGTGTCTATCTGTGATCTAAGTATCCCATGATAAAGATAAATACAATAGTGTGATCGTATATTCTAGTTCCGAATGTGAGTATACTGAGGGGGAATGGATTGTAATGGAATAGTAATAGATAGGATAATGTCACTATGTGTAAAACACAAAGAAGCTGATATAGCAGAGTAGAGAATGGATAAATGATCCCTAATACTGATAAGTAGTATGGAAGGTGTGTGTGTGTGTCTTTCCTATATGTTTCCTAATAATTTCCAGAACTAGTCCCAGAATTAACTTTGAGATAATTATTCTTTCCTTTTTTCTTTTTCCCCCTTTTTTTTGCCTTTAAGCTGGCCTTTGACTAGTCAAGACTATCTCAATGTGCTAGACAGAAATAACAGCGTGGGAGTATTGATATGAGGGAAGCTGATGGGGCTAATAAGTACTTCTAAGCCAGGCAGTCAAAAGATTTAGTTGCAGTGCTCAGAATTATCATCAATCACTCAAGATATGCTCCCTTAATCCTACTTATTTGCTGTTCAAAGAATAAAGCAGACCAGAGTAATAAAAAAAGATACGCACACTCTGAGTCAAGTGCTGCATCCCTCAATCTAGTAAACCTCCTTTTGGAGCCCAACAGGAATTTCCTTAAGCAGTAATTTTACATGAGCAAAGAATTACCTAGTTTGAACGGCAGGATGAAGCAAATATAGG